>JAUMJL010000138.1:4332500-4902500 GCA_033558185.1 Dromococcyx pavoninus | reverse complement strand
TCAAGGTAGAAACTGTTCCACACATCACATACAGGGAACTCTTAACTTAATCAGGAAGACTACCTACATATATATATATGTATTTCTTTTTGTGCTAGGTAAGGTATGCTGCTATTATGAACATAAAGATTTTTACCTTGATTCTCCTGAACTTCTATTGAAGTTTTAAGCCTAGTATCTCTCCTCCTTTAGTTTTCATTTTGGTTTTTACTGAGATGAACTTGAAGGTGTATGTATTTCTCTAGTGGACCTGTAAATTTTTTCTCCAGGTCCTAAACTCTTTGTTTTATGGCTCCTGGACAAGGTTGAGCATTTGTGCTTACTTATTGGTAGAACAACATTATAGATAGCATGTTTGCAAGATCTATACCTTCACTGACATCTCGCATCCCCCTGTATATGAGTTGTGTCCTATTCTTATTCATTCAAAGTCATCTGATCTACTTAAAGCAGTCAGGGAGCAAGAAGTAGGTGAGGCGTTACATGCTGTCTTTTGTTACTTGATTGGCTTAGTTGTGTTGTGAGAATGAATAACAGAGACTATCTGTTGTCTTTTGCTCTTTTCTAGAACAAAATATAAACCAGAGCTTCTTAAAAGTTCTGGAAACTGCACTGGAGTTTCCTCATTTCATGTTTGTTCCCATCCAGAGCTGGAATCAGACAGACTGGAATATTTCAACAAAGTCTGTTCTTGTAAGGTTTCCAGACTGTTTTGCCAAGCCAATAGGCTCATGAAAATGCAGTTAAGCATGAAATAGGCAAAGTTTTAGTTGCCTACCTAAACTGCAGGCGTGACGATAATAATTTGTTTTTTGTCATTTTTGCTTTGTCATTGTCAGATGCTGCTCAAAGCTGAAATGTGCAAAGCTCTGCCAGCTCTCTACAAGGAACCACACTGTCCTCCAGCACTTTTTCCACTCTGCTTACATTTTGTGATTCTTCCTTCTTCCTATGCTTCCTTCTCCAGCTTTGTAAAAAAATCTCTTATTGTGAATGTCTCAGCTAACTCCCTCAGGAAACTCTTAGTTAGCAAAAGGCAAGAGATGGGCTCCTCTGCCAGCCTTACACATGGGTAAAGGGACTGCTGAGGCAGGAATCTGCTGTTGTTTGCCAGTTTTCTGTTATCATAGACTCTTTTATAGTGAAAGCTGTGTCCCCCATTTTGAGACTAGCACGGTTGCATCTAGAGGAATATGAAGCCGTCAGCACTTCCTTCCCTTCCTTTTAAATGAACACATCTTGGCCCACTGACCCACAATGTCCATCCCCCAATACGGAAGACCACAGTGGACCCTCCAAGGCAACACCTGTGCCAGGGTATATTCCCATGAGCTTCTTGGCGTGAGTGGAATGTGAGAAAAGGTCAGCTGATGTGCTTGTTCTGGCTTCTGACTATGCACGCAATGCAAACACACCTGGGCTGTTGCTGATGCAGAGCTTGCTGCCTGCTGGCCATCCTCTTATGAGCTGGTACAGCCTGATATTTGGAAGAAACTCAGGCACCTTCACCCTCTTCCTCCTCAGACTCGTGGGTGCACTGTGTCATGTTTTTCCAGCAACCCCCAAAAAGTTATTGCAGTTATTGGCTGGCTATTTTTCCTGCTATGAAAGAATGTTTAATGCCTAAAGCCTTCCTTTGGAGGTTTTGGATTTTGCATGCTTCTGGCAGTTTCTTTTTTTTCCGCAGCAGGTGCAGCTGAAAAATAAACCAGCATTTCTTCTGTACCATGATTTTGGATTTTTCAGCAAGCTGTAGAATAAATTCTCCTGTCAGCATTTGTATGTTAAAGAATTGCTTAATGTCCCCTCAGGTCTTTTGCTATGTCTCTTACAGTAGATAACCCCTGTAACTATTGGTATCCCCTTTCTTGGTGCTTTCAAACTGCCGTGGTTTAACCCCAGCTGGCAACTCAGCACCACGCAGCCACTCGCTCACTCCCTGCATGGTGGGATGGGGAAGAGAATCTGAAGTGTAGAAGTGAGAAAAGGGGTTGAGAACAGTTTCATAAACAAAACAAAAGCTTTGTACATGCAAGCAAAGCAAACCAAGGATTTCCTTCACTATTTCCCATCGACAGGCAGGTGTTCAGCCATCCCCAGGAAAGCAGGGCTCCATCACACATAATGGTTACTTGTAAAGACAAATGTCATCAAACCAAAGTTCCCCTCTTTCTTCTTCTTCCTCCAGCTTTATATGCTGAGCATGACATCCTATGGTGTGGAATACCCCTTTGGTCAGTTGGGGCCAGCTGTCCCAGCTGTGTTCCTCCCAGCTTCTTGTGCTCCCCCAGCTTCCTCACTGGTGGGGTGGGGTGGGAAGCAGAAAAGGTCTTGATGCTGTGTAGCACTGAATTTTCAACACTGTGTTCAGCACAAGACCCAAACACAGCCCCATACTATCTCCTATGAAGAAAATTAACTCTACCCTAGCCAAAACAAGCACACCAACTGAAGAATATGAAGCACAGCTGTGCCCTGAGAAGTGATGAGAAAAAAGAGTGTTTTCACCCTTGGCAAATGTTCTTCCTGGTTATATTAAATTTGCATACAAATAAACAAAAAAGGTGATATTTTATTAGGAATCCAGTGGATAGAATCATGGACTGTAACTCAGCAGAGCTCAGTTCACAGCTCTGCTGTTGGCTTGTTTGGCAAAGTAATTTGTATTATCACCATAGAGTCTGGGATAAAGGCAATCTTTTTGTAATGCAATGTGAGATCTATAAAGGGAAAATATCATGCAGAAGAAATAATAAAAAAATCCTTCTAATGATAGTAAAATTATGTTTTTCATATACATAATTTTACGTTTTGCACAGTAGAATGAATCAGATTGCATTCTACCTCATGCTTCATTAGTGGTGCTGTTAACTGGTTTCCATTTTAAGGTCTACATGTATTAGTGTGTTATTGTTAGGTGTACCTCAGATACAGGTCTGCTTTTCCGCTGAAACTGATAGCATTTAATTTTAGTAACATTGGGCAGTATTTCCTGCATTTTCATTACTGTTGATAAGCCATGAAGGACTTTATGGCTAATTTTAAACACCTACAAGTTATGGTAATGATGGGGAGTGATCTTTTTATTTGTGAACTGAGTGAAGATGTTGTACAGATTCTTCGGCTATGAGGACTGTGGTTCCCTGAAAATAATTTGCATAAAGTATACATTTGCTCTTTAAATCTTCTCAGACTGTATGGGTAACATAAAACATTTATTTTGCCTTATTTTGTACAATGTAAGTAAAAAATACATTCAGGATTAAACCATGAACATCCCAGCCTGGTACACACCAGTTTTAAGTGCCAGTTCTGAAGTGCATTGTATAAATGTTCTCTGTAGTTTTTCAGCAGCAAAGCTGTCACCCAACGGTAAGCACTGCCTTCTTATCAGACATTACTTTTCTACCATCATCATCAAGTGTAGCTTAAGAGGATCTGTGCATCGTTTCTTTCCTTCTGAACAATTTCCTTTGAAATAATTGACCTGGTTTTATGATAATTTGGTCCCTGCTATTTGTTACTGCAGAATTTTGCAAAGAAAAATGCAAAAATAGTGCCCTAGAACAGAAACATTCAGCCAAATTACTTACCCGTAATCCAAGGAATCATGGATAAATCCATTGCTCAAGTGGCTTCTCATCTGGAGCTTTATATATTTTTCACCCAAGGGTTGAGATTTTGTTTTTTTGTGGGTGGAGGAGTTGTTTTGTTTTTGAAAGGTAATACTCTTGCTCTCTACCCTAGAGCAACTTTGTATAAATCTCTTCTGAAAACTGCATCTGCCAGGACTGTCACTCCACCCACGAGTTTTCCCTAGTAGCACCAGCTAAAAATATTTGAAGTGGCTGTTTCCACTTGTTTGGCACATTTCATTTCATACTTCTGCTTCTTCCTTTCTTCATTCTTCAAAAAAGTCAATAAAATACTATTTAAGACCAGTCTTTTGAAGTGACAACCAGTAAACAGTCTTACAGCATGATTAATGAGTACTCTGGAATAGTTTACTGTAACTTACAAGTAAGTTGGGTCCCACTGAATTTGTTTTAAAGTAAATGAAAAGATTCCACTTATGGGTTGAGACCTTCACTGAGTCACTGGTTATGCTGTATTTTCCACCAATTTCTACCATTGGCTGATGATATTCATGTCAAGACATTACTTAGTTACAGAGAGGTACAAGCCAGAACAGCAATGACATTCAGAATCTGGACATATGACAAGTTAAACGGTAAGGAGAATTTTAATTTCCATTTAAAAGATGGAAATGATGGTCAAAGCGTGTGATGAAAATCACAAAGTCTTTAAAAAAAATTGCTGCTCCAAATGTCAAAATCAATGTTGTTTGGTTCTGCCTAATGGATATATTATTCTCGATTTCTTTTTCTGTCTTCTAGCAAGCTTGGCTTTCTATGGAGTCTCTGGGTTGCTATTGTTTCTTTTCAGAGGAAAGTTACATCAAAATAAAGGCATCATAGATGTTGCCATACTGATTTAAGCAGGACTATTGCTAGTGGAAGACTTCTAGGTTTTGATAAAAATGAATGTGCTCTGAATTTCTCTGCTTTCATTTGGAAGTTTGTTGAGTAGGTGGATTTCCATGATTGAGAGAGACAACATCTCAGCAGGGATGACATAGCTCACAAGGGGAGACCTTAGGTGTCTTTTGACCTCTTGAAAATAGAAGCAGGCTAGGAAACAATGGAGTGATGAAGGAGCAGATTGAATATTTTCATTGCTGCCTGGGTCTTAGGGCTAAGTTCGATAGCCACACCTTGCGTGGTGTGCTCATGGTGCTTATGTAAGCAGCTTCCACACAATGACTTACAGAGCTGGAATAAGTGTATTCATGAAACTCCTGTGAAAGTACTGATTGCATTGCCAGATCCTGCCTGTGCAAGGGAGACATTACCTCACCTTCCCAACCCAGCATTTTGGTCACTAATGTTTCTTAGTGTTTCTGTGGACTCCTGTGAATGAAAGAGGACTTGGTATTTCCAGCGCTCTGGGTTGCGTGTTCTCCTTCTCAATCCATGAGTTGGGTTGGAGGAAGGATTTATGCCTTGAAACATTTTAGATTGCATATTGAACAATTCACTCTAGTGCTACTGGTTTGGAGGTAGCTTCATTTAGTAAACCGTGCCCAACTGATCTAGTAGCAAACGACTTTTACATGAAATGAAATAGTCATCTCAGTCTAGACTTCTGTGGAAAACACACGGTGACTTGTGTTCTCAGCACAGAGATGAAGGCTGGCAGTGATCTTTATAGGACGTTAACTTCTGACATGGGTGAGGCTGAGTGGGACATCTGTGTAAATCTGCTTGTTTGATGAAGGTTGAGATGAGTATTTTGAGCTAATACGAACTAAGATAGTATTCCTTTTTTTCTTCTTCCCCCTCCCCCCCAAAAAACCTCAACAAGCCATATGTTTTAACCAAAATAATTATGTGGCTAATCTCACCGTATTAACTCTACTCAAGGGGGGAACATCTTGGTGTGAATTATTAAAGACGGCAAAAATTTCTATAAAAAAGGATATGCAGTGCAATCTATCTTCAGTGTTCAGAACATCCAGAATGTGCTCGTTAATGTAGTATAATACCCAGTCAATTGTATTTCTTATTTTACAGTTTTCTCTCATAAGCCTAGACCATGATTTCCTAATGTTAATGAAATGTATTGTGATGTTTCTGTAGGCTTCTGTGGGTAAATAATTACAATCTGAGGAAGGTGATTCATGATGTGGTAATGTCTGTAAAGCAAAGACAACTACACTGTCTTAAAAAACCCTTCAAAACCCCTGATAGATGAACCTGTAGTCATGGCAAAGATGACCTGTCTCAGTCAAACAGAGGCTTGTGTGAGAGGTTTTGGAGATTTGTACTTGAGACCTTCTTAGTGACCAAAAATCTGTTTTTTGTGATGTGTTCTCCTGTTCTCCAACGAGCCAGGCAATTAAAGCTTGAACCTTCTCATGAGAACAGGGGCTTGCTGACAGCGTGCCTCCTTCTACACACACATCCTGCTCAACTCTGAGGGTCAGGAGCTACACGAATGCCAAGGATGATCCCAAAATCCAGACCTATGGCTGGAAAGTTTGGGTGTTTTTTGATTCTGCTCATTCTAATCTAGACCACATTCTGAATCCTTTTGTTTCTCCATTGTTATTTGCACTTCTCTTTGTGACCTGAAGAAAGAAATGTCCACAGCTATTTAAGAAGTTTTTGTGTGTAGGCAGGAAGGTGCTTCAAAAGAATTTAAAATACAGTGCAAGTATTGCTGTTGCTTCTTCTCCAGTCATATGCTACACTTTAAAAAGCCAGCATGTTTTCTTCCACAAAAAGGTCTTTATATTTCTGAACTTTCAGAAACCTTAATCAATATAAATAACAGTTTGAACACGACGACATCATATTTAGTCCTAGAGTCCTTAGTCATTTAAATCAGTGAAAATAGCCATAGCAGTTAGAAGTTTCAAAAGGTCAAAGAAACTACTGTCTTTTCAGCTTTGAATCAGCTGAGAGACTCCAGTTTCTTAGAAATATAATGTGAAGGCTACATTTCTGCATCTCACTCTTTTTTTTTGTTTTGTTTTGTTTTCTCTTTGAAGCAGTAAAATAATTAGCTGAAAGGGCAAATAATGCCACAGTCAGTAGCAGAATACTATACAGTGCAAGTTCTTGTCTATTTTCTCTTCCACTTGAAACTAGTTTAAAGAGGAGTTTTAGCTCCCATTGTGTACTGAAATATGAGTGAAATTCTCTTACCAAAAGAGAACAACCAGATTTGCCAGTAAAGGAATACTTTTTTCAGCACCAACACGACAACTTCTTTTATCACATTCTTGGGCTGAAAATAAGTGATAAAATGGTCCTTAGGGAAAAATTTATGAGAAAATTAAAATAAAAATGACAGTAAATTTTTTTTTTAAAACATGGTTTTAAATGTTATTTGTTTTCTTTATAAAAATAGCATGACTTACAAGAGAAAGTCACCTATCATTTAGACTGCAATGAAAAAAAGTACCTCTTTTGATTATGTTAGCCTATCAAAAGCTACAATGAGAATCTGTGCCACATTTGTCTGCATAACAGGACTCTACAGAGGTTTAGGGACTGCTATTTCTTGTATGTTTTTTTGCATGACACTTTGTTTTATTTCCATATATTTCCAGCTGCCATTCTGTTGCTGAAGAGAAATTGTCCAAGCGGGTTGTCGAGCGTTTCCATTTTGTGGTATATGCAGCCTTCTCAGAGCTGGGACCTGCACACTGGCGCTCCAGAGACTTCTGGCTGCTTGTCCTGCTGGTAGTTTTGCTTTGGTTTGTGAGACTTTACATACATTATTTCAGCCAATGGCTCTTCCTTCAGACCATCTCGGTTCCTGTTACAAAGTAAGTTTTGCCTTCTTTCACCGTTGGAATATTTCTACAAATGGCTTGATTCAAAGTGGTTTCTTTGTAATATGAAGAGAAGTGATGACTAAGACTTGTGGTAAGGGCTCTGCATGCAAGTCCTGATAGAAGCCTCTGCAGAGACTGGGTGAACAAGGACCATGTCCAGACTCCATGTAAATGTGACCCTAACAGAAAGGTGAATTTGTCAATAATGTAAATTTTCAACCCAGAACAGGATGTGTCCATTTGTGCATCTTGTGTCATGCCTACTTCTCTTCCCTCTGAGATACGCAGCAGGTTATGTATCGTCCATAAGAATTGTTTATCCTTTTGGATCAAGCATTTAAAAATGCCTAAGAAGTGCACAAAACTGAAGGAACATTTAAATCATATTTGGTGCTACAAAAATGACCTATGAGTAAAATACTTCAAAGAATTTAACATGGATATATTACTTTTACCATGAGGACTGCAATGCGTTGACATATTTATCTATATGATACATTGACTTTAGCTCAGGAACCACAGCTCTCTAGAGAGTTCCAGGAAAATCATTGCTTGTTATTACTTGACATGAAAAAAGAAAAGATGGAGAACAAGTCCTCAAGGTGATATATACCTAGTTCCCCATATGTTGCTATGGGGTAGAGAATGGGTTTACAGAGCAAAAAAGATCAGTCATGCTTAGGGAAAGGAAGATTTCTCCAATGGAGACTTTTGTTTCTTTTCTTCACTTTAAATTGTCATGCCAACCTGAATCAGTCAGCAGGAGCCAGTAACATGCAACTCTGTGGCCTGCGTCTGCTGTGATACTGGGATTACTGGTGAAAATTTGAACAGGGTGTCAGGGCAGCAGTAGGTGTTGTTAAGATGATCTTCTAAATCTTCCTGCAAAGCCAGCCATCTCTCATTTCTGGCCTTGTGCAGACCAGGCGGGCTCAACCAGCTGGCATTAAGACTTCTGGGAGGCCAAGCATCAAGAGTCTGTGAAAGCAAACGAAACACAACAGAAGGAAGCAACGTGTGAGACAGAGGTGGTCATGTTCAAAGCCACTAATTACAGCTGTCCTGGGCAGTCAGCTAGATAAAGGATAATGTTTTCAAGCCAACATGCCCTGAATCAACATCCCAGTCTGTAGCTGTGTGCAAGCAGAACCAGAGTCTGAGTTGGCTGCTCTCTAGTTCCACCACATACAGCGGTAGCACTCACAAGTTGGAACCGAACCACTTCAGCTTTACTTAGGAGAAAAATTGGCTTGATTTTTTTGCCTTAAATGTCAGCATCTGTATGTAACTCACAATACTGTGCAGTTCCTTGTCTCCTAGAGCGTCGGCAAATCTGCTCATTGTGTGAGCTTTTCAAATACCACTATCCCATGGGAAATTTTCAGTCACTTTAGGGATGCTAAAAATTATGTCTTCCATAACACATGTCCAGAGGTGCTGCAGTATGCTGAGAGGGGTGAGAAATTAGGGTGTGTGCTCACTGGTGTTACTGGGAGCTAATGTCTTCCTGCAGCCCTGCCTGCACGATCCCAAGAGTCTGGATATGCAACCACTGAACAAAGAGTCAGAGAGGATCAAAAGGATACAGAAGCAAGAGGAGAAAAAAGTTAGTAGCTTCATACCTGGTTTTGGTAGGAGGATTGTGACCAAGATAGTGATGCAACTTTACAATATAATGTGCTGTTTGCATTATTCTATGAATTTTTGATAGTTTGCCTAGGAGCACAGACAAACTCTCTCCTTTTGCTTATTTACAGATTCCAGATTTTCCCACACACTGTTGAGCTGTGCTATCAAAACTCCTTGCTGCAGACCAGTGAAGAGTTGGTCATGGTTGTGGTGGGACCCCTAACCTTGAATGCAGTGCTGCTTCTTATGGTCCTGATCAGATGGGGCTGCCAGCAGCTGTTTGACTCATTCCCTTCCTTCTTGTCAAAGTTTATCATAGCTCTGGGACTCTGGACAGTGCTAGACCCTTTGGCAGTGTTTGTAGTGGATTCAGTCCTGGGGGTAAGTCACTTAAAATAACTTGGAATAAGACCCTGACGTAGAAGTTTGTTTTATTCAATGAATCACTGAGAGATATGAAATTCCACCCCTGGCAATGAACATGAAAGTTAAAAAGAAATTAAATAATAATGTTATACATTACCTTTTTATTAACAAATTCCCTTCTAATGAAGTCAGTGTGTTTCTGCATAAAATTAAGAGCACTGTACAAGCCATACATAGAGATAAGAAAGTAAATTCACCACTGGAATGACTGCATCTGCTTTGAAAAGGATTACTGCACTTTTGGATGTTAATGGATATGGGTTGGTTAATGAGCAGTTCTGATTATTAGCACTTCAAATTTTTTTAAGAGCTGAAACAGACAAACTGAAAAAATAGCAAAATCAAAAGGAGAGGTTAGTGTACTTCTCTGACATGCAATATAGTTAATACAACTTGTTGGCACACCTAAAAAGACTTGTGAGATTGAAAGACAGACATCTTTAAGGAAGCAGCTCCATCATGTAAAATCATGAAAGCAAAGCTCCCAGCCTCATCTGTGCCTACGTACATACTGCATAACCTGTCTGTACCTCGATGATCCGAGGGGCTATTGTATACAAGGTAATGCCCAGTCTCCTAGAGCATGCCTTTCAGATTTGGCTCTCACTGTGTGAGCGACATGAGGTCCTTTTGATGGGCACAAGGCACTGCAAACTTTTCTGGGGATGTGATGTTGCTATTCTGCCCTTGTCTGCCTTTCAAAGGCGCATTTGCCTGCTTCAGATCAAGCAGTAATCCACAGTCCTTGTTGTGGATCAGGTTTTCTGAGGTCTCTTGGTTCTTCATCCACTAACCTGTGCTCCTGTTAAAATATGTTTCTCTACTGTTTACATGCTGTTTCCCATTGCAGTAGATATTTTTAAAAAAATTAAAATTCAGCTGTTCAAGATATTTAATTGGAGCTCACTTGGGAGGTAATTGCAATATCTTCAGCACGTGGCAACACAGTGTAGTTTTCATTTGGACAGTCTGTTTTTTGGTTTTGTTATTTTTTAAACAAATTTATGGTGTAAACCATGGAGAGAACTGAATTCTAATTATAATTGTTTTGATGAAGATTTTGTTTTCCTAGGAGAAAAAAGAGTATTTCCACAATATCCAGGCTAGAGATATTTAAATATTTAAAAGGTTTTTTTTCTCTCCTCTAATACTGGTGTAGTCATAAAAAACAGAGGAAAGCTGAGGTCTGCCCACACTTATATTGGGAAAATTGTTACTACTGACTTCACAGAAATTGTGTTCTGTTCTAGTCAGATTGGATTTACTATCAGTTTCAAATAGGTCTTTGCTTGATCAAAGGGAAAAGTGAGATATGAATAAAGTAACTAAGTTTTTCATTGCAGTGTAAGAAAAAGCACAACTTTCTGCTTCATACTGAAAATCTGGCAGTTTTAGCCACCGAGATACTCTTGGGCAGAAACTCATTTGTTCAAATATTACAGAATATACAGTGTGCATCCTTTCAAAAATGAAACTGGATTTCTTTTATGTGTTTTCATTGCTACATTTGTAATTTTTTTTCTCCTGGCATTCTTTCAGCAGCCATTTCAAAATTATTTGCTAATCTATTTTAGACCAAGCATTTTTAAAACACTGTGTGTTGTGGTAATATGAACTTTTAGTGCTAGAATGTATGTTAGTATCCTAAATTGCCTTAATACTTACGGAAGATGATAGATAAGCCCGGAGACAAAGTTTTCTCTCTTTACTAACTAATTGATTTTGTTGTTACGGGAAGATTAGAAAGCCAGTTGCATGTTTGGGGCATTTCATGGTTCAAGATGCTGTGTCAAATGTACAATTCTGGCCTTGGTTTACTATCACCTTGTAGAAGGAAGTTCTAGGAGTGAGAACCTTTCCTGTGATTTTGAGAATGCAGTTCTAGCTCCAGTTCAGCCAGAGCTTTCCCAGGACCAATCACTTTGTCTCTTTAGCCACACGGATACACATCAGCAGAAAAAAACATTAGAGGTTGCAAAGCACTCACATGACAATCACTCTATGGTGTGATAAGGAACAGACAGCTTTACCAAGTGTTGCATAAACAATTTAAAATTAAAAGAACTTTCTTGGATCCTATGGTTAAGAACTATAGAATAATGGGCGCAATCTCTTTGACAGAAATATACATTTCCCCCATGCTGTTTACACTTCGCCAGATAGAACTGCTTTGGTAACAGAGAAATTTATTCTTATTTCCCATTCAGACTTTTGCCTCTCTGAAGGGATGTCAGGATGCTGTGCAGAGGGTTTTCTTTTTGGAAAGAAGGTAGTGGGGGCAGACAACTTTTTTTTCAAAAAGGAGAGTGTAGAACAGGGAGATCGAACAGAAACAGAGTATATTGTATTTTATTTTTTTGTAGAGAATATGGACAGATCTGAACTAGTGACTGGTCTTTATATGCCATTACCAGTCTTCTGGGACTTGTAATTCCCGTTACAGAAACCTGGCAGTGTTGCAAAGGGTGGAGAGAGAACAGAACTATATTCAAGAATCTCAGTTCTTGTGCAGCTCATCATCGCAACTGTAATTGTCTTTCCCATGTCATTGCAAAGGTAGCCAAAAATGGGGAGAAAGGTTTGACTGTTCATGAGGATTAGTCCAAGCAAGTTAATCCATAAGGTGTGTGTTTCTTGAAGCCTAAATGTCACAAACTCCCTCTCTGAATGGTAAATGCTGGAGTTTTTTGGTGGTGTAGTTTCACATCCTTGCAAACCTCGTTAAGGTGATTTAATATGGATATGGTTGTGACTGTGTCACTTTAAAAAAGAAAAAAGTGAAGACGGGAATTTATTTTGGCTCTGAGAAGTAGAAGAGCCATGGTATGCAGCTGAATCCTTCTAAATCGATCCAGCAGAGGGCAATAATGTGTCAATACAGTAGCTAGTTCTTAAGAATCAGATATGGAAAAACAAAGGAAAAAATTAGATTTTGGGAAAATATTTTTCCCTGTTTTACTGGAAGCATAATAAAAGATAGAGTGGTATGAAACCTTCAGGATTCTTTGTGAATCTTTGCATAAATACATAAACCATCGTATTTCTAATTAAATTGCTATTTTTATTCTATCAATATTAATTCCTTAGTGATATTTAGTTTCATCTTCAGTACAAGGAAAATAGCTATACGTATTTATTTGCTTACAAATCAGCTGAACATAAACTATAAATAGCATAACTAAGCAGGGTATGTGACAGTCACGTACCTTCAGAGAAGCTATTAATAAAACAATGTAGGATTTCTACTTTGTACTGTTAAAAGTTATCTTTAATTCCACCACAGCAACAGAAGTATGGTACAATCAGATCTTTTCAGAGTTATTGATCTCATTGATCCTGTATTTCTTCTCAAGAAAGAAATTAAATGAAAGCTATATCATAAAACAATGTTGACACGTGTTTGTTCTTCAGTGGTACAGACTGTTCTTGTGGTTTCCCAGACTGGACTGGCTGGACACGGTGAATGGGAACTGAGGGAAATAATCTGATTTTCTGACTTAAAACATTGCAGACCAACTTGATAATGCATGTACATAAATTAAAATACTACTTCGTAAGGGAAAGCTTGTCTCTTTTGCACTAAAAAGGGTCAGTTCCATTGAGCAAAACTTAAAAAAACCCCACTGGTCTCCCCTGTTGATCTACTTGTAGTTGCTTTCACTATTTTCCTCACTTCATTGGGTCTCGGGGAAGCTTTGTGAATCTAGTACCTTCTTTGACTGATGCTGTTATTTGCAAGACTAGTGGGAAAAGCTATGTTAGGTGTCAACTAGCAACACAAACAAATACCCTGACACTTCCATTAAGCATTTCAGGTAACGTGGTTGTTAGTTTTGTCTTCCAGTGGTGGTATCAAACACTGATTCCATCTGAATTCAGGAACTGGTGTGTATATACTCTCCAATGTGCACATTGGTTAAAAATGGTGTATGGGCAACTTTCTGAGTTGGGTGGGCACCAGCATTTTTTCTTGTGACAAGAGTAAGTAATTTTGAGACTGGACAGGTTGGAATTATGCACTGGCACAAGGGTTTTCTGCTCACTCAGCACTCCTAGAAACAGCAGTATTAATTATTCAATGCTATTCTTCTTTGGTAATTGAAATAAGGCAAATTTCAGCCTTCCTACTCTTCCACTTTTCCTGAAGTATGTCAATGAAGCTCACATTGAGTACTTTCACTGTGAAATGCGTTTTGTTCAATAAGTCACTACAGAAACACTGAAATAAGCCTGCAAATCATTTATTACACATCTCATGGTTAACTTCAAATTTTGTACAGCAGTCTCCCAAGTTTTGAGCTGTATGCCCCACAAATTACAGTTAAACCTTTTTTTATAAAGAAATTCAGGCTCTTTTGTGTCTCGAGGCAAGTTGTCTAATCAGGTTTGGCATTTTCTTATGTTGATTTTTTTTTCCCTGTGACAGCGACTTGGGAACAGTGTAGAGGAAGCCATTGCTGATGCTGCAAAGCTCTACTGGGTCTTTCTAAGAGCAGAGGAGTCAGGTATTCCTGGTGCCTTAATCACTGTAATGCTTTATACAATCCTGTTCATCATCTCATCAACAGTGTTGTACCTCTACTTTTTAAGGTATGTCTCTTTATCTCATTATTCCCTTAGTACCTTAGGCTCAAGCTGCTCCTCCTGTAATAAAGTGATATCAGAAAAAAAACATATCCATATCACATATCCAGAGCCCAGAACTCCACATGGTCAACGAGGAGTTAGCTCCAGCTTACCTTTTAATGCACTGGTATTTGGTGGACAAAATGAGTCAGAAAGGGAGCCACTTATTTCCTCAAAAGAAACAAAATTGATAGCATGATTTTTTATAGCCTAGGAACCTCTGTTCCTTTACCTTCAGATAATGGTGTCTGTGTCAAGGGTTGAAGCTCTAAATTGTGTGTACCTTTTATTTAGGTACTTTGGAAGACATTATCATTAGTCTTCCAAGCAGGGTTTTTGTGAGAAGCAGGGAAAAATTCGGAAAGCTACATGTGATGTAAAGTGCAAAATCTCTCTCTGAGTCTGCACTGGCCTCCAGAGTCTTACTGTCTTTTGATGATACAGGATTTTTGACTTGATGTGACTGAGGCTTTAACACACTGCACGAAGTGACTTCATCCAAACAATATTTCTGTGATTTTAGCCCATTATCAATATTCAGTACATCATGAAATCTGGCCAACTATCTTCTCTGTCACCTTCGATAGGAACAGGCATGGAACACTGAAAATAAGTGAGATAAGTTGTCTACTGTATTGAATGAAAAAATATATTTTCTTATTCTCTGAGTGATTTGTCTATAAATGCAGTATGAATTTTGTACTGGTCCTTGATTTACCCACTCATGAACAATGGGTGATGGCAAGCACTAACAAAAAGCTATATGCAAAGGCAAGGTGCAGGCAGGTGTAAGACTAGAAAAGCTCAGCATCCTCCCTCCATCTGACAGAATCACCTCTCAGTCTCCTTTCCACAAACTCGGCTGCAGCAGGCAGAAAAAGATAAATGGCAATCTAAATTTCTGCAAAGTATTTCAAACCTCCTGCATTCCTTGAAGCTGTACACAGCTCCAATGTACTGGTAGTCTAGTTAATTAGGTTTTGGGATGTTAATGCCTTCTTAATCATTGACTTAATAGTTTTGAATAGCTTCATAAGTTTTAGCTGCTGTCGTTTATTACTCAGGAAAATTAATTTAAATTAAAACATTTGTAAGGCAGGTTTTTATGAGAATATTACCAACATCTTCATTGTCTGGGGAACAGGTGCAAGATCATCAAAGGTTCCTTTCCTTCTGGATCAATTTTCCCATAATGTTTTCCAATAAAAGGGTGGAGGTAGAATGTTACTAGGGGAAAAAAGTTGTCTTTGAACGACACATTTTAAAAATGATTCATACCAGAATACAAAAGCAAAGAGTAGGTAACAAAATCTGTTACAGTGTATAAAGACTTTGAAGTTTTTCTCGATAACAAAAAGAAACAATTTGAATATAGAAGTCTGTGCAGAGTAAAGCTACACTATGAGCTTCTGAAGTTTTGTTAATTTTCTCTTCCTTTTATGCCCACAACTCAGCACAGTGGGAACCTTGGACCTGGCTAGGACTCTTCAGTAGCACACTGTAATTCTAGCATTAAAACTTAAAAAAATATTTCTAAGGAAAGCATCTCTGCAATTCATAACATTATTGTTTCTGGATATTGATATAACAGCATTTGTTTTCAAGAGAAAATAGTATTATAACCAAGACAGTAGTGTCCCTTTTTGTGACTATTTCTCAGGTGTTATATCTCAAAGATATTCAAACATAATATTGCTCAAGTCAGAAAACATTTTTACACAGGCCTCCACATTTTTCTCTTGTAAGACCAATAAAACCAATGAAATTATTGAGGCATGACTTCTGTGTCTTAAGACAGCAGTCCATAGGGAAGGCTTTGGCTGTTGGATGGTGGTGTTGGTGCCATTGGTTAGAATTACTCAGCAATTTGCCATTTAACAGAAGTGTTCAGCAGAGTATAAAAAAGGGATAAGAACAGTGAACCTACCAGACCACCAAAGCAAGTAGGAGAAATACCTTTCTGTCACAGCTAGAAAGCTTCATGGCAGCACTGGTGAACAACCAGGAAGCTAATGAAATCACGGGCAGGAGGTAAACAGCAGTAGGCAACTGTTTGTGCCTTTATAAACCAACATACCTCAATAAATCTGGCTCTCCTTGGGTGCCTTGGGAGTCTGTAGTACATCTAGCATGGAGCAACATTCTAATTACTTTTTGGAAAAATGAAGAGGCACTGGTAGCAATTCCTTCATTTTAGTTCCACTACATATTAGAAACAGTCAGAAACTTGTTGGCAAAATGTTTCTTGTACTGTGAGAAAATGCAGACCTAACTCAACTAAAAGTGTCTGCTGGAAAGAGCCTAAATTTGCTGATATTAAAATATTTTGTTTTGGAACAGCTTCAAAAATCTACATTTGTCAATGATAGCAGCAAAATTATTTTTTTTACAGTTGTTTTCCAAAAAGAAGGATGAGGAAGGCTCAAACGAAGATGTAGTAAATTGTTTTAACCCACTCTACCCTTCAATTTTTTACTTGTGTAAATTTTTGAGAAGCTTGTTTTTTTATTTGACTCAGGATAGCAAATAATTTCAATGTTTTCCATTCTTTCTGACAAGTAAATGAACTTGTAAGACATGCTGGGTCTCATATCGCTAGAAAATATCATCTGAGTTTTGTTTTGCTATTTATTTCATCAGCAATAGCAATTATTACTGTCATATTTATAGGAAGACAATATACAAGAAGTGCTTTACTAGTTTTCATGCCAAAGAAAAGAAATTAAAGCAGGTAGCCAGAGCAGGCTCAGTACTTTTGGACAAAAAGAACAAAGCTGGAAGACAGGCTTCATGATTCTTAATTAATTCAAAGTTAATTATATTGTTTATAACCATGTGCTTAAAATCTTCATATAGAAAATGTTTATGGCAGCAAATAGACAGTAATTTAACTGCATTAAATTTTACTTCATTTGAAATAAGAGCGTTACATTAAGTGAGTTTAAATAAATGGCAAGGTCTTTTTTTCTTGTTTAGCAAGATAAGTGGCAAATGATTTAAATTGCTGACCTGGAATTTCAAAGATAAACACCATAGAATATTATAGTTTCAAGATGAGCAGAAGGCCAGAAAGTCCACCAGTTTGGCTGCTAGTTTTTCAACCAAGCACAAGTCAATGTTACAAGTCAATGTTTACAAAAATGCATCTTTTGTGTCAAAAGAACATCTAATATAGATCCAGGGATTAACATATATTTTTTTTCTTCAATTTCTTTGAAGACTCTGTGGAATTAGGGAAATTACTCCATGAAGAGTATTAGTTATTCAGAAAAAAATCTCTTCTGTAGCATATTTTAAGATACTTCAGTATCTTACTCTGCCTTAGCACTGATTTGCATTTCACAGTTCAGAGCTTTTTCTATTATTTCTTGCTAGTCAGTTTGTTTATATTATCAGGAGTACCTACATCTCGATTAGGTTGTCTACCAGCTGCTCTCCTCTTCTGATAAGAGAATCCCAAAATGACAGCTTGAAAACTACAGAAAATTTAGGGCTGCAGCTTCAAAAAGCAATGTTTCAAAAAAGGAGGATGGGGAAAAAGGTACAGAGAGAGCTTTGCAGCAAAGCAGGAAATGTAAATCCCTAATCTGATGTTGGGTCAGGCTGCTAGATTTCAGTAGCAGAATAGTTACTCCATCACAGAAACTCTTGGATATAGATCTTGACCCTGAGTACCTATTCCCCTTTGACGAAAGAGGTAAATCTCCTCCTGAGATCAAGTTGAAACACTATCTATTGGTGCATTTCCTTATTTCTGTTAGACACTAAATCTCAGTTGCAGGAAAAACTGTACTATGCAGCTTATTGTTTCTTTGCATTTACTGTGTGCACACTAAGGTGAGATGTAAAACTAGTATAAATGTGAACTTCATTCTGGTTTACTTGCACAGTGCACTTCCTTAACCTGCACACACATTGTTAGCCTGTGCACGCCAGTACAAGAGCCCAGAATAAGGATCAGCCACAAGAACTGCACCAAGTGTTGCTATACTTGAGAAGGATGAGAGCTCATAGAGACAAAGGAGTTGTGTCTGTGCTCTCTCTCTCCCACCTGCCAAGAAATGAAGGACCTACACAGCCCCACCGAAATCTGGGCTTCTTGTTGGTTGCGATGCCCACACAGCGATCCCTGTACTTATCAGGACTACCCAGCCAGTGTATGGGAAGGATGGAAAACTCTGAGATTGGCACCAACTGATAACTGAATAGTAATAAAGTATTAACTTGAAAGAGCTTACAAAAGGAAAGACCTCAGTTTAATATTCAGGACTGAGATTCCGCATTTTCTAATCTTTAGTTTCTGAACCCCTGGTTTTGGAATAAAAGTAGAATGAGAGAAAGATGAACTCGAAGTGATTCCATTTGAATTAAACAGCAATGTATTGAAGTTTTCAAGTTCATCTAAGGCTAAAAATGTGACACTAGGCTTTTCCAAAAGCCCCATGATATTTCTTAGTTTCATCTACATTAAGGAATACCACACAGCAAGCCTTTCTTGTGGTAGAGAATTTTACTGTCTAGTGCTTATTCAATTCTCTACACAGAAATGTCATAGCAAAACAAAACCAACAAATGAAATTAACTTTTCTAACTTCAATAGAGGTTTAGATTGCATAGAGTTCAGGCTTTGGGTTGAAAAAAATGATGAGTAGTTTCTTTCTATATGATGTGGTTTGCCTATTATTGAACCCTGGCACAGCAGGACTTACATTTGCGTCTAACTGAGGTACTCCATGTAAGCACTGGAACTAGTTAATCATTTCAATGCTAAGATAGACAATGGACAGTTATGAAGGAAAGGAAGATCGGGATCTTTTTGGGAAGTCAATATCTTGAAATAACTTAAGAAATTGCTGCTTAAATTTATGTGATTTGATTCAAGTATTGTAGTCTCCAGCAGGTTGGGGAGGGTTGAATGTTGGAGACCTCGTGGGAAAGAAGCATCTTACTCATAGGTTGAGGATATAGTCATGAAAGGGAAACCAATATTTAGAAGCCTACAAAAGGGTAAGAGAGCTTTTCTCTTTTGTGCATGATGGGTCCTTCCGAAGAAGAAACAAAAGTGCCATTTCTATTCTTAGGCTACATAGTGAAGGTTGGCTGTTGGATGTATTTCAACGCATTCATGGTGAGGAAGGCACGTTTTTTGTTCCACTGGATTTAGAGATTTCCAGTCAGGAGCTGAGCTACATTATGAAGAGGGCTGAGCAGTGGAGAGGAACCAATGGTGAAAGACGGATGGTGAGTGGTGAAGAGTCTCCAGAAGGAGTCTGTGACATACTGGTGCAAATTAATGCTTTATATTTCTGGTTATTACCTAAAAGGACCTAGATATACAAGAAAATTATTCTTAGGGTGCTTCTTTGAGTGGAGAAGCTAAGAAGCATGTTCAGAAGAATTTCATGATGTTGTATGAGCGTTGCCTGAACATCTTGAGGGGCTACAATCTGCTTAGCATCCAGAGGCTTAGCAGCATCACTGTTATCAAAAGTTATCTATCACCATTCTGTGATTCTTGGCTGACTCATAGAGACTTGTTACTAGTTTAAATGTCAACATCATCCCAGATGATTCTTTCTCATCCAGCTCACAAACTGTGGAGCTCCATGGACAAGTCTATTTTTCTCCTTGCAAGGACATGGGTGGGATGGCAATGAGGAGGGAGTGTGAGTCTACTGAGTCAGACGTGATAGCCATGCCCTCCTTCCTGGCCCTGTCCTTATAGGATCACCCAGAGCAGTGGGCCAAGTTGAAAAAGTGCAGGGGGAGGTAGGAGAAGTCGGAAGATGGTCTGCTCTACTTTGGTTATCAAAATAATTCCTCTTCCTTTTCCATTAAGCCACTAGCCTCTAGTCCCATATAGAGACTTCAAGCTGTGATGTGCAAAAACTGTATCTGTGTTTGCAAAGTGTCCAGGGTTTGGCATGTTATCCATAAATGAGACTTCTGGTCATAATTGCTTTCAGAGAACTGAAAATAACAGGAGTAACGTGGTCAGTAGTCTGTGAGGGACACTGTCTTCCTTCTCTGAGAGAAATATTTTTCCTTGTTTTCTAGCTTTGTATCAGCACTATTAATTCCCAAAGGATTATTATTTAAAGCTGCTCTTGGACAATTATTAAAGTGCTCATCGGTTGGATTTATACATCTATGAGTGTCTCTGTGCACAATTCTTTGTTCAGTCACTGTCCTGCTTCAATATAAAAAATGAACAAATTCCAGATAACAAGGAAATTAGTCTTCTTAAGAATGTATGAGTTGTTTTCTTTTCTAATTCACTGGAACAAATGATTTCAGATTAGAGTGTGGAGGTTTTTCATGTCTATAGCTACCTTGGAAAGATCAGCAGTTTATATAAGTATATAGCCTCAGCTGTCAATGCTATAAACATCTGGCACAGCTGTAATTATTTTCCACTTTTTTTTTTGCAGTGGCAGTTTGGACCCTGAAAGGAATAAATAGAAAAGTGAATGTGCCAATTGAAATAGCAGATACTCAGTATGCTTAATTTCTCTGTGAAAGTGTAGAGCACCATGGTGCACTTCAACAGAGGGGAGGGAAAAGATCTGAATGAGTGAATGCACTATCACAGCCACCTGCCTCATGCATTCCTATTTTTTGTGCAGATAACACTTATTTGCTTTACACTAGTAAAAAAAAATAACCCTTTTTTTGCACTTAAAAAGTTTTTACTACAAGTTAAAGCATAGCCACTGATGTCTGTTTTCCATTACTGTTGTTACATGTTACTCAAGGTCAAACTAAGAATATATGTAGTGGACCTCATTTTACATGCCAAGACTACCAACGTCATATGGAAAAAGTGGCAGATAAGGCAACTGCAAACAACTGCTTTTCTGTTTCAAGTGATGAATACATTTCTAATGATATTACCAGCATATAATTTCTTACAGAAGTACAGAAGGAGCTGAATGGCAGTGGGGAGGAAGAGGAGGGGGTGAAGAGGGGGTAGAAGGAGAGGACATGGGTAAAAACAAATGGAAAAGACTGGAAAGAAAAATTTCTTCTGTGTATACAAATAGTCTGTTTCTGAATGGAAGAAATCTGGATTGTCCACTGCTATAATAAGAAATAATTTAGAAGGCAGAACACTGAAACATGTGACCCATGCCTATAGTCATCTGTAAGTGCCTAGTTTTGCTCCCAATATGCAGCTTGGCCTTTATGAAACGCCATATTGAAATATGGGTCCCTAATCTTACATTGAGAACCTTTAAAATGAACCCAGCTTTAGCCAGACCCAGCCACATGGAGGGTACAGTAAGAGAAGAGGGAGGACTCCCTATGCAGAGTAGGGAGCTCTTCATGTTTCTTTTGACTAAATGAAGTGATGTACAATTTTGTCTTTACCTTAAGTCCCCAAATTTCTGATTTTTATTCTGTGTACATCTGCATGAATTTCATTCCTTTTCTTTTATTTCAGCCCTAGTCAGATTCCAGGCTGTTACAGTGTTCAACACTCTTGTCCTTTATGGGACATACTGGTGCAGACTATTTAATATAAGTAGATAGGAATAATGCAAAAAGAGTGTGGAAGTTTGCATCCCTGGCATCAGTAGGTTCTCTACCATTTACTTCAGTGGGTACAGGATCTGCCTTACAATTAGGAAAATTTGTGATTGAAGAATACTACCCAAAACTCCTGAGCTATCTGTACAAAACACTAATACTGTGAAAAAAGGACCAATGTTCTTGAGAAACCTAAAATCTTCGTCTTCTGCCCCAATTTCTTGTTTATATTATTTTGATGGAAAAAAGAATAATCAAATCAAGTATCATTAGAGGTTTAGAATATTTAGTCTTATAATAAAAACTTGCTCCATTCCTGCAATATGTCCTCCACATGGAGCATCTCCCTGCAAGACCAGGAACTATGCTTTCATGTCTTTCATGCTCCTAGGCACTGCAAATACTAAAAGACCCTTTTTTTTCCTGCCATGAATTTGCATAAGGTATTTATCTTATGCCTTTCTTTTTGTATGTCTAACTGTGCAAAGTAATCAGTATGGAAGACACATCACCAGGCCTTATTGCGTGCATTACTAATGTGTTAATTTTTAAATAAGATACCAAATTAACTGTGAGCAATTTTTATAAAGAGAGGCATGAGACTGCCATATCTTACATCACTCCATATAAAAAATACATTTTAAATGGAGGTCATTCAAGTAAATACTCAGTCAAACCTTCTGAAAAAAATAGGTCTACATTTTTGCAATATTTTCTTGCTGTTAACCATGTGCTCCTCATTTTTATTTCCTGGATTAAAAATTGCCCCATAAATGGGTATTTTATAATATGCTTAATTTCCTTTTATTAAATTGATAAATGCGGCAGCAGAGGACACATTTGCAGTATGATGAGAATTTAAGGTTATTGCATTTTATAATTTTTATATTGTTCAGAGAAGCAATTTGTCATTTGTAGAATGACATCCATACCATCATTTCAAAGTATTTTTAGTCATTCTTTTGATAGGAAAAAGGTCACTTTCCGTAGACTAAGAAGATATCACTCTATTAAACTAATTTACCTACATGCAAATTTTGTCATTTTTACCTCATTAACTATTTATCATAGAGTAAAAAAATATATATATTCATGAAGGGGCAGCTAGTAGCCTGATGGAGCTGGAACTAATATTTTGCAATATAATGATTTTTTGCATCCTTAATTAGATAGCATAACATTGATGTGATTAGGTCAGGATGTAGTGTTTTTCATTAAAATACATTTTAGAAGCTTTATTCATAATCTGCCCTTGCAATTAAATAATGAGCCTATGAGTTTAATATTATCGACCCAATTATTATCCCATGGAAAAGTATACCTTTAATAAATTTGTGCCGTAGGACCTTCATTAGGAACAAAATGAATTACATTTCCAGGTACACACATTACATGCCCACAATCCTATTTACGTAGCGTGGGGAAAGAGCCTCCAAAGCCCCGTACGATACAGAAACACACTTGATTATTTTGGAAGAAGTCATTTACAACGCCTTTAATGAGGAAAGCTGCAAAGAAGTAAAAATGGCACCTACAGAGGCAGAGAGAAACTTTTGCAGTAACGAACTTTTGTAGAAACAGTGTTCTCAGCACCCTCTGCTAGGAGGAAACCTGGACTTCCACTCCTCAACCTGTTATAAATATGGAGGCAGAGCCGAATATTTACGGAGTTTTAATTGGAGAGGGGCATATGTAAAATGTACGCCAAATTCCAGAATCAGGAGTATCAGGACCAGTGGCAGACAGGAGTACACTAACTTGCCCATTGATTCTAGTGGGTCAGTGATGATATCAGGAGCCTTGATTTTAGCCAAACCTTATTCTCTTTGGTAGATGTGACAAAAGTGACAGTGTCTTGCTGTCTCACCAAATAATCAGTTTCACAAAGTAACGTGATAGTTTAGAGCAAGTTATCAAGTGGGATTTTCTTTCCTTTGCATCACTTTGCTCATCTTTAAAGCCTCTGAACTTTTATCAGCTGAATTACTACCAGCAGGGGTAAAAAGGAAAAAAAATCTGGCCTTCAGTAATTTTTACTGGATATAGCCCTGAAGTTACCACCTCTACTTGCAGTGGGACTTTTTACATAATAATACTAATGATAAGAAAATTGTACAAGCAGCAAGCTAAAACACAACCAGCAGTATACCAAGCATAGACCCAAAAGGTGTGCACGTAGAAAGGGTTTCTAAAAAAAAATAAAAATACAAGCTCTATAGGCAAGAAGATAATGTGAAACTTACACTTGAAATAAAGCCTGATGCACTGCAAAATTATTTTAATGAGACTAGGGCTAATTTTCTAATTCTAAAATGATATTATAGCAAACCATAAAAAATTACCCGGCAGTAGTTTTTTGAAAGGAAAATATATTTGTAATTACCTTGAACACACAAGATTACTTCAGGGCCTATTATCGACACAATTTTTGGTACCACTTTACACTAATTTACATTTATTACTCTCAGGCCAACTATTAATATGTTAATAAATAAGTCATTAATACTTGTTATTTAATTGCTATCTATTTATTCCTGTTCAATAACGCATTAATTACTTGTGAATAGTTGAGGGCAAAATCCTGCTCTTGTTAGTGGAATCAGCAGTAGCAAGAAAGGAAACTGGTGCCGGACTTATCTCCATTAGGAGAGCTGGCAGAGATGAAGTCATTGAACCAATTTGGCACAGGGGGTCTTGCCTCAGAGGAAGAAGTTTTATGAGCCTCCAGGTGGCCTGTGCTGTGGCAAAGCTGCTTGGCCACATGTAGAGGCTGCTGAAGACAGGTAGTACCACACGTGAGGTCATTGTAATTTGTCTCTTCTCATAGTCCTGGGCTTGCTCCTGTGATGGAGTTTGAACCCTGCTTTCAGACAAGGATGAATGATGGATTGGGAGAAGCCAAGGGCAAAGAGTGAAGTCTTCTTGAGAGCCAACGCTACACTGAGGAAAGCACGGCATGCAGCACGTAGTGAGAAACGGAAATAGACACATTGCTTTCTTGAGGCTCGATATTGGAAAGAGAAAAAGGAGGATCCCCTACCCTGACCCAATCAAAACCCCCACATTCAAGGTCTTTGGTTCCCCTTGTATAAATAGACCATAGTGTAGACCAAAAAAAAGCTAAAGAAAATATGGACAACTTAATTAGTGTATTTTCAGTTTGAAGGTTTAGCACTACTGTGATTTCTTGCCTCTTTTGGACAAAGCTTATATTTAGAAATAGGTAGTGAAGACCAGCCTAAATGTTGAACAAGATGGTCCACTTGACTATGTGGATATAACACAGTCTTAAATTTGGTCTCTGTAGTTGCAGGGCAAATTTTTCCTGTGAATACAAAGAGAATTTGTGCTGTTGACTTTTGGGAAGCTTTATTGCTGAAACCTAGGTGAGAAATTGCAGAGGCATTTTGACTTTAAAAAAAAAAATTAAAAAAACCCAACTGATCAGTAAGGAGTAATACCATGCTAAAGAATTACACATCCCTGAAGGAAAAGTAAGCAAAGTGGTTTACGAATTTTTGCAGAAAACACAACCATGCTAAGGAAAATGGGAATAAATTGAAATGTCAGATAAGAGACATTGTTGGAAAATATAGGAGTAAAATCATGTTGCTTTTGGTTGCCCTAAAAGAATGCTCCTCTTCTCAAATTGGTGATTTAGATAGCACTGATCTGCAAATGGAGAAAAGATGTTGAGAAAGCAGAAAAATAGAAATTGTGAGTTTCCTTGTTATTTCCCCACTCTTCTGTTTGCAAACTCTTTCTGACTACATGATATACTGTATATATGTAAGTTCTGCTTCATGTACTCTGTATTATATCTTAAAAAAGTAGCAAATGGCTGAGATGACTCAAGATGCAGTAGGAGATACGGTCTTACAATTTTGATTTGTGGTTTCTTTTCCTGGAACTAGTTTCAATGATCTTTTAGAAGCCTAGCATTTTGTGAGTTCACTATTAGGTTTCCTTTTCTTGATCTTAATCAATTGAAAAAAATTTTGAAGCTGCCACTGGAGCTCTCAGTACAATGTCTCCAGCAATTTAGATTCCATGGAGAATTAAACCGAAGTATGCTATAAGAGTAGCATAGGAGACTAGAAAGCAGTAGCAAAACTGACTTTGAGCCTATCCAGAAAAATTAGCTGTAATATAAAATTTAATTCTCTAAGTTCCAGTATGAATAAATCACTACGTTGATTTGGGGTAATATACAATTGTTTCTACCAGTACAGGTAAACCACCCTGCTAGTCCAGAACAATTCAGCTCAGCATGTTGAGATGACAAAACTAGGCAATAAGAAACAAGCACTTACTTGCTACAGAAATTGTAGGAGAAAAACCTTGACCCCTTTTCAGTCAACAGCAAAAACTTGCACTGACTTCTTCATTAGGGCCAGAAATGCCATCTGTCTCTGTAAGCAAACGAGAAAAGGAGGAAACAGGGCTATGTCTCACTGAACGTCTACGTGATCTGTGTAAATAAGGTCAGATTCTCATCTGGGTTAAATTACTGAAGGCAAAGTGTATTTTTTTGAAGATTAAATAGAGATTGAAAGTCATGAGATGAGCAGAGGGAAGGCTCGGCCTAGTAATGGGATGTTAGAGAGCACAGAGTGAAATATAAGATCAGAAAGGAGTGTAGAATTCCATCACCTCTTAGATTTAAAATAAAATTATTTCTGTATGAAATGACGAGGCCTTGAACTGTGTAGGATCAAATTGGCCAGGTGGTTCTGAAACACTTTGTTTGCTGTTCTTTTCAAGCATTTAGTCCACAGGGAGTGGTGGGTGAAAAGAAGAAAGGGGGGAACTGTGGATGGTTGCAAGCATATGGAATAACCAACTATGCTGACCATACCCAGGCATGCTATTAAACCTCACAACACTTGATTAGTAAATCAACACAAACTGTGCATGTGCGAGCTGTGGAAAACAAGGTAATGCAGACTAGGTAAAGGGAAAGCTTGTTTTGCCTCAGTGGATGGGTCTAATGAGTGGAACTGCTTAAACAGATGTGCACAAAAAAGAAGCCTTGTAATAAATTATAACAACGGTAGAATGGATGTAATCAACAAGTAAACTAATGAAAATGGCACTAGAAATTGAGCCAGTTGAGTAACACTGCACAGGACTTTCTTGATTCCTTGCTGTATCCCAGCTTAAGGGATAAATCTCCCCCTAAACCAGAAAGAGATGAAAAATGGATAAAAAACCTAAACAGCTATGCGACCTTTTCTGAATCTGAAAGTTGCATGGCAACACGTTAATAGAATAAGAAAAAGGATAAAAAGACAGACAAACTATGCTCAGGTAAATATTATGAGCTACTTACAGCATTTCTTTTTCGGTTGTCCTGTGATATCTCTCATAATAAGACTACAAATTGAAACAGAAATGGCTTAGTCAAACTCCATGGAATTTACTTAGGGAGGTTGTAATCAAGATCTTGTTTTTCGATAACATGTATTTTTTTCCCCTTTTCAATGAGAACTCATTTATTCAAATCTCCTTTGCTATCCCCATTATATGAAAAAAAAAAAGTGTTTCCATAGTGAATGGTAACAAATTATTTCAATCCTATAATCAATACCTGAATTACATAAAGGTGTTACTGCAGATGGACAAAATTAAATGTCTGATGACACCCTTCTGATTACTAAACTGGCAGAAAGGTGTTAATTTCTGTAATACTTCAACAGATATCCAAACTGTTTTGTCAGAGAGGTTAGACAGTGATGGAAAAGGAGTACACTTAATTGTAATTTTTGCAGTAATTCATGGGAAGCTTCATTGACAGGTGCTAATAGCACTTGATTGCCTTCAAGATGTTTTCACAACAGAACTCCGCAAGTGCCACGTCAAGGTTTGCTCAGTCAAAATGTATTTTTCTCCTTGCATCTAGATGATTTGTGACCACAGGCAAACTTTTGAAAATCCAAGGTGGTTTGCTGCACTCCGTTGGGGTGAATCTGTCATCGGCTGGCTGATGCAGATCAGTGCACTAACGAAGAGCAAGCTCTTTGGTTTTTTTTGTCATCTCTGTGTAAGCAATCCATTTCATTTCTCCTCAGTGGCAGGGCATGTTATACATCTCATCCCACATAATCTGACTTACATTATAATTTGATTCATACACAGCCTTTCCACAGAGATTAATTAGCAGCAGGTTTGAAGTTTGCAAGTGAAAATATGATAATTAGTTTTCTTGGAATGTTAACAGTTCGACACTTAGGTTTCTCTCCATCTTTGTCTTCAATGAAGCTGCAGTAAACGAGCACTATTTCTCTTCTAAATCAGACTCTTGTGAGGTTTGAAACACAGACATTTTCATCAAGCTGGATAATTTCCATGGAAAATTTACTAGCTCATGAAATATTGCAGGAGTAATTCATACAATGACTCCCTCCTCTCCTTAGTTGATTGAAGTATGATATGAGCAGATCTGAAAACCCTCAGGACAGTCACTAATTTAACAATGGTGATTCCTATTCTTTCTAACAAAATTCAGCTGACTTTTCAGTTTTACTCAAAACAGAATTAGCCAATAGGTCTCTCATATGGTTGTTGGGTAGGGCTGTAAACAAGGTTACAGTAACACCTTTGACTCCTTGCACTTGTTCTGTTTGAGTGAATAATATAGGTAACTCTTTGATGCATACCACAATTCTAAATCCAATAATTTAGCCAGATTCTGAAAGAATTAGCAATTTATCTGAATAATGAGAACATTCAAAGTTACGACAGTGAGTAAAAATGTTACATGAAATATCAGCCCTGATGACTTAGAGACATAATGTAATTGCCAACAGATAGGGCTTAAGAAGAAACTCACATTATGGAAAAGTTATTGTGTTGTTGTCCATTATGTGTGGGTGTAGCTGTTTAAAAGCTAATATTTGCTTAATTACTGATGATTTATCCTCTCCAGACTTTGTATAGATTTCTTTATTTCCAATGATATGATTTAAAAAAATCTAAGCCTTCTCTAATTACTGAGCTCATCTCATCTTGTTATAACTTTGGCGTCAGTCATCCTCTGAGGTTTGGCAAGGTACTGTCGATGCCCATTGATCTAGTCAGGTAAGTGGTAATTGAAATGCTTCTACCCGTGTAACATCTAAATCACCATGTGGTTGTGAGCTTGCATACGCAATTGCATTAAGTTTAGTTGCCAATTATGTATATAATTGCAAGCATATTTTTGCAGACCGAGCTTTGAATTTCTTCCTTTAGAGGAAATGCTTTTACTACCATTTTGTGGTTGTCACACGAAAGGCTGCTAACAAAGAGTGAACTACTTTACATGTAAGTACAATAGAGAATACTCAAGCAATGTTACAAAACTGAAGGAAACTTAAGTTTGCTTTCTAGAAATGATCTTTAAATATTCTTAGATCAAATGATATTTTCTTCTTTAAATGTAAAATTCCCACACTGACAGCAGAATACTGAAGACACTTGCACTTAGCAGAGAAAATTCTCCCTGACCACTGAATGGGTTGGAGGAATATAGCAAGCACTGAATGAGGTCTGGCTGTGTATAAGAGCAGCTCCAGGAGATTCAATGGGAAGGCTGAGGTCCTGCCACTCTGTGTGTGTCTACATGGTGAGTTTAGAAAAGATGCACACTCCTTCTCAAGCCTAAATATGTCCATCGTATTTTCTATCTTAACCTCAGCTCAGAAAGCAAAATAAACTCTGTGCTTGAACTTACAAGTGAACTTTGGCTTAACTATAGTGAAGGAGGGCAGAATGCATGTAGTACATAGGACTCAGCAAGAGCACTTGCTCTTTCTGGTGAAGATACGCCAAAGACTGTGGTCTCAGGCTGGGCTACAAAGCCCAGCTCTGGCACAAGGATTGCAATAGTTACCCTCTGAATTTGTATATAAACAGAGGATGAGTTAGATTTCCTCTGCTGATACCTGACAACTCTGTCCATACCTTATTTGTTGGAGCTTTCTGGATGGATCATGATTTCCACTCTGACGTGTTTGTCAGGAAAGAGATGTGCTGTCGCCATACTTCCCAGCTACATTGTTTTTTCTATCTTAGTGATAATCAGTACATCTCAAATGACAGTGGTTTCCTGGGTCTGTCTGAAATCTGGCACAGGTATCTCTGAGGCCAGTCAGCTAGACTTTGTTTTAGAAAGTTTTGTTTTCTCCTGATCAACAAAGGGGGAGAGGAAACCATGCTCCAGGGACTTGAGGTTGTAAGGAATTCCTACCAAAAACAAAGGAGAGAAGGAGGCAAATTGACTATTTTATTAGGAACATGATCTGTAGTGTTTTTCATCTGGAGAGGGGATTGTTGCATGCTGATGAATATGGGTATCATATCGCAAGAGTGCTAAAATACCCCCGAGCGAGTGTGCTCCTTCATCTCTCCTTCAGCAACTCCTGCTATCCCAGCCACTGACCTGTGAAATGTGGTCGTGTCTTCTGGATTTCCCCCTCTATTTTGAAAGCCGCTATTTTCATACTGCAAATATTACTTTAAATAGTTAAATGGGAGTTGCAATTGCAAGGATATGTGTGTTAATATTAATGGAAAATCTGATGGGTCTGGTGGTCAGAGGGGGATAATCATAGCATTCAGGTTAGATGAAAGAAAAACAGGGTTTATTTTTTTATTCTTTCAAAACTTACTCAGTTTGTCCAAATCAGAATGGACTTCTAAAAATTAACATTTCTGAAAGAGAATCCTGCGATTTTGGAGAAGGTGTAGAGAGAAGGATCAAGATAAAATGTGGGCAGCTGCTAACTTTGGCACACCTTGATGAAGATGGAGCCAAACTTTGAGTCTCTTGCCACCTTGACCCTAATGGGCACTGTTCAGATGATGTACTTTCCACATAAATCCGAGGACCTTCTTTCCTGCTGACTTTCAGCATGTTTCACTGTGTCTAAGCCTAAGGCTTTGGTATCTTCCTTCCCTGAATACGTGCAGGGACTTATTTACACATCAGACTCCTGAGTATGACCCTAAATGTGCATCATTATTCCAGTGATAGTAGCATCAGCATGTTGATGTAAAACTTTTAGTGCTTCCACCAGGTACTATGACCTAATTCCAGTGTCCTCAAAATGAGAAATAAAAAGGGAAAGGACAAAGCTAGGCAGCATACTGGGGAGCTGGGTTCCCCCAAGCACCCACCAGGCTGCAGCAGTGGAAGCAGCCCATCTGATCTTGCTCGGCATTACTCTGACCAAAGTAACTATGCAGGGTTATTTAAAAATAGGAAAATTGCACCTGGTCATTTAAAACATCTCAGAAGGGTTTGTTGCCCCTGTCAGATGAAGTGGCATTGAAATTGGCAAGTTGGCCATGATGTGAATAATTCTTTGATGACTCAGTCTTTTTACATACAAAATTATCCCATCAGAAACATTCTGATCAGCACTAGCCTGAAGGCTTGAAGCTTAAGCTTAGTCATGGCATTAAAACCTCCCCAGTCTTGTTTTGTTTTGCAGCTGAGATTACCCATTCAAGGCTCATAGTTTAAACTTTTCTCAGATGACCTGCCTTTTGTATTAACGGGTCTTGCCTGAGAGAGCAAGCGTGCCAGCTGGATCCTTACTTCACTAGTTCACAAAGAAGGATGCTTGCTTGGGCTTTGCATTTCCATTTAACAAGTGGGAAATAACATAGTGAAGGTAGAAAACTGGTTTCTGTCTCTTTCAAAGTCAAAATAGATGGAGAGAAAACATACTCGATAGTGTCTTGTTAAGCTTTTTAGGATTACTCTACTCTTTCCCTTGATTAGTTCCTCTCTGCTGAAGCCTGATGGGCTTCAAATAAACTGAAAGCTTGTGAACCTGGGAGTCTAAGCCCTCCTGCTGCTAAGGAAAGTTTTATAGACTAGTTCCTTTCATTATAGCTTTATAAATGGCATTGTTTGAAGCAATGTGTACTTCAGCTTGAATAACAACTTGGAGGGTGTTAGTTAATTTGCTGTTTGAGAACTAGTGTCTCTTTGGGGGTTACAGTAACTATTAGTATTTGAGACAGATGGGAAGTCTTTTGTTGACAAATGTTACCCCTTCCTCACACTCAAGTCTAGGCAATGTCCACTTAGTGTATGCAGAACCTCAGGACTACTGATATGCCTTTGGCTCTGTAAATAGGTGTGACCTGATATAACTTATGCTGAGCCCTGCACAATTCATCAGGTCCTTCCACAAGGCAAGAGAGCCAGAATTTACCCCAGCTTCCCCAGCTGCAGCCCAGAGTTCGCAGCAGACCTTCATGGATAGCTTTTCCCTTCAAAAGGCAGTGCCAGGATTGAAGCAACACGTTCACACACAGCCTGGTGCAGCCTCAGTGCCTTCCTTTATGGGGTGATCTTACACTGCATGTTATCGGCAGCATCCCCTGTTTCAGAACATCAGTCTGTGGTGTCCACAACACTCCATTACTTGCCCCAGTGAGAGGAAAAGCTCTTTTGAAATGGGAAAATGTCCAGGGTGCCTGACTAAAGTGTTTCCTTAAAAGAAATGCTCTTTTCACAAAAAGCCCTTCCATTTTTGTCTTCTTCCAAAGCAAATTTGATGCAGGTTCCTGCAGAAACTATGCATTTTCTGATTTTAGATCTCCTTTCTTGATACCTCGGCTTCCTTGTGCTTGTTCGGCTGTTTCTGCCATCTTTTGCCCCCCAGTTGTGTGACAAGCAGCTAGGGACTAGAGTAGCCTCTTTGTTCAGTGCCTGAACAAGTGTGTTCTGATCTCTGTGGTGCTGCCAGTTCATTAAAAGTGTGCAGAGGAGGGGGATTTTAGGACTTGAGAAGCATTCCTCAAGGAAAATAGATGTGCAATCAAATAGCTGAAGCAAGATGAGCACCCTTTGCAGCATAGGTGTAAAGCAGTGCTTTTCAGAAGAGCACTGCAAGTATGTGTGATGGCTTTAAACTGACCAGACATCCTGCCAGTAACTGAGAGAGTGGTTTAGCCTGCTTGGGGAGAACAGGAGTCTAAAGCTTCCTAGCAGGTTGAAATGGCCACTTCTCACCATGGAGCTCCATAACTGTGCTGGGTCAGAGCCCAAGGTGTCATGGCTTCCCATGTGGCATGGTTTGTGGCTGGGGAGCCCTGTGCAATCAAGGCTCTTGCAGAGCAGCTCGAGGCACACAGTTGGATGTTGCACACTGTGACTAAAAGAAAAGGAGGCCTAGCAATAACAAGGTATTAAAAATATTTTCTTGTTCAGTTTTTACAAGTAAAAGTATAAACACATGTGTGTGAGTGAGAATGACATGACAGCAGATTATGACTGATCTGGAGTCTCTACTCCCAATTTCCTCTTGCCACATTTACACTCTGAAATGCATGCATGTGCACCAGAATTCTTGTCACTCACTATATATCCAGCCTGATAAACTATAATCAGAATTTAAATATTACAGGAACAGTTTTACACTGACTGCAATGTCTTGTTGGTGCTAATTTATTTGTAAGTGATGTTAAATGCTTGAAATCAACCCTTGAGTAGCATCCAAATGCATCTTCTGTGATGAAAACTAAAGGCAAACGGAATGGGCTTTTGGGGATACAGAAAGGGAGGGAAAAAAACAAAAACAATGGCAAACAACAAACAATAAGCCTCAAACCCAAATGACAATAACAGCATCTTTGTGTAAATATAACATTCTTCTGCAGTATTTACAGTCCAAACTCTGGGGCAATGGAGTGAACAATTGTAAGTAAGTGAGGCATAACTTCCTTCATTAGTATTTATTATAAATGCCTGTTAATTCTTACTTCATTGTCCAAGCCGAATGCAAAATACTATGAAAATAAGTAAATCAAATTTACCAGAAAAAAAATTCTCTTGCTTTTGCACTGGTGATGGTTGATGTAATTGTGTCTGTTTTAAATGTCTAGGGTCTGAGTCTCATTTATGATGTTCAGGCATTGGACAAAGCTGTAGCATGCGTATAATGATGTGCCAGAACTGTGTGAAAAGGTGTGAGTGTACAAAGAGAAAGGAATTTATGATTTTTGAATCTGACAGTGCCCTTTAAGCTAACCATGGAGGAGCTCCGCTTGTTTTGCCGTATATTGCTTCATCTCTGGCCACTACTGGTTACTATTGTCATTTGTTGAATGTGTAATAGGATTTAGAGATGGATTAAGCTAAATGTCTTGGCTTTAAAAGTGGGGAGTTTTTTTGTTTTTCTGTATTTTCATGGAACAAGCCTCTTTTCTGCCAGCACAAAGAAGGTCACACAGTTTAAACAAAACCTAATGGAAATTCTTGAATGAAGCAAAAATGCTGCAGTTCAAATACATTCATCCTGTTTTTGTAGCGATGTGGCATCATCATGACTAGAGTTTGTTTTTTCTTTTTCTGGTTGATGTGTAGCCAGGCAAAGATTCTGACTTAAAAGCTTAGGATTCAGAATCCCAGCCCAGACTTTTTTGAGAATCATTCTCACTGCAGTTGGGCAAGGAGATGCTTTATGGAACAAACAAACCAACAAAAATAAACAGAGAGCTCACAGTATTTTTTCATGTTTTCAACCCCACGACATTTTGTTTTTCATATATATATTAGGCATGTGGGGTTGAAAGTTACCGTAGGTCATAGGCTTTTGCTCATTTCCTGAAGGACTGATACTATATTTCCTTTTGTTCATGAGGGAGGAAAAATAGTTTCAGACAGTGCAAACCCAAGTATTTTCATAAACTCTGTAACTTCAGAGTAATAATAATTTAGCCATTTAGGATATGTTTTCAATGGATTACTAAGGCATATTTACCATCACATGAACCCTATTCTAAAGCAATTTCACCAACTAGAAGTTTTCTTATCCAGTCTGGGCTGAATTTTGCTCTCTTAAAATGTCGCTGTGGCTGAAGGAGAGAGAGAAGAGACACTTCTTATTTCTAAAGACCATGTACACACAATTTGCTGAACACACTGCTCCAGAGTTTCACCGGTAGTACCTTCTCTGATTCTTTCAGTGCAAGGTTATCAGGAGAGGCCACAGGCAGATATTTTTGTTCCTGGACTGGCACATTTCTGTAACCTGTTCTTGACACATGGTTTGTCAGGTCAGATGTGATTCCCATATTTGCGCTGTTACCTCTGGAAGACAGTTTCAACTCGCAAACAATCGAGGGAATACTTGCTTTTCGACTGAAACAGTCATAGAAAATACAAACCAGAACCATATAACTGAACTGTGTTATTCAAATGAGAGGTCATATTACCCCCACTGATGTAAGCAGGGTTGCCAAGGTCTAAATGAAGACACAAATTGGCCAAAGGTCTGTTTCTAATGTGAGGTTTGAGGGCTGGTAGGTCTTGCATCTAATATCAAACAGCTGTAAGAGAGTACCAGATTGACTAGAAAATAGGCATACACTTCTAAAAAAACCTTCCCCAAACAAAAACATAAAACTCAACAACCTCAAATCTTAATGTATTATTTAAAACTTGCCAACATAAACCGGAAATTATAATTGTTTGTCGTTGCCTGCTATTTTAGTCTAAGTTCCCTGTATAAGATTATTTAAGTGCATTAAAGCACGATAAGATATTTCAGTATAATGCTCGTGTTGCTTCTCCCCCTGCTCCCACACACACCCTCAGACCCCCTCAAGGGCTTTTAAAAAAGTGCAGGCTCAATTCTTGTATCATTTGCACTCCTGTAGATCTGTGGCAACTTCTCTTCATTTGCATTTGGTAACAGAAAGCTCGAGATGTGAATTTAGTTGGCACAAGCAAAAAGATAGCTCATTTAATAGTATAGTTGCATTTTACAGTGCAGCTTTTGATGTCTTAAGATTGCATGAGATGACACTTTTATAACTATAATCACTCAGGAATTCAACTACAGACATGCATAATAAATATGAATACATTGCTCAGAAATTGTTAATGGCCGGCAAAGTATTCTTTTTCTGAATTGCTGCCAGGTTTCAAAACTACATGTGTCATCTTATCATGTACTATACTTTAAGTGTTGGTCATGTAAGTCAGATCTGCCCTATGGGTATTTTAAATTGCAAACATAACTTTTTGGAAACTCTAGTGTAATGGTTTTTATTTGACTTGGTTTCTAAATCAACATAGTTTGTTCATACTAGTTCAATCGTGTTTTCCTTATACTTTGCCACTTCTAAATCTATTACCTGAACAAGAAACAAAGATAAAGTAATTTTTTAGGCAGTGAAGTATCTAATGCTGTCTAAATTCTCTATAAAATCTGTAGTAAATTTATGGTATGCTCTTTTTCCTTTTTTTCATATGTAACCAGTATAGAAGTGGAACTTAATACAGCTTGCAAGTTAGCCACGAAAGAACCATGGTCTTTTTTCCATCATATTTCAGCAATAATAAACTTAAAACAATTAAGAGGATCATGATAATAATCTCAAAACATTTGAGTTTATGCCTCTTTCTTCTACTGTACAGTTGTAGTTCAACTGGTACTCTCCTGCTGCATAACCTAGTTCTTAGTTTGGATTGTCGTCCCTTGTATGTCTTAGAGGTTTCAGCTCATTGCAAATCTTTCTTCCCAACTGAGATTGACTGACTGTGCCGCACTGTAACAATTCTCACTGCCTATTTTGGTTTCTTTTTTCTTCCCACATAGTGACTGACACTATAACCAGCCAGTCTCTAAATTCTGATATCACAAAGAGGAATGTGAATGTATGAGGCAATGATGTGGTGCACCGGAACCTAGTCAGGTTGCTTTTCCTCTCTGTTCTGGGACTTTTGAGAACTTTTTCTCATGTCACCTCTCTGAGTACTAGAAGCAGAAGATCTAGATGTACTGTATTGTAAATCAATAGAATTATCTCTGAAACTTACGGGTAGATAAATGGATTAGTGAAGAGTCACATATTACATGCAGAATGTATTTGTGACATACAAATAAGCTGTGTGGGGAACACAAGTACAGAAATGTTGATTTTTTAGAGAAGTGTAACATCTCAAAGCACAGGAGATTAAAGTAGTATTTCCAGCCATTCTGTTTCAATGAATTTCTGCATATATAAATCCATTTGCACTGGAAGCTGTGGAGGCTACTTATTTCAAAAATACCAGTGTTATCACAGGAAATGGAAATATGATTGTAAAAATGATTACTAAACATCACACTTTAGGTTTTAAGATAGCTCCAGTTCCAAGGGACGGAATATGATCTAGCTCTGGGAGGCATTCGAGCATTAAACTGGCTTAAAATGTCTTCTGTCAAATGTAGCACAATATAGCACTGGGCTGCTTTGAACTACATCCAGAATAACAAAACTTGTTGTGATCAGTCCATGTCCATAGCATGTCAAAATCAAGATTTCTTTGCAGAACAGGTAAGATGGGATGCTGCTACCACACAAAGAGGGTAGTTTCTACTGCTGCACCTCAATTACGATGCATGTGAAGGATTACGATGATTCCTAGAGTGTATGGAGGATAATTTCCTGCTCAAGCTGGTAAGTGAACCTACCAGAAGTGGGGCCCCACTAGATCTTCTGTTTACAAACAGAGAGGGACTGGTGGGAGATGTAGTCACTGGAGGCCAACTGGGGCACGGTGACCATGAAATAATACAGTTTTCAATATTCAGGGATGCAAGGACCACCAATCAAACCTCTATGCTGGACTTCCGGAGGGCAGATTTTGACCTATTCAGGAGACTGGTCCAGAGCACACCCTGGGACACAATCCTCAAAAACAGGGGTGTACAGGAGGGATGGATGTGCTTCAAGGAAGAAGTCTTGAGTGCACAGGAACAGGCTATACCAATTAGCCAAAAGGCAAGCCGGCGGGGAAGACGACCACCTTGGTTGAACAGGGAGATACTGAAGGAAATCAGAGATAAAAAGAGAGCCTACCAACTGTGGAAGGCAGGGCTGACTACTCAGGAAGAGTATAGGACCATAGTTAGAACACGCAGAAGGAAAATCAGAGAAACAAAAGCGTAATTTGAAATTAATTTGGCTACTTCAGTTAAGGATAACAAAAGCGCTTCTATAAATACATTAATAACAAAAGGAGAGGCAAGGAAAACCTCCATTCTTTGTTGGACTTGGGGGGGAACACATTTACCAGGGATGAGGAGAAGGCTGAGGTACCCAACACCTACTTTGCCTCAGTCTTCACCAGTAGGAGAGGTGGCCCTCACGATAACTGGCCTCCGGAGCTGACAGATAGAGACAGGATACCAAAGGGCTCCCCTGTGTTCCAGGAGAAAATAGTCTATGAATTCCTGAGCCACCTGGATCCACACAAATCTATGGGACCTGATGGATTCCACCCTAGGGTGATGAGGGAGTTGGCAGAAGAGCTTGCTGAGCCACTCTCCATCATCTACCAACAGTCCTGGCTCTCTGAGGAGGTTCCAGATGATTGGAAGTTGGCAAATGTCACGCCAAACCACAAAAAGAGCTGTAAGGAGGACCCGGGCAACTCTAGGCCTGTCAGCCTGACCTCAGTGCCTGGCAAGGTTATGGAACAGATCATCCTGAATGCAATCACACAGCACCCTCAGGATGGACATGGGATCCGACCCAGCCAGCACGGCTTTGTGAGGGGCAGGTCCTGTCTGACCAACCTGATCTCCTTTTATGATCAGGTAACCCGCCTGGTGGATGAAGGGAAGCCTGTGGATGTAGTCTGTCTGGACTTGAGCAAAGCCTTTGACGCTGTCTCCCATGGCATACTCCTGGATAAACTGGTAGCCCATGGCTTGGACAGGTGCACTCTCAGCTGGGTTAAGAACTGGCTGGGTGGCCGGGCCCAGAGAGTGCTGGTGAACGGGGCTGCATCCAGCTGGAGGTCGGTCACCAATGGTGTCCCTCAGGGATCAGTGTTGGGTCCAGTTCTCTTTAACATCTTCATCGATGATTTAGATGAGGGGATTGAGTCCATCATAAGTAAATTTGTGGATGACCGCAAGTTGGGAGGGAGTGTCGATCTGCTGGAAGGCAGGAGGGCTCTGCAGAGGGACCTCGATAGGCTGGAGAGATGGGCTGAGTCCAACGGGATGAAGTTCAACAAGGCCAAGTGCCGGGTCCTGCACTTTGGCCACAACAACCCCATGCAGCGCTACAGGCTGGGGACAGAGTGGCTGGAGAGCAGTCAGGTGGAAAGGGACCTGGGGGTGCTGATTGACAGGAGGCTAAACATGAGCCAGCAGTGTGCCCAGGTGCCAAGAAGGTCAATGGCATCCTGGCCTACATCAGGAATAGTGTGGCCAGCAGGACGAGGGAAGTGATCCTTCCCCTGTACTTGGTATTGGTGAGGTCACACCTTGAGTATTGTGTTCAGTTCTGGGCCGCTCAGTTCAAGAAAGATATTGAGGTGCTGGAGCGGGTCCAGAGAAGAGCAACAAAACTGATGAAGGGACTTGAGCACAAGTCCTGTGAAGAGAGGCTGAGGGAGCTGGGGTTGTTTAGCCTGGAGAAGAGGAGGCTCAGGGGTGACCTCATTGCTCTCTACAACTATCTGAAAGGAGGCTGTAGACAGGTGGGGGTCGGACTCTTCTCCCAGGCAACCAGCAACAGAAGAAGAGGGCACGAGCTTAGACTCTGCCAGGCAAGGTTTAGGCTGGATATCAGAAAAAAGTTCCTCACAGAGCGAGTAATCAGGCACTGGAATGGCCTGTCCAAAAGAGGTGGTGAATTCACTATCCCTGGAGGTTTTTAAAATAAGACTGGATGTGGCACTTAGTGCCATGATCTAGTAATCATGATAGTGTTGGATTAAGGGTTGGACTTGATAATCTTGGAGGTCTCTTCCAACCCACCTAATTCTATGATTCTATGATACTCCCAAGTTATCTCTTGCTCTTGCTGCCCCGCCTTAGGGACCCTTTCTGGCTGCAGCAGCAGCCAACAGCCTGGCTTGCTAGTGCACTGCTGCAGGCAAAGTGGAGAGAAAAGCAAAATTCATCTCCCAGGCAAATTCCTGCTTTGCCTATGCCTGGAGCTGATCCGGCTTCAAGAAGGCAAACAGTACGGGCAGACAGAGCCACACTTTTGATGCATGATCGCTTACTGATAGAACCTGATCTTTAGTTTTGAATGCTAACTAGAAATGGAAGGCACAGTTGGCTGTACACTGATTAAATTAGAGGAGGAGCCAAGCAAGATTGCTGATGTTCTTGTAATGATGTGAAATGCATCCTTAATATGAACGAAAACTAATTCATCAGTATCACTTCCCCAGCTTAACACCCATCAAGGATCCAAAAATACTTTTTTCTCAATAACTTCTCTCAAAATATATTTAACCTTGAGAAAAAAATGGAACATCCACATTTTCTGTGTGTTAAGATATTTGAAGTCAATAGACTTTTTGCAATATTTCCATAAAAGTAAGCCATCAAAATGTGCTTGAAATTGAAGATTTGCTGGGTGTTTTTTCATCTTCTTTGGGTAGGGCTCATCCATCCCCATAAAACATATAATAAGAAAAGGAAGTAGCAAAGAGCTGAGAAACTGTGCAGAGTGTTCTGGTTGGATACTCACTCATTCACACATATCAAAAAAACCTGGGCAGTCAGTTGAATTAGGTTTAGGCAATCAGTGTACAGAAACTAGTTTTTTTCTTGGTGCTTTCAGTCCTTCAAAAATATCAGCTAAGTGCTTGATAAATCTGCTGACTAGAGAAAGCATTACAGTATTCTTGGGTATACGTCTCTTTTCTTCTTGAATACTAAACCAATTTGGTTGGTGTTTTTCTATATTTAGCATTCTGTTGATTGATATGGTGCTCTTCCAATTTGGGGAAATATTCTGGTTACAGTTAAATAACATAAAATGTATGGGCACAATTAATTACGTGACTTGTGAAAGCACACACTGTCTAAACAGAGCAAAAAATAGACACTAGTATAAAACCATTAAAATTTAGACTTCCATTTTGCCTACCCAACGTCCTGGTGTGTGTCTCTGCTATTGTAGTCCTCTACACAGACTGAGCTGCCTTCTAGCAGGTTAATTAAGACTAAGCAAAGTAATTTATTTGAGTTTCTTTCCTGTGCTTTACTATTTATAGCTTATGATGTACTTCTTATGGTACTATGACATACACAAATGAAATACAAGGTGTTTTCACATAAAGAAGAGACACAACCTCACCCTTGGTCATGGACTAAGGCTCAAGAGATGCCAGTTGTGCTCTCCTAATCCACGGCTTTCCCAGGGCACCCTTTTCCTGGCCCATATGCAACTGTGCTCACCTGTGCTCGCAGGGCACTTCATCTAGCCTACAACCTACAAGCTCCTAATGACACCCATGAGAGATGGCAGTCACAGATAAATTGTCTAGGCAGCAACAGCCTTTTCTCAGCTTCCCTTCCAGCAGTTCTGAGCTGCTGAAAAGTTATTCCTGAAAACTGGTGCTGTGGGTACTACCTGTGCAATGCATTGTGTTGCAGATCTTGTGTTGCAGATCATCTGCCAACAGAGCAGATGTTGCTTCCTGTAGTTGAACCTCTTCTTTTATGCTGAGTTGGAAAGTCAAATACATGTCCTGGGAGAGAAGACACTGTAGAGTTCTTCTCTGCAGGTGGAAGAATTGGCATTGTCCTCCTACCAGAAAACAAGCTTACTAAGATAGAAGTAATGGGAGGAAAATGGGGCAGTGATTTTTTTCTGAAGCTTATTAAGACACTATGTTCAGATAACATACATTTTATTATAACTGGATCTTGCATAATATGAGTAATATTTTCTAACTAATCATGGGGATGCACGAGCTTTGCAGACTGAAAGACTGAGCATAGGAAATGCCTCAGGTCCATTTTAAATCAAATTTATGTTGTGAACTGCTTACTTTGGCACAAAATTTCAGGGGTACCCCATCTTAGGAGCTACCTAGAAAGCATGAAGATACTCCCAGTTACAGTCTTGTAACACCTCTGGAGCTGTATGAGTGCTTTTTTTTTTAGGAAAGTCTTGTTTATCCATAATTAGAACATGTTTCTGAGAGCACATAGGAATGGTAGGTGATCTCATTACCTCTGTCCTCCTCAGACTTCCTCTAAGGCTTTTCAAGCTCACCACAGGTTGTTTTTCCAGTCCATGTAGATTCTGGTGGGTCATGAATCTGTAAACTGAACTTTTGCATGCACTTGAGGATGGATTTGTGATAATGAAAACCTTCAGCTCTTGAAAAAACTTTTTTTGAAATAGTCCCTAATGGCAAATAATTCTTTTCTTGTGTGCATCAGGCAAGACTTTGACCGTATAGATACATACAAACAGCAGTGAAGAAAAGGGTATCTGCCAGTATATGCTCTGTGTTACAAATGTGGCAGGAATAGCTGCTTAGACAAGTACAGGGGGAAGCTGTATGCTGGTACAGATGAAAATATCAAGGAGAGAAGAAGAAGAAATTCGAATGTGGCTTTCAAACTTATCAGATACCAGGGCTATCTGTCAATGAACCTCACAGTCCAATACTGGACAAAATGCTGCAGCATTTAACAGAGCTAATGCACAGGAGGGCATGACTGGAGTACACATTTCAGCATCTTTCTTTTTCATGGCAAATCTACTTAAATAAACCTGCTACATCTAAGATATGCATAATGTTTTTCTGGCTTGTGGCTATTCCACAACCAAGAATATGCCACTCCTTACTTTAAACATCACTATAGTAATTAAAAACTCTTAAAAATTTTGCTGGATTATTTTAAGTGTTGAAATAGAAGTATACTTAACTATTAGTGTGATAATTAAGCAATATTTTTATAGTAACAATGTTTATGCATATTTGTGTAGCTACAAACACTATAGCCACAGAAAAAAATCAGTTCTAAGGAGACCAGCAAAATTGTTAACATTGATCAAAAGTCAAGACTTCCAAGACAAATCTGTCACTAAATTGACAGGATAATGAAGTATCTGGCAAGATTGGGTCTTGTTTCTGCCTAAGTTTTGGGGCAGATCTGTCTTTTTGTCCTGCATGAGTTCTCCTGGCACCTTTCACAAGACAGGTCTCAGCCCCCTGCAATATTCAGTGCATCAGACTCGCTGCTTTGTCCCATGCAACAACTACCACTGCTGTAGGGAGCTTCATGCTCCAAGAGGGAAGTAAAGCAGACAGCACAGGAGTCTCGACTGGTAGAGACGCCCTGCAAGGACCTATGACACAATTTTGTGGGCTGTCATCTCCTTCCTCTCGAAAAAACCCCCAAATCCCCAAACTCGCAAACCACCAAAGTTTTTTGTTTGCTTACTTGTATATGGGGGTGAACTAGTGGTCCTGTCTTGGAGTCACTCCTTGCACCACAAGTCAAAGCCTATATGCTTATGTGGCTGTGCTGATGCACCAGTGTTGTGAGGAGATCTGTGTAGTGGGCACCTGCTGAGCCAAAGATCTGAGATGAATAGCACCCATATTGATTTGCCTATAATGGAGTGGAAAGAAAAATGTCCAGGTTTTGTTGCAGGTATTTTCATGGGATATTAAATTGGTGGATTAGTTGCAAACAGCAGTACTGATAAAGTCTCCTGTCCATCTTGATGGTTGGGCCTTTCTATTAAAATGACACATAAATAACCTATTATGTCCCCCACCCATGGAAATTCAAATGCACCTGTCAACTTGATAAAGCACTTGCCTGGAGGGAAGCATTGTTTACATTTTCACTCCATTCTTCAGAAAAAGTGAGATTCTAATTATTTTTCCCACTGTAAATTAATGCTGACTATGATGGTTAGCATATCTCTGTATTGTTATATCTATGCAAAAGTTAAATAATAGAGCTGATCCATCATGTATTATGCAATGTGCATTTTTATGACAGGCTTCCCTCTGATCTTATTATGCCTTTCTTCATAAATACTTACTTTTTTTTCCCAGCAGCTGGGGGAATCTTTGTTGACTGCTGGTTCAGAAGTTGAAATCTGTTCTGTGTGAAAAGGAAAATGCAATTTACATGTTTATCGGATGCTGAACTCTGCTATCTTCTGAGGATAAAAAATAAGGATACAAAAGTATACTCTATCAATAATAGTCTTCATTGTAATAAACAATTGGTCACAGTACACTAAACCATTTTTCTACAAACCAAGCACATCAGATTCAATAGTAGAATACAATTGTTTCTGGATATTTTAGACAGTAACTTCTAATTCATCAAGGGCAAACTAGCTAAGGTGAAATCAAATATGAATAGAATCTTTCTTCCATGCATAAAATTGTGCCACACATTTGCTCAAAACTTGAATCTGAACCATAAACCATTTATTGGGGTTCCTAGCATCCAGTTTTACTTTGTGATTTTTTTTTTTGGTGCATTTCCTGGTTCTTGCTTGAACTGAGGGCAGACTTATTGAAACACCGCAAAGGGGGTTGTTTTGCAACACTGTGCTACAAGTGAGAAATATTATTATCAGAAGAATTTTTGCTATCTGTTTGCATAACTCAGGCAGGGAAGACGACACTGCTTAGAGGCTCTTGGTACACTCAGAGAACCCCAGGAGGCAGCCTGATCTTGCAAGTTCTTTTGACAAGTTTAGCAGACCCAACTGGTTTGCATACCCTGTTGAAGGCTTATGCAAACTGCCCTGAACTTTGACCCTTTGTCTGCTTGCTAGAGCAGATTTCTATTTCTAGATTTCTAGAGAAGCATTACTGCTAGGCATGATTAAAATGTTTGTAAGAGCTAAAAATAAAACCTCGGGGCAGAAAATGAAGGCGTAAACTAACAACAAGGAAATGTCTCAGGTACCTTTGGATTAGGTTCCATTGAACTTTCAAACGGAATGCTGGCCCTACGGAGGCAGAAAATAGATCCTTGGTGTGAAAATGGCAGTGAGGATGGGATGGCAATGGGAAGTGCCAGTCTTGACCACAAAGAAAGACCTGAAACTTTGTTGTCTTCATTGCTTTCTTCCATTCTTTTCTACAATGAAAGTAGCATTTATTTTACTGCCAGGTAACATCAAATTGTAACGCAAATAGGACAGGCCCTGCCACTACTGTCCATCCTGCCTGGAAAATGGTTGTGAAATTTTTTCTTTCAGTTCTCTCTCCATGACCTGACTCTGCATTGATGTCTGCAAGAATGCAGCTGTGGATTATTTGGAAAAACAGATAAGACAATTTAGAAACAGTTAAAGTAAATAGCCACATACATGTGCTAATACAGCTATTGCTTTGATCTTGCCACAGGTTGTTAACTGTTTGCTCTGTGGGCAGCCCATTTCCACCTGTCTGTACAGCAGTTGGAGCAAGGGGGCTACAGTCTGAGTGAGAGTTTCTAGATGTGTCTGTGGTAAATCTGTTTGCTAACAATTAATACCCATGATGAAGTAGTCAGTATACTCATTAGGACTATTGAAAAGTTAGAAAAACATGACAATATTTATAAATGAAGGCAACCACCCTTCATGAATTTTCCTGTATTTTAGCAAAAGCGGTGAATTTACTGTCATCTTTCACCTTCTTTTTCCTAACCTCCTTCCATCTGCTTGAAAAGAAAGCTGAGTCTAAGGAGGCAAATTAGGAAAATTTTCATTCTTAGAAAAACCTCAAAGTGATTTTGCTATTATTTGAAGACTATTTAAAAAAAATAAAATCCAGACTTGGTTAAATATTCAATAAGAGAAACCCTCCACAAGAGTACAGCTCACACTACAGCTCTACCCCACACAAGGATACACAAGTTCCTCTGCCTTCACAAGAGAAAATTTTCTGAAGCTGGAGAAGATGCAGCTAGAAGTCACCATTCCAATCTATTTAAATTTTAAATTCTCAGCTGGTTTACTGCCCAGGTAGTGAACCAGGTTTAAAAATGTTATTTAGTTGCCAGGGACATATTTGTCCATCTGACATAAGTCACAAGTGAGTAAAACATGTCTCATATCCAGACACGTATCTCATATGAACGTGGTCTTGGACATGGTGAATGAAATCTGTGAACACAGACTTATTTCTTTTGCCTATATTTTATCTGTGTTTAATCTGTTCCAAATGATAAAATTCTAACATAAAATATTCATTGCAGTGGGCTAATTGACAAACTCACTTCCTTTGTTTTCTGTTTACACATTCTTTTTTGAACCACAGTTTTTTCTACAGATCTACCCAGGCTATTTTCACAAATTTTATCCCATAAGATGAACTGCTCCATTGACCTATTTACTATTTGTTGTTTCTGGTGTATATTTGGTCACCAAAGTCATATAGTATTATTTCTGCTTTCTGACTGCATTACATTTGTAAACAGATGAGTAATGAATAACAAATGTTGGTGAGAGATAATGAATAGCAGATACACTTATTTACACAGATATGCCTTTGTATGCATTAAAATCCTAACTTCCAAAGGGAAAATAGCTTTTACTAAACACTTTTGTATATAAAATCCTGTCTGTCTGAAGTTACTGAAGATACTTTCTTAAGTAACTGATTCCAGCATCCCTTGTAAATTTGGGAAATGAGGCGTGGAGACAGATTTCTCTTACTCATCTGAACTAAACCAGTTCTGGGCTTGGAATACAGCAGGATTCTATGGAATAAGAAGGGAATGTATTTTATCTCCTTTCCTTAGGGCAAATCAATGGACAAAGGCACTGCTATGCACAAGGAAATGCAAGAAAGCTGCGGCCTTTAATTGTCACTCTTCAAGGTTTTTGCTGAATTGAATATCAGTTTTCCTTGATTTAATACTTGAGATGATTTTTTTCCAAATTTATTTGGAAATTATTTATGGATGACTCAAGTATGGAGACTTAAAACTGTGAAAGATTTAGATCCAAAATGATGGGATGCTAAGCAGCAGACTACACTAGCAATGGGTGCGTGGTGGATAAGAAATGAGTGACTTTTCTTTGTGATATTTAAAAGCGGGAGACTAAAATTATGCTCTAGAAAAGATCTGTTTTGCTGTTCATTTGGACATATTCATAAGCATGATGCTATCATAATTCAGAAACAGAAAGACCCTCCACTGTTTCCTAGCGTTACAATGCTGAGCAGCTTGCTATAAATCTATTCTGGGATTTCTCCTCAATCGTTTACAAAGAGGTTATTCTCTGTATATGATTATTTTCATCATTCAGTCTGTCCATGTCAGTTTATTAAATAAATCAGGGAAGACTATAACAACAATGCTTCAGGCATTCATAATTTGACTGAAATAAACAATTCCCGGATACTACTGGTCCATTATGTCGGTCCATTATGTTCATAAATAGAACGATTTAGAAACAAGTTATCTATCTGCAGAGTTACTACAGGCAGTCGTAGGTGGGGATATCACAGTGGTTGAAAGGCATTTGCCACTGATCCGGCTCCATAGGTGAGAGTATGGCTGTTATGCCACACGTGCCTGGCAGAGGTCCTCTGTCAACAGCAGGCTAAAGGCATTTACTAACCTGAGGCACTTATACACCTCATTATTGCCTCAGGTGCAAGACTGCTTGCTATCACCCCACCAAAGCACTCTGTATACGTATAAGCATGTGCGCATATGTTTATACATTTAAGGATTAAACATGAGGGGCATTGGTGCAATTGGTCGTGATTTTCTTATGATAGTACGACTTTTGGTAGTTCTCATAGCTTCTCTTGTTCATGCCTTTGCTTTCCATTTCTCCAGTTTCATCATTTATTTGAAACAAATTCATTTTCACTTCTTGTAAAGTATCCCATCCTTCATTTGGTGGCTTGAAAATCTTACCCGCTGTCACAGCTAGCTCTGCTTGAGATTCAGTGGTAGCCTCATCCAAGCGCGATGCCACCAAGGTACCTTTGACACGGGCAGCAAGGGCATTGTTAGGCATGTCCATGTAAGCTCTTTTGCTGAAACTACTGGGAAGGTTTTTAGCACCAGCATGTTAAGAGATGGGATTTACAATATTTAAGGGATGTTGAGCTTCCCTTGGAGGTTAATACTAGCCAGCTTTTGGGTTTTTTTAATTGTAGAGCTACACTGGTTTAGTGAAGATTGCCTTCAGGACAGCAATTCCCATGTTTACAACTCATACCACAGAAAATACTTAGTGTGTTTATGAAAGTTACTTGATGTAAATACAGCACCCTTGACTTTTGATGCTTTTTTTCTTATAATTTCAACACTTTTGTCCTTTTGTCTGAAGTTAACAGCTTGTAACCATTGACAATTATTTGTCATGACCTGCTGGCAATTCTGCCCATTGTCAGCTGTTTCATTCGGTTCATATTTTTAATTTTATGCATTTACTTTGTGTGCTGCTTTCAAACATTTTTTATAAATTTTGCAATGTATCAAGCTGGAATTAGTTCACATGACTTAGCTAATAATAATGTTGCAAGAATCAGTACTGCTTATAATCCAGTATTTGGACACACATTGATATGCATATTTCCTAACATTTTTAAGAGAAGTTTTTTTATGCTGATGTTGTCTTTCAAGATACTAAAAACCAGTCTTCCTCTCATTCCCACTGTAGCTCAGAAAATTTGAGAAATTCTATTTTCCTTTCTTCTTTTACAAAAGCTGTCAAACAATAGAAAATCTTGTAGCGCCTTTATGCACTAGCATGGCATTTTCTGTACCCTGACATTGGAAACATTAATATTAATTGGATGTGTATAATGTGAGTAATATATTTATGAATATATATATCTTAATACATTTGTATTTAACATGTTACTGTGTTCTAGTTCAATAACATATTTCTATAACTTGGTATGGCATGATATACAACAAAATACATTTGGATTTGTACATACAAATTTTTTTTTGTCTTTTTTTTCCTAGATTATGTATGGTAATTTTCAAGGGATGACATAATTTATCTTCTTTGTACAAGAAGCATCTTCCATTCCTTTAAAAGTCTGTGTACAAGTCTGTGTATAACGTCACACTGTACGTTAAAGGGGCAATGATTGAAATCATTGTTGTCAAGGAAAAATGTATTAAAATTATTAATAAGACTAAAATTCACATGAGACTTACTGAATCATCTGGTCTGACCTAAATTTATGACCCTTCCTCCCAGTTCTTCCCTTTGCATAGTTGCACAAAGACAGGAGGATTGAAAGGAGAAAAACCCAACACAGTAAAAAACAGTGAAAACTGTATATTTGTATTCGATCAATATAACATTTTGTGATTATCATAATATAAACAAATAAACGATAAGGACATTCACATCAGACCTCATTTCAAACTAAACTAGTATAAAGCGATTAACAGCCTCACACTCCTGCTTTAATTAAGTCATGTTGTGAAATATTCAGCATTTGAACTTGTTCTGGCCTGCCTCTTTTATCATTGAATTACCACCCTTAATGTGTTTTTCTGCTGAAAGATGAATTTCTTTTAAGGATTAGTGTACACTGCTCTGGCATTTTGTGGTTTCTTGTCAGCCCTTGTGAATCTAGATCATAGCTAACTTCAGTTCCTCTGACATGTCCTATATGCAGTCTCTTGACTAGCCTGTCTCCGTGGATTTATTAACTCATATTGTATTCCTGTGGAAATGAATGGACATTTTTGATTAACTTAATGATAGAAATTCCAGATGACAGTAGAGTTTACTTTTGGAGCTTACTTCAGGTTATGTAGGCCACAGCAACTCTCTAGTGACCTATCACTTCACAGAAATGCGTTTTGAAAGTTTTAAGGCAGTGGACATCTGTCTGCCAAATACTTTCAGATGGTGCTAGCAATGAGGGAATTGAACGGTCCTTCAGAGCAGGGGTGTCTAAATCCACCGTCACCCCCAGTCCTGCTCTTTCCTTTTCTGGGATTTGTTTTCAGCTGTTATATCCCACTTCATATTGCAGAATCTGCCTTTAAGCAAACTGATGCTACCAGGTGACTTTGAGGAAGGGTCAATGAGTGATATTCCAAACAAGTGTTCCATTTCCCTCCTTTCTACTTGTGCCTACCCTGGACCATGGCAATGCTACACAGCATCAGTTTTGATGGTGCTTTTTCAATCTCAGTTGCCTGATGATCAGCTGTGCTTTCAGGGGTGAGGACATGCCAATCAGTATTGTTACATTCTCTTGGCTAGTCACAAAAATATCCTTGGAGGAAGTTCACCAGAACTTGAAATGTCATGACAGGTCAGGTGGGTTTTTACTCCCACTACTCTGAAGATCTGTCTGTTTTTAAGGGTGAGTGGTAAGGCAGAGGCTCCTGATGCTGCACCTGGTCCTCTATGGATATGGTGCCACAGAGATGGCACCCAGAGCTGGGAACTCCTGAAGAAGGTCTTTGCCCTGACAAAGCAAATATTTGCTCAAGCACAGAAGTTTGAGTGACATGACTTTGGCTTCCAGCATGGTAATTATATGCTGTAAATTACACTCAGCTCTGGCATTAATTGAAAATGTATATGGTAATTTACGTGTGTGAAGGTAGTCTAAGGCCCATATTGTCCTCTTTGGCCCCAGAGCTCACAGCTCAAATGGACAAAACAGAGCTGCAGAGAAGGAAGTGGTGTTCACAGTGGATGATCCACGGATTACAACAAACCCCCGTACTTGTTGGTTGGGACAAACACAGAAGAAGTATAAGAAGATTTAATAAAAATGGCCTAAGATGAAGGCCAGAGAAGAAGCAGGGGAGTCTGTGAGATTGATTTAGGAAGGAGGAAATACACACTGAAGCAAGGAAGCAAGCCATACGGGGGAAAAACGTATCTAGCATAAAAGGAGGATCTGACAGAGATCATTGTTTGCTTTGTGGATCCCATGCAGACTGAGTTTCTGAGTTGGCTCTCCCAGCCATTTCTCTTCCTTGAAGTCATAGATTAAAGAAAAGACATGTGGTGAGGAAGGGCTTGGTGCTCTTGATTGGGAAGGTCAGAGCTCTTGCTTGCGAGACAGTGAGATGAGAGTGGAAAGTAACTGTGGTAGGGTCTCTGTTCCCGTTTCACAAGCTGTGGTGTGGCTATCCCAATAGAAGCTACCTTTTTGCTTTCGTAACTGCGTATGGCAGGCATGTAAGACACATTTGTGTTATAGTCAGAAGAAAATGCAGGGCTTGTCCTTGTAGCTGCTGTATGTTCCTAACAAATCGTTTTTAATGAAATCTTTTTAACCCCAGAGACGCTGATGTGGGAAAATCAGACTGTGCATATTTTACCCTAAATTTCAGATAATCTTTCCGTGTTTTAAAATGTACAAACTCATTTCGGGCTGATGCAAATGAAAGCTGGCAATAAAATGAGGTTTCCTATTGTTCTGTCATTCCTGGAAAAGAGCTGGAGATAATTTTCAGTGTGTATTCTTACTTTCTTAACTCACCTCAAACCAATCCTCTCCTAAGGCAGTTCTCAGAATAGCAGTGTGCACGTCAGGATGGTGGTATTGGCACACTGTGCTAGTTACGGGATTCCTCATAATGTGTAAGAACAGCTGAGGAATCTTGAACTGGAACATAGGCAAACTGAGCTAAATCTAGCTTTTCCCAAGCGGGGGGGAGGGGGGAAATTGTATCTGATGATTTTGGGATCTCTTGTAAGAATCCGAACCCTTTGTTTCAGCAAAAACAAAAATCAAAACTATGCAAAAGAAATGTTTGTTCCATCTGTCTTAAATAAGTTTTCTATGGCTAGCTTAATGAATGAGATCCAGTCATTTCAGTCAGTGCAATATATTTTCTTGAAATAAAAAACGTGCTAGACCAGCAAAAGAGTTATTTCCTCTGTATTAAAAGTGTTTGGGAAGAGCACGCCTACTGTAAGGATATAATAATATCACTCGTCCTTTTCTACTGTAAACAGGAATAGCATCTCATGAGAGAATATGAGTGACACAAAGGTCTTGCAAAAGTGAAGGGTTAAAAAGCTTGCGCTTCAGTGGGAATGTAAAAAAACACTTCTCATCATCAGTTCTAGTTAAGGATAAGGTGTGCTTAAACTGTGTGCTATGGCCCATCTGAAGTCTTGAATTCTGCTCAGTCTGTGTAAAAATTTAACATGAAAATGGTTAAGTAAAAATTCTGACTGAGGTACAAAACCTACCCCAGCAAAAGTGTTTAGAGCAAACTAGGAAACTAGTTAACCATGTCAATAAACTAGCTTTATACAACACACTAAAATACATCTTCTTTCCTCTGCCTCATCTACAATTCACTTAGCAGCACAAGGTTATTTCAATACTATACAAGGATCAGAGACTAAAAAATGCTTGTGGGTACAGGTGCAAAGGCTTCTCAAAGAGAGAGAAATACAAATACTCATTCACGAAACTCTCAGGAAGATTTCTTTTTTTTAATCAGTATTGCCATTTTATTGTTTAACCTACCCTGCTTCATCTCCCTACTTTTGGTTAATACGGGAGTCAATTACAGCTTGCAGAATTAACTTTATGGAATGTACACCAGGGATTTGTCTATCTCCTCTATTTAGATATATGTCATAAAAAAATATGTAGTAGAGAACTGTGCAAGCACTGCATATGGTACAGGCTTTGTAGATTTATTGTAAAATCATTTTAAATCGGTTAAGCTCTTGCCAGAAGTTAATTAAATATGTTCCTTTGGTGGGGGGTGGGGGGGAACTCTGTGTGCGTGTGCATATGCGTGCGTGTGTGCGTGTATTTGGGGGGGCCTTCTGTCTCACTAGGTGGCAGTGTCTGATTACATCTGGAAGGACCATGCCAGCAAGCCTGGTGTCTCCAGCTGTGACCTCCAGCACGAGGAGGAAACCCCTGACTCTGCAGCCACGTCCAGAGGTAGCATCACCGTTCATGTCTCTGTCTACACTGTTCACCTCAGCGGCTTCCAGGAGCTCTACAGGCACTTCCTCAGGCTACCTGATGGGGCTATCGTTGAGGTAAGTCCAAGCAGACTCCTCACCTGCAAAGACGTGCGTTTCAGAAGTAGGTCAGTGTCAAACCAGGGAGATAGACCTGCCTGACTCTGCACAAAATATACACTGAAATATTCCATGAGAAGACTTCATTCCTAAACAGTAGTGTAAAATCAATGACTTAATGGGTTTGCAGTGCAAAGTAGCAATTTAGAATTGTTTATAGAGCCATTTGAAGGCAATTATGTAAGATACACATTGAAACTACACACATAGAGATTATTTATAAATATATATTGCTTAGAACCACATAAGGGCATTCTGTACAGTAATTGTTATATGTGTGTAAGCATTTTGAATATTGTGTGCATTTTTTACACAGCTAGGACTATGGGTGTGGTCATTCACATAGTTTTTCCTCAGGAGCTAAGGCACAGTTAGATTACTTACTAGCATCTTACAAGTTTTAGATTGAATCCTGGATGTTTTCAGATTTTTAGCAGCTTGTGCACTAAAATGCAGTACAGGATGGTATTAAAAAGAAGTATGGCTCATTACTTGTTTCATAGGCTGCATTTAGTTCATTGCATTTTCATTTTTGTTCCAAGTAAGTACTTAGAAGGTTCCTTTCCTTGTTGCCTTTGGTCTTGTGTTGAGAGATCTTTTTTTTTTTGAAAAAAAAGGCATCTAAGAGAAAGTGGAGTGAAAGGTTATTACTTTACCTACCCAGATAAGAAGTGGGCGCATGATCGCAGAGGACTGTTTACCATAGAAGCTGAAGTACTGAAGTTTTAAGCTGCTCACTTCTAAGGTGAAGGTTCAAGTACATCTTCCCAGCATGAGGCAGATGTTGTTCTGCTCCTTTGGTTAATGTTTCAAGGCTGTTTTCTTCATTAAAAGATTTTATTCTTCATTTCTTTGCCCTACTTGGCATTAAAAAAAAACATATATGAAGGAAACTGTCCTCAAGAAATCTAAACATAATTCTCTGCCTCAGGAACGTGTGATTCACCAGAGTGAAGACTCCACAGTCTTAGAGCTGGCCAAAGAAAACAAGAGAAGGCATGTGGCCTAGATGAAGCAGAGCTTACTGTTGAAATAAAGACACTGGCAAATCCAGGTCCATTCCGAAGTCTGTTAAAGAAGCTCATAGAAATCATTGGCTAGATTTTTGCTAGAACACCTTTTCCCTGTTTGATGTCAACAATGTAGGCCCATTCCTACTTTTCACCTGTTACAAACAATAGCTCTTTGTAGAATGGCTTTTACCAATTAAGTTCTCAGCTTTTCAGTCACAAGTTTTCATTCAGCTTCCACAAGGCTGTGGAAGGAGAGGTTTCAAACACCTGCGGTGATCTTAACCCTGTGTACTGGTTCAGTTAGTTAACAATCCTTTCTGTATTTCTGAAAGAGGAGAAATGCATCCAGTGAGTTTCTCAGAATCTTCCAGCTTCTGAACTGGTGCAGATCAGCATCCCCAAAGGGAGCGCTGCGCAATGGGGATGGCTCAAGTCAATTTTTTACAGTTTCCCACACCAGACCACAACATTATCTTCCCCCAAAATCTGCATGGCTGAGTCTTATGTCATTGTCTTCAAAGCTGCACTTCTAATTCAGGTGATGAGTGCATGCTTTACAGCATTCTTTCTTGTAGATTTAAATACAATTACATATAAGAAATGTGCTTAACTAGTAATTGCAGTAAAACTTACATACAGATCTTACACTTACCTGATAATGGATGTAATTATACATTTGTGTATTTTATAGGTCAAGGCATTTTACTTCAGTCCCAAATTAGGAATATTCTATAAGTTAATGAATTTTGAATCTATACACCCACTAGTGAGAAGTTAGCTGCTATGGGACATATACACCTGAGCTTTACCACTCGCTGCTGTTGCTGCCCCTCTATGCTGTGGCTAGACAAACAACGGTACTTGAGTGGGGTTAGAGAATCCTTTTGGAGCTAAAAGGCTGCATTGCAACCTGAAGTATAACTTTTAGTGGTGTAGGAAATGAAGACTACATGGGCTTGGGGTAATCTGTCCCGTCTGTTGCTTCTGTGGACAGCTGCCTCACAAATAAGCATTTTCAGTCTGAATATTTAGAGCTAGTTCTAAAGATGCAAGTAGTTTAGTTTACCTAAACCTAGGCTAGTTTAGGTATGTTTTCCCCAGTGATCCTATGGAAAGATTTTTCTGGATCCTTACAAATCCTTCTATTTGGTCAGAAGTTTCCTCTATTCTCTGGTCTCAATTTATTCATTGTCAGTTTCTATGTATTTATTTGGATCACTCTCTGGTGTAAATAAGACTTCTTTCTTCCAGAAGCTTACCAGCATAATTTAGTTTTGTATCTTATCCACTGATTGCCAGAATGGGTACAACACTTCGCCAGAAGAAGCAAGTCAGGCTCCCCTTTTCCCTTTCATTCTGTTCCTCACTCCACCAGCAGTGGCGAAGGAGGAAGGGCTCTTCTTCCACAGTGGCAAGGGCAGAGATTGTCACCTAGTCTCTCCTTGTCATAGGAATGACAACTGCCTTTCCTCTTTCTTCACAGTGAGCAAGCCTCTTTCTCCCCGTGAGATATTTGTACAAAATGCTGTTTTAGGACTGTAGGAACATGGCCTGTAGGAATAATCTGTGGCAGCTGTGACATGTCCTATCTTTGCATAATCACCTGCCTCATCTGCTGAGTCCACAGAGCAAGAAACCCACCAATTTTCTCTTTTTCTTCTTTTTTGTGTGAGCTAGTTCTGTTGTACGACTGCAGAATACAAGGAATAATTCAACAGCATCTAGGAACTGGGGAATGCATTAAACAGTCATGCTTTTTATTACAGTAACCTACCAAGAGTGAAAATGTAATTATTTCAGTGTAACTTTTTGTTCACTTTTATTAAGAAAATCTGAAGACATGTAGCTCTAAAGACTAAAAAATGAGAACTCTTTGACTTTTTAATTTTCTTGACTTTCAGTAATCATACCTGAAAGAGCTATTAACACCCATTCCTAATTACTGCATTAGGACCTTCTTACTGCAAGCATTTGGGGACTAGTATCTCTCCGTTGGACATGTAATGCTTTGTGTCATTATAGTGTGGTGGTTGCTGGTACTGGTAGGTGTCCTTCAGAAATATGTGTGTATTAATAATAGGAGGAAATGAGCAATTTAGCATAAAGCAACAGAAATGCGAATAACTTTAAAAAACATGTGCAAATATAGACATTTTTGAGAGGGTAGGTTTGAGGAGTAGATTCTTAGCATTCTGATAACTGAGGTGTGTGTGCAGGCCAGCTTGCTAGGGGTTACTCGAGTGGCAGAATATTTCTTGTCAAACACAGTGACACGAGATTGGTGTTTAAATCACCAGGCCAAATTATTCCTCTCATTCAACTCCTAGTGATTTCAACCTCAGATATAGTTCTATATCTGTAGATATTCTTCGACAGTCATAAAAGGAATTTTGCATAATCTTGCTTTAAAGTCCTTGGATGCTCACAAGGAATTTACATTATATTCACAGCCTCACTCTACTCCTTTTTTTTTGCTTCAGTGAAAGCAAGATTTTCTTGTAGCCTTAATTTAGCAAAGCGCTTAAGTGTGAACTTCATTTATGCCAAGGAGCCAAACATTCACTTCAATAGTACTTTTTTTTATTTATATATATACTAAGTGAAGCCAGCTTGTAAGTACTGTGTGCAGGAGTACACTAGCCAGGAATAAGTGTCTCTCTATGCATAATTTTTTAGAATACTTTAAGTATGGTATTCCCATTAAAGGTCCAGCTTGGCTGGTATAACTAGAAATTTCATGTCTGGTATGCAAAATAGTTTTATAGGTTTCATAAGCATGAAGCAAAAATAACTTTTAAAAGGGACATTAAGTACAAGGTGACACGTATAAATTGCCCTAGAAATGTTAAATAAAAAGAATTTTTTTAAAATGTGCAGCATAAAAATTATAGAGGTTAAACATGTAAGTGCAGTCCTTTTATCATAAGCATTGTAAAACTCAAAGAATTCACATGCAGTAAAACCCATTTTCCTTTTTACCTATAATATATTTCTCCTTTATAGTATTCAATTTAGGTGTTGGCTAACCAAGGGATGAGTTTTCCAAAATAAATTACTTTTCATGCTTTCCCTTGTTCATTAATCTTACGTTATTGTAATATACAGGAAATTATTGAGTTTTAGCATTGTAGATGTGTTTGAAATCCATGCACAGAAAAGTTAATGATAGTGGTACATGTTTACTGACTACATGGTGATAAGACCAACTCAGTGATTTTTATCTTGACTTTTGCTGACTGGAGTTGATTTCTTATTAAAAGGGCAAAGATATGTCACTTTAACTCAGAAAAAAATCAGTTTCTTATTATAGGCCTAGTAAACCTCAGCATTGTAGAGGAACTTTTTGTATATTATGATTTTATCTATCAAATAAACCTGCACAAATGTCAAGGATTCATCCAATTTAAACTAACTGGATAAAAGAGATCTGTTTTCTCTAATTACTTGAAAAGTACCTAGTAGTAATAGGATAGGACAGCATAGGTGACTAGCCAATTACTTAGTTTAAGCTATTTCCATCAATCCATATGCTATACATTATATCTAAACTCTCTTGCACTTCTGGAAAAGTGAATAAAATCATATAAGTTTATTTTGAATACAAGATCAGATATGGTATGCTGAGTGACATGTAAAAAGAATGAAACAGTAACTGTAGCTTATTTTCTGAAGTAATCTTGACACTAATGCTAAATTACAGCTTGGAAACATCTAGCATTTTTACCTTTATGAGAAAAGGCTTTTTACATATTTAACATAATTCTAGGGAAAAATATACTGGAATTATGTATAAAGATATGTACACTGTAACCAAAGGGCATTTATATTCCCCAGTAGAATACTTACAACAATTTTATTGCCATTTGGTGTCATTTTCTAACAGATATAAAATACAGCCAGTAAACAAACTAGACTTTAGATTTAAGCTGACAGCTGTTCCTTCAGAAGCAATATTCAGATATTTAATCTTAAGAATACTGAATATTTTACAATTGTTTGAGTGAACTATACTTTTAGCATATGAAAGACTATGTGCTTTTATATACAGTTCTTGGATCTGATAATGACACTAAAAAACAACCTTAGAATAATCTATAGATTTGTCGCTTCCGTATATTCCCTGGGCAAATCAACAAATTGCCTCATGTTTTATTCTTAATTCCCCAAATTCTTTTTAGATATGTAATGCTGCTATGAATACTAGGCCCTATGTTTTTCTGTGTGTGTGTGTAAGTCATGCAGTCGACCCCAACGGAGTTTATGCATGTATCTGAGTACAGATTTTTCCGGATCTGACTTCATTAAGGGAATAAATTGGCCAAGTCCCGTATGCTGCTTTCGTAAGAGTCACACTGAAGTGGTCACTGAAGATTTATGGCGAATAGGGAGGGTTGCTTTTGCTGAGTGACTGAGGTTAGTACACTGCCTAATGACTTCCTCATCATATGGCTTCATCATCTCACCAGACTCTGCAGAGGAATGAGGAAACCTCTGGCCTTTTCAAACCATAAGCTGGATCAGCCATGGTGGGAGGGCGAGGACTTCTTGGTTTGGAAGAGGTTGGGCAAAGGTAATTATGTGGTAAATTGACTCACATTAGTTGGCTTCATCAGCATCATGTCAAGTCATCCACAAACATGGCCAGTTTGTAACGAGTCAGTATCCTGGAGATCTTGGTACAAGTAGGGATTAACAGCAAAGATTTATCCCTTGCAAGAGTGATTCCACCTGCATAAATGCATGCATGTGTGCACATACTCCTGGGCTGAATAGGCTTTGCCATATGTTGCCCACCTAATTCTGAGATCTGATCTTGTCCCATTGGAGGCAAGTAATATTTTGCAACTGCATTCAATGGGAAGATGATGCCTCTAAATATGCACTGAGATTCAGCTGGGAATCATACGTGATAAAAGTCAGCTAAGGGATACTCCCATGGGCATAGGTAATCACACCAGTACAGTCTGCAGAAGTACAGACCTTTAGCTGAGGGTCATGGAAGTATTGCTAGTTCCTGTGCAAATAAGAAGTAAAACAGACTTTTAAGTTATCTTCATTAGTATATATATCTCCTTTAATGCTATGATTCAATTAAATATAATCAGTTTAAGAAATGAAATTCTTGTCCAGACAGCCCTTTCCACCCCACTGAAAAGATGAGAGCAAGAAAAAGACTTTTCCTGGAGAAATCTTGCATTTGTGTGCTTTTTGTCTTAAACTGATGTAGCTTACCTCTCACATGACATGTGAATCCTGTTTTGAAATGGACCCAGCCTGTTACTCCCTGCCCTTGTGATGATTAAACCAACCCATTTGCTGCAGATGAAGAGGACATGCTCACTGTGTCTCAGCTGAGGAGAAATTACATCTACATACCTTCTGGTTTGGGTGGTTTGGAGCACAAGTCATATGAAGAGCGACTGAGGGAGCTGAGGTTGTTTAGCCTGGAGAAGAGGAGGCTCAGGAGAGACCTTATTGCTCTCTATAACTACCTAAAAGGAGGTTGTAGGCAGGCAGGGGTTTGTCTTTTCTCTCAAGCAGTCAGTGACAGAACAAGAGGACCTGGTCTCAAGCTTTGTCAGGGGAGGTTTAGGCTTGATATTAGGAAAAAATTTTTCACTGAAAGGGTGATTGGCGCTGCCCAGGGATGTGGTGGAGTCATCATCCCTGGAGGTGTTTAAAAACAGACTGGATGAGGTGCTTAGTGCCATGGTTTAAATAACGAGTGGGTGCTAGTGTTGGGTCATAGGTTGGACTAGATAATCTCAGAGGTCTTTGCCAACCTTGTGATACTGTGATACTGTTTACACTTTCAAGTATAAGATTAAGCCCTTTTTTCAGCAAATTGAGGCATAGTAATTATTTATGTATTAAGTTTATCAACTAGTTAAGGCATGTAGCGGGATTGAAGTCCAGGAGGCAGCCTTGCAGCATGTGGCCATTTCTCTCCTCTCCATTTTTTTCCAAATCTCAGATTTGATCTACTTTCCACCCCAGGAACTCACAGAGCCATAGTAAAAAGATGTATTTTTCCATCAAGATACCGTGTCCTACTTATCTGTGAAGGAGGCTGAGTCCTGACAGAAGGAGCAAGAAAGTGATGAGACAATCCCACCACTGGTTCTCAGCAGGACACATAGGCTTTCAGATAACCAGAAGAAGACAGAAATATATATGAAGCGGCATTATAGTCTTGTTCTGTATATGAATATGCAATTTTAAATCATGCTGCCATCTTTCTTACTGGCAGAAAGCATGGGATGAAGAGCAAGGGTTATACCATAAGATTTCATGGCCATGAATAGTTACATTTATTTTTCCACGAGGGTCTGAGGGGTTATAGTTGTTTGATTTGGATATTCACAGAAAAGATGGGAGAAAGTTCTGCCAGAGTGCATCCATTCAGTTTGAGCCAACACTCATGGGGAATACACTATCATATCACTGTAGCTGTGCTGTATAACAAACATCAGTGCGGATAATTAAGGGGTACTTTAAAAATGCTATTCGGCATTGACGATCTTCCCTTTCAGTTCCAATCTCCTTTTAAACACCCAAATTTGCTGTTTTTTCTGAATGACATTGTGCTGTGAGGATACAGCCACTAGTTGCTGCAGAATATATTTTATACTCTTAAATGCTTTTATAATACTTATTTCTCTGTCATGTAGTTTTCCCTGAATCAGCAGTAAAACTCTGAAGTCAAAGGAGAATTGCCAAAACAGCATTAACATATTTTATTCAAATAAAAAAAATAACCTTTGAAAAAGTACCTTGCAGCTACACAGATTGACAAAACGAATCAATTATATTTTTGCTCCCTTTATAATTACACTGCAGTAAGTGCACAGTGAACTTTAGTAAATGGTTGATTAACTGTAAGTTAGTGCTATTAAGTCACTTGTTGTTAAGAAACAACAACTTGGACTTTAATTTAAGAAGAGAACTCTGCACAACAGCTGATCAAGGCTAAAAATCTGACATATCCATACAAGCTTTCTTTTAAAGTACACAAGTAAACTATAGCACCTTGAGTGTAGCAAAAGGTTTCTGCTTTTTTGGTCAGGCATGCTGGGTATGCGAACTATGAAATTTGAAAGAGCTTTTGGTATGTGTTGTCCAGCACCAACAGAGAGGCTTTTCCAGTTAACTCTGTATCAGAGTGTCCTCTCTTCGCACAGAAACATAAAAATTAGTGTTCTAGTTTCTGGGGAATTCAGATTAAATCTCCAGATTTACAGGATGATGTTTCCAAATCTTTTTCTCAGTTTGTTGCACCAGGAAGGATAATTGTTATCTCACTGGTGCTATAGGCACCCTTTTGGTCTTATGTCTTGTTGACTTTGTATTTTTCAGAAGTGTTGCTATGAAGGCCTGCCATGATATTGTATCTCTGCCTGATGTGCCCTGAAGATTGTTTGTGCCGTGAGAGGACAATCTAGAACTAGACTATCATTTAGTGTAAAAGAATAAAACTAAAAATATAGTAGTATGTTTTCTGTGTAAGTGGTACCTAGCTAAGAAGAAAGAGTAGCGCAAGACCTCTCCAATGTTCAATCAATATTCAATCTCAATGTTCAATTTTATATGAGGTGGGGAATATCCCCTATTTTTCCTATTATCCCTCTGTTCTAGAGGTAACAGCACTTCCCATCTTCAAAGGGTGTTAGAACAAAGACTAAGATATTTCATCAGACAGAACATAAAAGTACACAAAAGTACAATAGAAAATAGAGATTATTCCCATACATAAACCAGCATTTGTATAATTTATTACAGCTGTGTTAAACCAAGTTGAGAATAACAAAATTCATTCAAGCATTACAGTACTACTGGAGCAATCTACATTTTCTGTGTTAGCATTTGAGTAAGACAGAGCTGAGACTCTGTTACTTCTCAGTGTCTGAAACTTGGTTTTCGGCTCCCATTCATGTGAGCAAAATTTCTCTTATATGGGCACTTCAGAAAGTGAAAACAATTAGAGCCATGGCACTCTTGTGCAAAATACCACCCACATGACACAAGCTGAGGATCTAGCATGTGATGTGGTAACTGCTAATAAACTGAGCTCAATCTGATGCAGTGTGTTGGCTTTATAAACAATTTCCAGTACTATAACACATCATCTCCTCCTCATGGCCGTGATTTTCTTCTTTGAAGGTCTGTTCTTTATTCACTCAGATCTTCTCCATGTGTCAAGAGCATCATAAGAAAAAATTATTAAGAGCAACGAGCGTAAAAATCCCCATTCCACTGTTATTCTAAAGCATTTATAATCTGAGAAAAATTAGGTGAATTCACATTTCACATGCATTTAAATTGCTAATCTCACTGCTCTGTCTGTATTAGTGAATACATTTACAGTAACTTTTACTTTGTAATATTTTGGCAGAACTGTTAGAAAAATTGTTATAAGCCTAGGAGTGGAACTGAACCATGAAAGCTAAACTGTAAGCTTCTGTAAAGCTGGGTTATTAGTATGACAGGAGAAAATCTTACACGCACAGAGCATCTAAGCTGCAATGTTTTAAAATCAAGAAGAGAGTGGTAGGAAAGTGTAAGCAAAGTCGTCTGTGTTCCCTCTGATATTTCATTGAACGCTGTCATAATAATATGTGGGTTTTTTCTGTTCCGTTTTTCAGGCATTTGGTGATATTACTGAAGAAATTCTTTTGTGTAATGGAATGAGCACAGTCCAGGAGTGCATAAGCAAAATGGACAGCGTGCTGCATACATCTTCACGTATCAAGCTGAGGGAGAGGAAAAAGAGTACAGCAAGGTGCAAAGGTATTATTTTCAATTTCTGTACTTAGCTGAAAAACAGTGTTGATACCTAAGCATAAAACCATGGGAGGAATAGAAGAAAAGAGATGATTTGAAAACACAGTTTCTCTTGGATAGACTAGGGCTCAATTGGTTAGGGCTGAAATATCACACTTGTGTTTTCTAGTGGGTCTTCATGGTTGGATGGTTTCGTAACTCTTTTGCAAGAATCCTGAAGGCTGAAGAGCTGTCATTCACCTGAACACTTTCCGTTCAGCAGCTCAGTACAGTAACACAATCCAGAGCAATCAATCTGGAGCAAAGGCCAACGTTTAAATTATGCTGAGGGCAAGCTTAAGTTAGCTACGTTATATGTAATTATGTGTGTCTCCACACATATTGGACTGACTCTGAAAGTCCCAATTTCTCAGGCTTGCATTGTGTTTTCCACTATGTATTGATAGCACAGTTGCTAAGTGATGTTGCTGCTGATCAAAGATAGTATCAAGGTGTTTGATGAGAGAGAATAACAGAACACACTGGCTGCCTTAGGTGTCCCTATTATTACAATACACCAATTCCCGCTCATTCCTTGCCCAGGGTCTCAGTACCAGGTCTGGCTCCCCTATATCCTTGCATTCAGCTGGGTCCCATTGTTGTCAGTTTTCTGATGCCCTCAGAGGAGTAAAGTTCCGTTAAAAGCACCTTGTGTTACTTCAAAATCCACAGTAATCTTGTCTGGTAACAGATAAACTTTTTAAAGTTCACATAAGCACACAAGACACAGGTTTTTTTGACAGAAAACTGATATTGGGCTCTTGCTCCAGTATCCCTCTTGGTGGGGAAGGGAGGTCATCAATACAATTTTGCTTGTGTATTACATCATGTCTTTCTCTAAATCTTTTTATTGTAATCTTCAGGAAATCACCTGGTCCATGATAAAAGCTAATTCCTGCAGTAATACCTAGTCCATGGAGTTCTTTACATCCTCATCCACATCCACGGTATGGTTACCATCTCACAGGATTTACAGTTCCATCATCCACACCTCTGTGCACACAGTGTGGTCCTGCATATGCTCCATTCTTAGCTCTTTTGTGGCTTCAACAAGCTTTTCAGTGTGGTGAGCTCACTGGATCAGATTACAGATCAGATCATGCAAATATAATTATTTAATATAATTATTTTTTCTTTCCAAATAGTAGGACATTCCTAGATTTCACAGATTTGCTTGTTCCTACTTTTTCAAGTTTGCTTGTACCTGCTTGTGATGGTGGTGAAAATGTTGCTGATTTGTCTTTCAAGTTTCATGACTAAAACATTGACAGTGTTTTCAGCAATTGTTCAAAGCACAACTCCATTGTAGCTGCAAGACTGCAAAGATGCCCAGAAGAGGAACAATGATGGCTTCATGCCACCGTTGCTGCAGCCAAGTCCCAACAGGCTGCAAAATTTGCAAGATCCCAGAGAAGATAATTTTGCTGGGGTCTTAACATTGGTCAGACCTACTACCCTGGAAACTACAGCAGCTTAAAGCAATCTGGAGGTTTTCCTCATGCTTTCTTTCTAGTATTAAAGTATTGCTCATTAGTTCGAACCAGTCAGTGCCTATTCTACTTGGCTTCATACAGATGCATGAGAAATTAAGCCCATGCCCCAAAGGCAAAGAGACAACAGAAGGAGAGGGTAGGAAGGGTAACAAAAGGCAGGAAAGGTTAACTCAGTTGTCCAAGGCTACCAAAGTCAGAGGCAAATGCAGAAGTAAAGGGCTGATTGGCAGTACTCTGGTCTTCCCTGTACCAGGATCCTTTTTTTGTCCCAAAAATGCAGATGAAAAAGGGAAAAAATCTTACCTTCTTGTTATTTTGAATCATTCATGTAGAACACTTGTAGTCAATTAACATTGTAATAAGTGACATTTTTCTAATATGTATGCTTTTTGGTATCCTTTGTTCACACCAGTATGGTAAAACTTTTTCAGATGCACTTACCTTTGCTAGATCTTTCACAATGTCTTGAACATTGTTCATTAATTTTGGTAGTTAAATCTATGTTTATCATCCACCTGACTAATCATTAAATGACATTAAGCAGTAACCTGGAGGTTTAAATATCACTTCTGAAAACAGTTTTTCTTTGGATTTGCAAGATGACAATTTGATTTCCACTATTTTTAAATTCTTTTAATTGATTTGTATGCATGTGCAAACGTGTGTATTTCTATGTGTTACACCCAGACAGAAATGCTGTTAAAAATCTTCTGAATATCTACAACAAACGATGTGATTTCTGTGGGTTCTATTGTATCAAATATTACTTGGATGAATTCTCTCTGTCATAGCGTGAATAAAATTGCCTTTTTAATGTTTGCTTTTGCCTGTTGAGACTTTAAACTCTTGTACATAATATTGAAAAAGAAACTAGCTGAAGAGAAACCATCCAGTTCCAGAATTTTTCTATGGATTTTTTCCACCTAAGCAGAGTTGCACTTTTCACTGATTGCCCCAGCATCTGCAGTAATGCACATTACCCTATAATGAGGGAATGATACAAGCAATGCAGTGGAGGCCATTAGGATTGCTTTTGGACATTACTGCCCTCTGCTAAGAGTTACGGTGGTGATCTGTAACCTACTACAGCTTATGGGTGACAGTACCAAGAAGACAGTTTGCTGTGGGCAGCATCATACTCTGTGCTTCTTCCTGGCCTCAGTTTTGTCTTTGAAAGTGACTGAATATAATGGCAAAAATTCCTTCAGGCAATATTATGACCTAGGTTTCCTTACACTGAACTAAGATATCGCAGACTGGTTCTGTGAAATTTTGATGTCAGTGTTGGTAACGTGCCATTATTTAGTCCAAAGACAAGATTGACTTTATATGCAAAGCCACCACACCTTCAGTTCTGATGGGAATATGCTGATTTTTTAACAAATGTGTATCTGGTTCTGAGTCTTTGTTCAGCATGAAGGACTTTGTTCACCACTTTTATTCCTTCAGTTGTGTTGATGTGTCTCCACTGACTTTCATCTGATCTGGGATGTACAATTCTGTAACAGTATATACTCTTGAAAGCTGAATTTAAAGTATGTTTAAAGATTTAAGTAAATTTATCTTACATTTTTTCTGAAAATGTACAATCCTACCGATTAGTTTCCATTGTCACACCATGTAAGTTCCCATGGTTGTTTGTCAATACACATTGGGTGGTCTTGGCTTTGAAATTGTTTTCTGAAGTGCTCTTATCAGCAACATCATCCATAATGCTCAGTTATAGTTGGATAGTAATTGCCTGTCTGTGCAGTGTTCCTTTACAACAATTTTCTCCTGTGTAGCTATATATATGTAGTCATTACTGAAAAGTGTAAATAAAGAATCCTTTTAGTGGTGTAGTTTCCCTAGGTACCTACTGTGCTCTTATTATCTAAAACATACTCCCCATCTGTAGTTCTGTTCTATTAAAGGATAAAGACATAAGTATGAATTAAAAATTAAAATGCTTGTTGTAGATTGGAGAGCAAGGTCTATTAGAATATATCTGGCGCAAGGCTCACAGTACAGTAGATAGATTACACTGAGCACCAGTTAAGCAAGGGGATGAAAAATGAGTGATTTTCATCATCCAGTTAAATATAGTGCTAAGTGGTATGTGCTGGCATTAAAAGCAAATTACTTAGCACTTCACCAATCACAGCATGAGAGCATTCCATCGGAAGCAGTATTTCCAGTGATGCTCAATCCTCAGTTTTATTAAATAAATCGGCTCTTAATGCTTAAGGAACCAGCTGAAGAAGCACTGCTATGATAATAAAAAGATTGAAAATGTAAAAATAAAGAGAGGCAGTACCTCACTTTAAGGGAATGCCCGAAGAAAACCTCCCTCTCTCTTAACAACAAAACTCCAAAGTGCTCGTAGATCTGTAATATTTACATCTCCTATACCTTAGTTAGGTCTTCCTTTCTTACTAATGAATATGACCTTTTCTTTTTTTTTTCAATCTTTGTAATGACATCTTTTTTTTCTCATAAATCTGCTGCCATGTCACTGAACATTTTGATGAGCTTTTCTTATTCCCTCTTATATCTCCTTGATAGGATATTATTATCCAATAATCTAGAGATGAGGAGCCTGATCCTCAGCACAGGTACTTTTTGGTTTCTCAGTTAAATGTGAGAATTTACACCATAAGAGGTTTTGACTTTGAGGGCTATCTTTGTATTATGCAGCAATGTTATTTACTGCCCAGTAGCTGACATTAGATGACACTCAAATCTGCTGTCTGAACATGTGGAAACTGTGAGAAGCCATAAACTGTCTGAGTCTTAGACCATTCCTAAGCTTCCTCCTTCTAAACAGGAGTCACCTGGCAGGAGCTGCACAGCAAAAGTCCTTGAAATGACACATATAGGGGATGGCCCAAGGTCTGAATCAACGCTGCTTCTTCACCAGCAAAATCAAACATTAAAAGTACAGAAAATTATAGCTCAGGTATCAAAATTACAAGATTAAGGAGATTGAGTCCTTCATTTTTCCCCTGGTTTTATTCTCTAGGGAATCCTGTTTGGTGTTTTCTTTTATGACTAGTTTAGAAAGCTGTTTTCTTTATAAAGAGATGAGTGCAGGAAAGGGGGACAAACCAACAGGATAAAGACTTAAGAATCTTCTGTCAGTATGTAATTGCAGGAGCTTATGCCTCTTCTGGGATTCATTGTAAACATAAGTTATTTTCTTTGGTCGGGGAAAGAAGGATAAGGGCCAATCAGCCTTAACTTGTTGTAAATACTGTTTATTTCTGGGTTTTTTTTGAGACAGTGAAAACAACCATAACCAAGGGACAAGCTACATAGTTAATCTATTTTAGTACAAAGGCTGACTGGAGATGTTTTCAGTTTTCTTCTGGTCATGCATTTCTGGGAATCTGTGAAAATTATGAGATCTGCTCAAAACAAGTACCTATCCCATGTGCTTAATGCTTTAGTGAAATCAGTGAAGTCCTATACAGCAGAACTCTTTCCACTGATAGTGTAGGATAATGATGTTGGACATGAAAGGATATTTTGTAAAATCTTGGCTTATTTAAAAAATGCTTTGTCGTGAAAAAACTCGTCAGTCTTTTACAATGCATGTTCTAAAACAAGGCATTTAAGCAATGCTTCCTTCTTTTGCTGCAGCAGATTTTCATTCTCATTTCCCTATTTCCTTCTACTTAGATGTCTTTTTTTTCTTGTTGTACAAGATCTTTGTTTTAAGTACTTCCCTGAACCTTAACACAACACTCTTTCTTTTTTTTTTTAACCAATACAATATTTTCTTCATAAAAATATTTAAGGACATGATATTTAACCTAGTTTTCAAAATATAGAATTCCATTCTACATTTTCTTGGCTGACATGTAATGGTTCTGATGCATTCTTTCTGGGTATGCCAATTCTGTCATATACACTAATGTGAAATAATGACACAAGGTTGACTTAACTAGACATAATAGGGCATATTTCTAAAACATTCTGTATGGAGGTATATGCACAGATCTTGCTACTTGTTAATGAAATTGGAGAAGTTCCTCATCTGCACTACAATGTGTATTTATAACAGCCTCCTACTCCAAAGGAGCACAGTCCTTACATAATAAAATAGCAAAAATAAAAATGAAAGGCCTCCACACATCATTGTTTCAGGTAAATTTTAGAACTTCACTGTGCATTGTAAAATATAACCACATTGAATTTCGAGCAATAGACAACTATCTTTGCATCTAAAACCAGTATGTGAATGTGTGTTCGTGGGTGCTCGTATGAATAGAACAATAACAGGATAGGTTTTAGTGGCAAGGCTCTGTATTTGAAACTTTTTAAGGAGTCTGTCTGTTGTCTCCATGTTGTTTAAGTCTTTTGAACTAAAAATCAGTATTTGAAGCTTTTGTCTTTTTCCGCAAGTTCTATCTGTGAATATATTAGAGAAGCTCTTAACTATCTGAGAATGTATGTTGCCTTTTTTTTTGTAGAATCTTTGAGATTAGAGATGGAAAAGCCTGAAATTTTTGACATTATGTTTTTTCTTTAAAAGGTGGTATACAGGAATTGATTATAGCTTCCTGTTCATATTTCTTTTTTTTTTCCACGTTTCTGTTAAGAATTGCTCATATTTTGGGTCAAAAAAATTTGTGGTGAGCTGGCAGTGGAAAAGTTACCACATTACATCAACCTGTTAACAACACATAAATGTTGGCTTTTCCCTATGAATCAATGGTGTTATGCACGTGAACCCAGCTTATCAGGAGTGCAGCATTTTACTCGAGGCTGGGGCTGTACTTACAAGCAGAGGGCTTGTCTGTTCTCCTTTGACAGGGATTTTACAGAGAATGTTTAAAGAGCTGTTACAGGCACAACTTGGTACAAAAAGAAAATAGACTAGACTAAGAGTTGTTGCATTCAGGTATCTATTTTTTAGCCTCCCTCTTCTACCCTTGCGATTGTTGTGGACACAAGGTCTACTTTGAGTGCAGCTGTGCCACCTGAAGGGATCATCTGCAGCTGCTTTTTCATGCAGGAGCAGCTCCTGTGGGACCTCTGCCTCACCCGTTTCAGGATGAGCAGCAAATACCTTCTCTTGCAGCTTTTCAGGGCCATTTTACCAAAAAACAGGTGAGAGAGCATTCACATGAGCAACTCCACTAGCAGCTCTGAGTGTCTTCACCTTTGAGAGAGGGTGTGAGAACAGGTGTGGGCGATGCCGTTATTTCTTCATCCAGCAAAGCTGCTACTGAAGTGGTTTTCTGCTCTTTGTGTGCCTGGCTATCTGTTTTAGTGGTTTATTTTGAAGTGCTGTGTTTCTATTTGACTGCAAATGTGAATGGTAAGCCACATCTTCTAGGTGATAGTCCTCAAAGATGGCTAAGTGGCTGGGGATGACACATGCCTGTTTTAGTCCAAGACGAAAAAATGCAAGAAGTATATGCCAGAGATGGTGCAGGGAAGCAACATCTACATTATCAATTGTGTAGGTCAGTAGGAACAGATCTGTAGAGGAGAGCAGCTGGTACTCCAGGTCTGGCATCCATGATACATAAACATATTTTCAAAAAGAAAAAAAAATCAGCTTTATTTTATGAGGAGCTATTATTATTATTATTTCAACAATATACTCTGCTGCTATTTTCACATAATACCTTTTATCTGTTCTTAGGGAGAAATTGAACCTGTGCTTAATCTATAGCTCATGCACCTTGGGTAGTGAATAGCACTAAAATAGGTGTTGCCAACCAGTTTCAGACTTAACGACACTGAAGAAGGAACAGAAGTCTTTGCGTTCTTCCTGGACACAATGGACATTACTCTAAAAAAAGGAAATAGGCTACTGGTTATGCCTTTGGCTTTCTCTGGTAAGCTTGCAAGTCACTCTATGTGGCTGTGTCTAATTATGTGTGGTGGATGTCTGCAGGCTGCAGCCTTCTGCTGCCCACTCAGCTGGGGAATACACAACCCTAGCTGTTATATTTCTGAGTAGGTTGAAACAAAAATATGCTGCAAATGATACTGCTTCAAGTGAAGGACCCAGCTAGAGGACTTCTCAAGGCTTCTGATCAGATGGGACCTGAATGTGAGAGAGGAAAGTAGCCCCATACAAGGTCAGAGCTTCTCAGTGAAGGCTACAGTGTTTTTACAGGCTTTCCAATGTTCCTGAAAGGGGAGTGATTTTCCTGGATAATTAGGTCAGGATTGTAATAGTTTGGCTTCCTTTTATCCTTGTTATGTGGATCTCAGATTTCTTTTTTCTTCTCCACAGACTCAGCAGTACAATTTCAAAATTGACATAGTGCTTATCAGAAGTTAATAATTGGATAGTGCAACCCATTTGTTTGATAAAGCTGAACTGTTCATTTTTGGTTTCTAAAAGCTAATAGGCATTGTTCCTTCTTTGACATTTGATTTTAATGGCTGTAATGTTGCTCCTGTCTCAACAGTTATATGTCTGGGTGTTTTCCTTGATTCAGTGCTTGCTCTGCAGGCTGCAGGAGACTGTTTTTAACTCTTTATCTTCTGGCATCTATAGTAGTTTTTTCACTCCTGCAGTTGTTGCTGTGTGCCATGGAACTGTCAAAGGCAAAGTGCAGTGAATTAAAGCTGAAGGTACAAGTGCAGTTTTTCCCAGGTCTGCATTGCCCTAGTTAGTTGAGGAATCATGTAAACATATAAAAAAAATCTGCATTATATTTTTGCACCAGTATGATCCGACGAGAACTGGAGAGGTGGAGTGAAACTTTTGTAGCAAAGGGATGTGTAAAACTCCTCTGACTGTATCATCTGCCACTGATGCACTTCTCCAAGGTACCACTTTTGGTACTATAAGATTGGCTTATTTCACCTCCTCTTCCTTTGGCCTCTAAGCAAAATCAATTCATGCACTATGCAACACTGCTTTAAGGGTCTTTTTTATGAGACTAGGCTAATCTACATATGGCATTGTCCCTATTTTACAGTCTTTTAATTGGCTACAAGCAGCTTACCATATTGATTGAAAAATTCTTATTACTTTTAGAGTTATAGCTAATTATGATCTTGCTCCTCTCCTTGTCTTCTTGATTTGTAGTTCACATCTCCTTCTCAGGAGCTCTCTCCTTTCTCTTTCAGCCTGGAGTCCTCTCTACTGGAGCATATTCCTACCCACGTTTCATAAAACCTCATGTCTAAGCCCCTGCTGTTAGCAAGATACCGAATAAGATGGACTGCTGCTCTGGGGCTGGTTGGAAAATTCTGCTTCCCAAATAAATACCGCACTGCTCTTGGTAGTGTCATTACATTAGCTAAGATTGGGTGTTCAGAGAATATTTCTATAGCAAGATAGAAAATATAAATTAAAAGCAATGACCCTAAGTATTTTGTGCAGTTTTATTGGGGCTAAAGAAAGTTTAATAAAATGCATTATTTCCCTACTATTTTGTGCAGTTTTATTGGGGCTAAAGAAAGTTTAATAAAATGCATTATTTCCCTACAGTTGAGTACAGTAGAATCCTTACTGAAAGGGCTGTTGGAAACAACAGTTTTCACTCTTGATAACTGTAAATATGTAGTAAAGTTAATTCTTTAACTGATTATTATGGAAGGAATATCAGAAGAATATTCTGTGATGAAGTATTATTTTCCAGTTATTTCTCCCAGATGATGATCCAATGATCCATGAATTTCTAACTCACATAAAAAAAAAGAAATGCTAAATATTGTAGAATATTCATCTTATTTTTAAGACAGGTCCCTCCAACTGTATGATCCCCACTGCTGATGTGGTCTAAGCAGGAAAGATGTAGAATGGCATGCTACGCTTGTGTCATGAGTAAAGCTGAAAAAATTCTACTTGACACGTTGTGTCACGAGCTGACTGCAGATATCTTAGGCTAATCCAGGAGCTCAAAAGAGAGTTTTTCAAAGATCTGGAAAGTGTTGTCATCGATCTCTTTGGAATAAAATGTGTGAATTATTTTTACCGTTCTGTGTCTTTAATATCCGTATTTCCTTTTTTTTTTGCCTTATTTTGTGCATTTAATTCAAATGAGAGCAAATGTATTCTGGCTGAATGTCATATATATTATATAATAGAACTATGATTAACTCTATAAATAATTACCAGTTGCAACTAAACAATTCAAATGGATAGTTTCATTAAGAAAACAACATGAGGTCATTATAAGGTTCTGGTCGCTGCCCCCAATCTTAGAAAAAATATAGTTCTCTGAACTGCCAATCTGAACTGGTGATAAAATATCTGAAGTAGGCTCACATTAAGCTGGATAATATGCAGGCTGCTTGATTTGTATTGAATATGTGTCTGGTGGCTGGAACCCACTGTAATGAACTAGCCCACAAATCACAGCTTAATGGGAATCTACTTATACATATTGCTTAATTAAAAGTTGTGAGCTTATTAACATGTGTCTTTGGCACTGAGCTTTGGGGATATAATCTCTGTGCAAATAAGACTAGGTTGTAAAAATTTTATAGATTGACAATGATATTAAATTCCATACCTTAATAACCCATCATTTCCTCAAAGCTTGGTTCCTATTCTGTATTTATTCAAAGCTGTGACCAATTATTTGTTTGCAGTCCTTTACAGTGTAGGACTTCCTGTACTTGTTTTATCCCAGAAAGCTAGTGGTGTTGATGATACGTCTAGTTCTGTTGTTTTTTGGGGGTGTTGCTAGTTATTCTGGCTGGAAAACAGGCTCAGAGACTCTTTTTTTGTTACAGAGGCACCCTATGGCACAACACCATTAGTTAGGATTGTGCCAATGTTTCCATTATAAATCTCTGTTTTCATGGGTTTATAACTGTACTGTAAAAAATTTGCTTTGGGCTTTTTTTTTTTTGAGATTTATGTGATATCCTAGCTGGGCTGTTTCACCTTTACCTCAGCTAATTCCACTTAATGTTTATTATTGCTTTATTTTACTTTAAAAATAATAGAATAAAGCAATATCTTGAAAGGCTTTCAAAACATGACTTCTGAATGAGGTACTTCTTCTATCTCAGTGGAAATATTTAAGTTATTTCACCATATTTGGCACCTCCTCTTAGAGACTTTGAAATAAGATGGTGCTACAGGGGAGAAGAAAGGAGAGAACTGATAAATGGAGACAGGGAGATGAGCTTTCAGAGGCTGTTGTAAGTCATGCATTCTAGTGTTTTTCATGAACATTGCATACACCATAGCTATCCTTTCAAAAGAGGATCACACATTGTCAGGTTACACCCTCTGTATCACAGAGCAAAGAAAACAAAGCTCTATTCACAGTAGTTTTAATGGTTTCCTCTTCAAGCAATCTGCTTGAGGAAAGGATTATCGGCTGTGGATATGCCTCTTCTCCTTCATGCCTTATCCCCCATCCTCTCACCTCAGAGTCCCACCTGAGAACATACCTGGCAAAGAGCTTTGGTTTTCCCCAGGAGACCTCCTTGCCAAAAAATGTTTAGAAACCATTTCAAACAGATGTGCTTCCTCCTGCGAGAAAATTTTTGTTGGCATCATCAGATCACTCTGAGTAAGGGCAAATGAAACCAGGTCTCCTTAAAGGACTTGAACATGAGAGCTCAGGACTCAGCTCTCCACGAAGGACTTGAACACAGGAAGTTGCATGCTGTTTACCAGTGGTCTACACAGTTCTTCCACCCTTTAGGAGACAGGAGAATGTGCGTTATACCTTTGTCTTTGTGCTTTACTCTCATGCCACCCCTGAAAAATGTATCCAGGATACAAACAGAGACAGTTGTTCAAACAAACAGGGAGATGGGCAGAATTCTGATGTGGCAGATCTGTCAGATCTGACATAAACAGTCTGAGACTGGCGTGGCTGAGTCCAGCCTAAAGTTTCTCTGCAGCAGCATAAACACTGAGCAGCACTGCAGTATCTCTTCCATGGCATGTCAGCAAACCAGGATGGTTATCCATCTTTGGAGATCTATGCTGTGGCCCAAAGCATGGTTTCACAGCTGAGGGGTCCTACAAGAAGGCATATCCTCCACCCTTGAGCCTGTGGTCAGTCACTGTCTGTCATCAGGCCTAAATGCTGCTGTTTCTCCTAAAGCTTTAGGTTAGGTCATTACCAGTAACCTAGTGTTGAGAGAGGTTTCATTGAGGAAAAGGAGAGAAAGCAGGATCTGTCTCTGGAGAGTGTTCCTGAATGGCCTATATCCAATTTCTCCTCCAGCCCTTTGCATGATAGTGGATGATGGAATGAGATCCCTTTGGAACAAACTGAGGTACAGCAGACCTGGACCAGGCTGTGATATTTCACAGTCCTGATTCGCTGCGAGCCTGACACAACAGTTGGTGCCTGCATGAGTTTTTACAGTGAGCATAATATGATAATGAAGTATTAATCACAAGTGACTAAATACTAGATACTTCTTCCTAGAACAGGATGCAGATGAACATGTCATAGTTCAAGAAGTAAGTATTGTTTTTCAGTATGTGTTCTAAAATAAACTATATAAATACTCTGAATCCTCAGCGTTTAACATAACTGCGTATGACAATTGTATAAGCTAAGTTACAATATAATATCCATGAAGGATTTCCTTTTTGTAGCCCCCTTTTTGTAGTCTGAGTCCTGTACACAGACTGATTTTATTCCAGTAGCTTCATATTTTGCATTTATCAGCATTTCTGACAGTTCAAAAATAATTGTTTCAGGTTGGCACAAAAATCAGTTATTTGGAATAATTAATTAGAAAACCGGCAGGTCAGATGTGGTTTTGGTTTCTGATTTCACGACTGTGTAGCAAAAAGGAATTTTGAAACAAATAGTTGTTTTGACCTGAATTGTCAAAATATTTAATCAAAAAATATAGCCACCGACAGAGCTATATATTCCTAGAGGAAATTATTTTGAGTTCAGCAACACTTCCACATTTTCATAAATCCATTTGATGGCACCTTTTAGTTTAACAAAAATTCTCCCTGCTTTAATTCCAAAGTCACACTCTTACGGTCTGATTCAAGAAAGCAATTAAATACCACTGAGGTCTGTGGAACTTGAGGAAGCATTTGAAGTCTCAAACATGCTATGTTCTTGGCCTGATTCCTTCTGAACCTTATATTTTAGAAATCTACTCTTTCTTAATTAATTTGATTAAGTAGCATTTTTGTCTGTGAGGAAAAGGAAAGTAAGAAGTGCTGGTTGGCAGTTAGACTAATGAGAAAATGATAATTTCTCTAATACCCTGCCAGGATCCAGTAAAATACTACTCACATTGAAATAAAAGTTATATTTCCCTAATCTTTTAGAGATGTGTGATTCTTTCAAAATGATATTCAAATCAAAGACTGATTACTGTTCCAAGTCTCAGCCCATTTGTTCTAAGAGGTATGTTTGAATTCCAGGGAAGAAAAAGGAGAACTAATTGTAAAACTGTCTTACGTGCTTTTGTATCTTATCCTTTCCACAATTTTATTTGATTTTTTTTCAAATAAAAATGACCTTATTTATGCCTTTTGAATAGCCTCACTCATTAGCCAGCCAAGCATTGCATTGGAAGGAATGTTTGCATGTTATTTTACCTAGGTAAATAACCCCAGCCCTTACTATATAATAGCAAGCCAAGCTATTAGCCCACAAGCATCCTCACTTAGATGCACTTCTCATGCACATGTTGGTTGCAGGGAGGCCTGGCAAAGAGTATCTGCAGTGGCAGTTAAATGAATACCAGAGTGCTAGCAGAGCGAGGGACAGCCAGCAATGGCAGTGCTGTATGGGAGGTGTCCATGGAGCATGAGGAACAGTGGGGCCCTGCAAGCTACCCGGCTGCTGTCACGGCTTGTGAAACAGTTGTTCAGCTGTTGATGGCAGTGGTGGAGGTTCCAGCAGCAACAACGCTTCAATGCCTCTCTCATCCAGGGGGAACTCAGCATGCAGCCTGGCATGTGCCCCCCTGCTTCTGCAACCAGCCAAACCTCATCCTCCCACATGGCAAGCTCAGTGGCATTGAAGGAATGTGCACCTGCCCCAACAAAGAGAGTATCCTAATTCTGTAGCGTCTGGGGTATAAACAACCACAAAATAGGCAAGAACTGAGAAAAATCAAGCTGTAAATGGGGCTGACTTAGGCAGGAGTTTTTCTGCTGCTGCTCCTTCTGTGCTTCAGCAGCTGAGCGCAAAGTAATATGCCAATACCAGAGGAAAACCCAGTCATAAGCCAGGATCACAGGCACTCCTTAGCCTTTACACAGGTCACACCTAGACAAACAAAGACAAACTGAAGCCATTAATGCCACAATTTTTGGGTCCTCTGTGTATGTGACTCAGACTTTCCCAAATACAGTGTACAAGTGTACTTTCTCAAAGCTGTAATTGATATTCAGAAAGAACTTTCTTCATACTAATGGAATTCATGGTTAATTTTGAGGGAAAAAAGGATTTTTGTATGAAATTAGATGTATATTACTAAATCAAGGCTTTTCCAAATTAATTTACTAACAACAAGTCTTTGGAAAGACTCTTTGTTTCAATACAACTAATAAGTTTTACACAGTTACAGCTAATTATCAAAGAAAGACCGATGAGGCTGCTCATGACATAGTACAAAAAGAATTTCTGTTAAGTTATTATCCTTTTTTTTTGTTGAAATGCTCACAATTTTTTTTAGATTTTTCTTCTGTACTCTAGGTATTCCAGGAAAAAAATTATGTTTTATCTTCTACCGCAGAAAGCCATTGAACAAAATGTCATTTTCTGACGAAAAAGGCCTCTGAATACCCCAATACTTCACAGAAAGTTGAATCAAATCCTTCCTTCACAAATACCACATCAGCTTTCTACCCAAACGCTGAACCTGACAGAAAAGATGCTATGCAGCACCAGGAACGTAGGTAGAAGAGGAATAAGACTGAGAGAGGTGAGACCTAGAGACGCATGAGCAGGCTGGCAATAGGCCTTAAGGCCAAAGTTGGCTTTGACCAGGCTGAAGTTTGTGGGGTGCGAAGTGTAGAACCAGCTATTTCAAACTACATAATAATGAGTGCCCATAGTGCCCAACATTGCAGAGTGACCAAACAAAAGGGGTATGACAATATCATAGGGTCTGATCCCTTTCACCTCACTCAGGCAAATAATCAGTAATTACTCAGGCAACTAAGACAAGATAGGACTGCTGGTGCAATGCTCTGAGAAAAGCCACTTGTGCTAATAGGTCCCATGCAAAAAAAGAAAAGACGAGGCTAACAATTCTATGGAAGTCTGAGTTCCTGGCTGATAAGGGTGATCCTGACTGTGTTATCTAAACTTCTTAAGCTTATTGAGTAGGAACTGGAGGAATAAGAGGTAACTTTTCATTTATTCAATCATTGTCTCAGAGGAAGTTAGAGCACTGAGGAGATAATGAAAAAGTTCTTTAATTGTTCAAAAATAATGAAAAGGAAATTTATGCTGAACTTAAAAGAATTATGAAAAAAACAGAGTATCTAGTTTTAAGGTAGGCCCACATACCTATCTGGGCATATCTAGAACTCCTGTTAAAGGATTTACATTATAGTGCAGATTATTTTGTTGTTCTTTCTGGCCTCTCATGCCCATGTATCGAAAAGAAAGGACTCTCTTTATCCACCATGCAAGTACAGCTTAAGTGTTGCCAGTGCAGGCTTTTCTGTCATTCTGCTAATTCATGCACCTTAAAAGTGGGATGATCACTCATTCCCTCTGTCCTAGAGCACTCTGGACTATGATTCTAAGTAGGGGGAGGACCGTGTGTCCTACTTTCTCATCCTTTTTCTGAGAACAAAAAAAGCAGTATTTTGCATTGGCCACTGGTTAATTATCCAACAGTAAAAGCATCTAGAGACTGACTTGGTGTCCATAGAAGACAAAGGCAATATTTCAATTAGCTTCAGCTGGGTTCTATGTGCTCTTGGGCTAGATTTCATCAGCTGAAAACCCCAAAAGACATATCTGTGCTGCAATAGTTTCGTTTCCCTTTTGAAACAACTACCTAAAATTAACTGCTTCATAAATATTTGAGTGACAAAACTCTAACTGAATCCTCATGTCACAGGGAAGTATTTACTATGTTCAAAGCCAAAATAAAATACATAGCATGCAAAATATTGACCCACATTTGCAAATGTGGTTAAGTGGTTTCTGAGGCTAGCCTTTGGGGTACTCTGTTTAGAGTGTTAAAAGGTGCTGAAAATCAGAGGTAAGCAGATTCACTGGCACCTTTTTAACATGCAGTACTTGTTAGAAAACGTTTCCACATAGCCTCAGCCAGGACTGAATAGATGATCAGCTCTGTGGAAGAGTTAAGTCTTGTTGCTTTCATTATTCTTAGCTCGAAGTCTATGGAAAATAGTGGAAGACTTCTTACCAGCTTGTTGGATTAAAGATTATAAACGAAACCTAAGAAATATCTACAATTAAATCTGTCTGAATTAACCTTTCTAAGAGCAAGTACATGTACTTGACTCAGTACTTTTTCTGTCCAAGCTCATAAGTGCAGGAATAGAGGAAAAGGTAATTTTGTTTCTTCTTTTTTTGTATTTGAGTTCAGTTTAGAGACAGAAGTCTTGGTGTTCTCACACCTGATTTTCACAGGATTTCCTATCTGATAGTGTAGAATCAGAAGGCTTGATTAAGTGTCCTAACAGCTGAGATTTGCTAATTGCTGGCTCTGGTGAGCACCTGATGCATGAGTCCTCTTCACCCTTGCCTTGTGAGGCCATATTAAGTTGTGTTTCTCCATGTTAAATGGGAGACAAAGACTGAATACTGTCTCCAGCAGAAATTAAATCAAGATATCTCCCCATAACCTGAGTACCAATATATGTCATTGCTCTTGCTTCCTCTGCTCTTGATATCATTTCAAGAATTCTGTGTGAACCCACCTGGGAATGACAGAGACAGGCAGCAATCAAGGCAGTCTTTCTTGAAGAAGCAACTGTAAATCTGACAGAGAATGAGTTTATTTACTCATTTGCTTCTTCAGATCTTCACAAAGCCATTTGGGAATTACACTAGGATGAATATGTGAATATGAGCCACTGTGAACTCCGTTTACTGGAAGCGATTTCTTACATTTCTTATTGCACACAATCAGTAAATGAAACTTCCTTGGGAGCATGAGATATCAGGGATTTTACCCCTAGTCATCTCAAAATGTAATAATACCAACACTTTATGATAAGAAGCAACTTACATTTAGGCAATGACTTCACTTAGTGTTGCTGAATGCATTTCTAACTCGGAGGACCTGAAAGCAACCTCTTTATAAGCAAGTAAATCCTGCACTGGATAAAGATTGTAAGGTCTTCCCCAGGCTGCTCTCTACCTGTCCTTAACTAGTGAAATCAGCTGTGCTTTACAGAAAGAATCCTCCTTGCCTTTCCCAAGTCTGCATCATATTTAATAACAGAGGTCTTGTTTTAGGAATTATCAGCACTGGAATTAATCTCATTGCTGTTCATGGATGCTGGTAAGATTGAATACATCTTTCAGTTGTTAACCTTTTCACATGTGACTGTATTCAGCAGCGCTGAACGTCATAGAATGTAACCCATCAAGTAAGTAACTTATTATACTGGGCAATGACCAGCCCCACATTCTGAGACTTCAAGCAATAGGGTGATGCAGGCAGGGCAAGTCCTGTTGCCTTCCACATCAATCTGGCAGAAGCATTCCAGCTCCAATCTGTAAGGAGTAGAGCACAATGCTATGTCCTTGCAGAGGTGTTCTGCTTGGAATATATAACTCTACCATCATTTCCCTGTTTAGGACTGATCTCAGAGTAAGTCACTGCTCATTTTAAGAATGGATGAGGTCATTTACTCGCCCATGTTTAGCTCCAGGAGCATAGCTTACTTGTGCCTTTGTCTACAGATGTTTTGTTAATTTTTTTGTTTGTTTTTGTGACTAGACTTTGTGCTGCTTAGCATGGCGCTACTTACTGCCCCTTATTGAACTCATGGGAGGATACTTTTTCTGGTTTTAAGTGTCTTTGAACTGTATTTCCACTAACATTTCAGTTTACGACACTGGGAAGAAAAACACTTAAAATGTGGTATGTATATTACTGTGTGGTTTTGGTTTCTACATATTTAAGCCTCAGTTAAGACTGTACATATGAGCTGCTGAACAGCTCCTTGGGGTTTGGCATTGACTTCTGTGTGTCAAGATTTCAACTTGTGCAACGTGAACTTCATTGCAAATTTATCGATATTGTCACAATTTTAAAATTTCAATAAAATTGCAATGGTTTTTAGCAAAAGAAGTGTGTTCAAGCAGCAGCAAGGTTAGTGAATCTCTGGGAGAAAAGAAAGGTTAAGCTCATACGTTCAGTGCAGTAACTGCTATAGATCTTAAAAACTTGATATTGGTAAAATCAAAATGCTCCCAACACAAAAAGAAAACCCCAACAAAAAAAAAAGTACGAAAAAACTCCCAACCTAATTTTTTTCAATTCCTAAAAGTTCAGGCAACTCCAATGCTAAGTATTTTTTTTCCTCTCAGGTCAGTGTTTTCTCTGGTTCTTCTCTTAACTCTCTTGTCAGTCTCTCAGTGCCTCTCCAGCTTTACGCAGGCTTCTGTCCTTGGTCCTCTCACTGATTATTTCTGAGTACTGTCAGCCCAAGCACAAAGTCAGCTCCTTTTGCTCTGCCCCTAACTTCCATCACTTCCCTGCAACTTTAGATTTGTTTCCTCTCACCCTGAAATACCAGCTCTTCTCCTTCTCTGTCGTCTCTGCAGTGCCTCAGATCTGTTCTGAAGACCACATGGCTCCCACAGTCTCTTCATTTTCCTGGTGCAACATCTCCCTCCTCTGCCTCCCGCCACTGGTACCCAAGCTCCAGGGCAGCAAGTCCCTCCCTCCTGAGCCTTGCAGCTAAGTCACATCCCTGCCTTTACAACTGTTCATCTGTTTGAGAATGTGGCAGTTTCTCAGAGCCCATCCAAAGCGGTCTGACCACCTTGGTAACCTCCCGGAAGGAGATATCAAAGGGAAGTATTTTTGCCTGTTGTTTTGACTGTGTTACTACTCACCAAGCACCTCTTCCATGTGCCACTCGGTCTCCTGCATCATGCTGTTCCGTTGACTTCCACACATCACAAATCCTTTTTTATTCACCACCATCTCACACTCAAGACATTAAGATCCACTTCTATCTATAATTTTGAAGCCCATGTTTTTGCAGTGCTCAAAACCACTGCTACTTTTCTTACAATTCCTTCACAGCTCTGCCTTATGACTCTCCTGTAAATTCCTCCTTCAACCTCCTCTTCTATTATGCTGCAAAAAGCCTACTGGAGTCTGCAAAGTGCTCAAGCAAGTGTCTGACATGAATTTACTGTTACTCTGAAAAAAAAAATGTTACTTCATTATCTCTCTGTACTCCCTCATCTGTCTGCCTGTCTGATTTTACTTTTTCTGTCTATCAGTTACACTCAGAGCCCACACACGTTTTCTGTGGATGTAGCATTTTTCTGTGGATACATACATTCTAGCAGAAAAGTCTGATTCTGGGAAATGCTGAGCCAGCAGAAGAAGGTGGTGTTTTGCTGTTCTTTTCTCCTGTTATTTCTAGAGAGTCTTATGTTTTTGTTTCTTTCCTTTGCATTGTTTTATTTTAAATTTGCTTTTATTTACTAATGTGGCTAAGAATGGCTTTGAACAACAGTGAGGGATTCTACTTTAGCTCTTGATAATTAAATGCCTGTAGATAGGTTATTGGAATAGAGGAAGGTAGAATGCTACACAGCAGAGATACTCCTAATGTTGACTTCACTGAGTGCGCCTTAGTTGGCAGAATAAACCCTTACAAAGTAACCAATACTGCCATGCAATATTTACATATAAATCTAAATCAGGACATACATATGGAAAAACTATATATGATGACTTTACAGATTGCCTTTTTTTCAAATAGGTCCTTCAGGGTAGCAGCTGGATTGGTTTTAAGATAGGAGCTTCTTAATCCAGGCAGATGTAGCTCTCATCAGAAGTTAATTTGCAGAGATATTCACATATGCAAATCATGTCACAATGCTGAAAAGCAACCATGTAATGACTGGAAAATGTTACACCCATAAATCATGCTACCACGATCATCAAGATTTCCACTCAGCCAGGACAGATTCAACAGCATTTATGTCTTTCCAGCTTTTAGCCCATAAAAATTCTTGGTCTTGGAGAGTGTGTTCCACTGGTGATCTTAAAACTCTCAAGTCTGGCATAATGAGTCCTCAAGTGCATTATAACTTACGAGTAATTACATTTCAACATTTCTGCTTTCAGCAGTTAGTGTTTTATTCATAAACATTTAAACACTGAATTAGGCATAAAATAAGAATGTTGGCAACAACCTGGCTTAGTTTCATTAACTATTAGGTAAACGTAGTATTGCTTCTTCAAATAATCCTTGGTTTGAATGCTAAAGATGTAATGAACTTCATGGTTCATAGCATCTGACATTGCTTAATTAATGGGTGCATTTATAGTACATAGGCCTCGGTAATTGATTTATATGCATGATTTGCACATACAGCTGTTAGTTCCTGTAGGAAAGCCATAATTCAAATGTGTGCATGTTTTCTAGATACGAGGAAAGGGGAAAAAAAACACCACACAAACTTGTCAAGTTCCCAAAAAACATGATAGCAAATAAATAGCACAGGAAAAATAAATAGCACAGGAAAAAAAACGACCAGCAGAAACAGTAATGTTGTAGCTTTGAGTTTCCACAGCTCACACATTTCAAATGGAAAACATGACAAAATGCTTCTCAGCATTTTTTTCCTCTTTACAGTAGATGTGGTTAAGTCTATATATGCCCACACACCTCTGTAAGTCTGTTCATATTACAGCGTGTGCAGGGTGAATGGAGTCCACATTTTCCATGTCTGTTTGAGTTTCTCTCCCTCACTCACATACACATAAACACACACAAGGTATACATAATTTAGACTTAGGAGCAAGTACAATAAAGCTAAGAAAAGGTTACACTTAATATTACACATGTTTAGTCTTCGGGCAAATTGTCTCCTAACCAAAGCCAAACATTGGAGGCGAGGGAATTCAGCACAGCTTTCCTAGCCTGTCCAACAGATTACTTGTGAAAGCCGAAGTGGTGTGTTGAGAAGTCGATGCTGAAGAATAACTGAGCTCTGAGTGGAAAGAGGTCTCCTGTGGCAGCTTAAAAAAGGTTGAGGAAGAGAAACAGCTGTTTCTGGATTATCCATTACCTTGGAGCTAAGGCTGTATTCTTCCTACTTCTTTTCTTGCTGTTTGGTGTATCCCAAGCAATAGTCCCTCATGCGGAAGCAAACATCCCTATTCCAGCACACAGAGTTCCAGTTCCCTCATCTTTTTACCTTTCACTGATGACTGGCACACATTAACAGCAAACCTTATTTCAAGGATACGTGTAGGAAGTGCTTGCCATTTTAGGGGTTTTGGTTTCAGTTATCAAAGCATTTCTTTGTACATTAAGGAATGCAGAGCACAGGCATCTTGATGGCTTTCACAACCCTGCCTCCATTTCCTGGTTCTCTAAGGCAACACTTAGCTTTTCACTCTCCAGCCCCTTATACACTCTACATCTGCTATTCTAATGCCTGCATTCATCAGTAGACTTGCAATAATAAATTTTCTTCTTTCCTTTCTCTTTTTTTTTCCAAAGGCTCTCCCTTGTGCACACGTTTGTCATTTCTTTGCTATTGACTGCTGACTGGCCAAGCCTCCATGAACAATAATTCCATTATAATGTAAGCCAGGGGCTTGGTTGGCTTTATGGCTTGACTGGAGGCAGGTGAAAGGGTGGAAAGGAGATTATTTTAAACCCTTAATCATCACTCATCTTTTTTCAATTTTCATCGACAAGTTGTAGTGGAAACTATATTTTTTCTTGTGAACTCAGGCACTCTTCCAGAATCTTATTCCTTGGCGTTAGCCCAATGCTTTCTTTTTCAGGGTGTTACTGCAATCGTCTAAATGCAACTCTTTCCCAGAGTGTAAGTGACTACCTCCATACAGTCCCACAAGGCCTTGCACTCAAACTGGTGGGCTTACATCAAAACGCCATTCACATCACCAAGATCTAAGAGGCACGTGAAGAAGAACAGCTGAGGGTCTGAACTATGAACCTGCACAGTGCAGGTGAGTTTATGCTATGTGGATGGAATACCTAATACTTTCACTATCACTTGAGATATGCTACTGTGAAATGCTGAGTAATTCCGTTTGATTCAGAAGGTGCATAGGTTTATTAAAAATGGAGATGGTGGTGTAAGGTAATGTCTACCTTCTTCTTGTTGTAAATACACCTGTAGTGAAGTAGAGGCAGTTCATGACGCTGTGGAGTGGTAAGCTCAGGTCTTAAAATCTCCAGTGTAGCACTGATTGGATACAGTAGAGCTATCACAGAATGACAGAATAATTTAGCAGCAGGGATGAGGTGCATTTTGTGAATGAGATCAGAGCCAAAATATGTAACTACATAAACAGACCCATGGCCACTTTAATGGTGTGTCGATTGTACGATATCTACATGAAATTGTGCATACTGTTCCAGCTTTCCTGGAAATGGGCAGTAGTTAGCATTTAGTCCATGGATGGAATTGCTTTAGTTGCTGTTATCTTTTATACTGGAGAAAGCTGACAGGCAGAGCATTAAACTATATTTAGAAGATATTCTATTGATATTGACAGATTTATTTTTAAAATAAAAAAAGCCCATAAATTAAAAAAATAAGTAATTTTAAATCCTAACTATAAAGAAGATTAAAACTGGTAGAAGAAAACAGAATAAAAGTATAGCAGTCACTGAGGTCAGATGATTAAATGGCTTCTCTTCTTGTCCTCTTTAGCCTGCTTTTACTAATCTGAGATATTGTTTGCAAGTATTTTGATCATGGGGTTAGATTTTCAGGGGATTTGGCCTCTGAAATTATCTTCAAATCATGACATATTTTTTCAGACCAATGGAATGAGTTTCTTGGAAGATATAGGCAGAAATTATGATTATCTAACATAACAGATATTCTGTAATACAAATATTTTCTGCTAAAACTTCCTCCTCTCCAGCACATAATCCAGTTCTCATTGATTTCAGAAGCAGTTGGGTTTCATCTGATCACTAGTTATTAAAGAGCTTCCAAAGTTATAAAAAACCCAAAGCTTTGCTAGAAATAATCTTCATTTCCTTGGCAGAGTGTAACAATAATAACAATTATATATAAACATGCATATACACACGTTTCCTTTCCATTTTTATATCTTCAATCATCAGGAGTACTTCATGCATTTTATGCAGGTGAGTAAAAAATAATTATCTTTGTTTAGCAGACACAAAGGAGAGGTATGGTTAAAGGCAGAAAATGAAGAATATTGTGATTTTTTTCACTGAGCTTAAAAAAAGGTCACAATTATATGAAAACTGCTCTGTGTTTCTTTGACCAAAGCAAGCTGTGCTCAGCATTTTTACCCTTTCCTTTATTTTTCCCAGCATCCCAAGCCTCCTTGAGACCAAGTCTGAACTCTTACAGCACTCTGACAATTGGTAGAGCATACCTACCAAGCGTGTGTTCTGTCTGTTCAGAGAGGCTAGCAGGGACCGGTCCCTCACTGTTGATGACCATGCCCAGGGCTGCAGACAAGCAGCATTCCAGTGCTATGGCAGGCAGGATTGATGGGGTGTGTCACGCCCTAGAGCAACTCTGTTTGGCTCAAAGCAGCTCCCTGCCCTTTGCCCACAGGGCATAATTCCTTCACATCATGCTACTGGGCAAAGACTGCACTTCCATAGCAATGAGGCTCAGTCCTTCCTCTCCCAAAATCTATCCTTTGCCGTGCAGAACTAGCTGGTATCTTCAGGGAAGACAATAGATGAGGAAACAGAAGAGTGGAGGCATTAGGTGGTTTATTAATGTAGCAGGATGCTGGTTACTGTGCATCAGATGGCACTGGAGACACCTGATTTTTTAAATCACTATTAACATTTAGTACATGAATGGTGAATCTTGTTGTGTGCCATGTTCTCCTGAACTGGTTATATGACTTCTTCCCTCCCATGCAGTAGTTCCCAAATCTGTGGCTGTTTGCACAGCAGGTAAATATGATCAAAGCTGCTCTGGTCTCTTTTGGACTACATAAAAGCATACGGATTTGATCTTCTGATTAAAAATAAAATTTCCTCTAAACAGGTTCCTGGGGAAGTATTCGGCTGTTCTACAAAGGGATTACAGCTAACTCTAGCTAAGGAATACTTTAAAACTATTAGGAGACAGTAATTTTAGCAGTTCTACAGATAATTAAAAAGTCATTTTCTAAAATATTCTCACTGGAGGGATTTTTCCTTTTCTTAAAGAAAACATTTCATTGCTCCAATCAACCATAACTACTCTCTGTTTAGGATGTAATTTGTATACCCTCATCACAAGGTATTTTTCATATTTGCTTATGAATGTGTTCCCCACAGTTCCTATCAGTCACCTTTAATTGACTGTAACTCACTGCCCATTAAAGAAGGAAGGACTAAAGTGAGATGAAAGAGGAGCACTATGGTTTTGCAGTACCATAACCTGATGCATTTTGTAATGCCCCCCTGATAGACACAGCTTCTATTATTTTTCGCCTCATATGACACCAGGAGCTGAAGTGCCACCTAACTGATCAGTGGGGCTGGCTTTGATTTTAACTCCAAAATTTGCTCTGGCATCACCCACCTGTATGCTATAAAACTAGTTTCTGTAACAAGAAGGAGAAAACCTTGCCAGAAAATGCCACCGACACCTGTCAACAATTGAAAAGGTAAATAGCTCAAGTGGTCGAAGAATGGTAGACCTCTTTCCCATCCTGGATCCTGAAGTTAGGCAGCTCCTCTACCATGGAACCAAGGTGTGTTCCCCACACACCATTCCTTGAGGCTGAGGCACAGTAAGTAACGATAGTGTCCATGTATTTTAATGTGTTGTTAACATCTTGCCCAAGCTTGCAGTTTTCTGATAAGTTATCTTCAGGTCTTGGCTGAATAGTGGCACAGGTAAATTAGATATCCAGGCAATATACAGCACATCAGCAGTCTTGTTTGCCTTTAGACCCTGCCTGTGTAATAGCTCAATTTATGATTCTTCAAAGTACAGTGTTGCATATAGATAAATGGTATTGATATTGCCTTGGTATTTAAGCTGCTGTTGCAGTCCTTTTATTTGTAGCACTCAGAAGCAGGCAAATTCAACAATTTCACCTGGAAAATCACTTTGGCAAGGATTTTGATGGTGGTATTTGATGAGCAGTGTGCATGGAAGGGCAGCTAGGCTGTCACCTCATTGTAGCTTCCTCTTGGGATGAACAGCTCCTCTTCATTATGAAAACAAATCATGGCAAGCAACTGCCACTATAGAGCTTTGAAATTCATTCTGCGTTATCTCATGTCTCATCCATGAGAGCTACCACTCAGCAATGTTTTACTGTCTATCACTTTGTGTTTGTTTTCTTGTAGATTTGTTTTCTTACTAGAGTAAACCCAGGAAACACCAAGCAAATATTCAATGATATAGCTCTGAATGATCTCTTTTTTTTTTTTGAGTGAATTGTTTTGCCCTAAGGACCAGTGCAGCAATACTGAGCTGCCCACGGTGGAGCAGCTCCGTAGATGAGCCTTTGGCATGGTACCTGTCAGATTCGTTGCTGTGAGAAAATATTTGCCAGTGGTTTAACTGTTAGAACCACTTTAACATACTTGTTTTCAGGGACCCAAACTTAATTTTCTCTCAGCATTTTTAATTTTCAGTCCTTGTGTGAGAGCCCACTGGAATCCAGAACTTCAGTATGTTTTCCCCAGGAGTTCTCACGGGTTTTTTGAAAGCTGAAACATTTTTATTTGCTTTATAAGAGTTCCCAGAAGCACCTGCCAAGGACTGGGTACCCCAGTGTCATAAAAAACATGAAAAAACAGAGCGCCAGTAAGTGAAAAGTAACCGTGGTTCAGAGCAGCAGAGCACCAGCAGCAACTTGTTGGGCTCTCCCTGCTTACATTCGTGTTGCCCAGAATGAGTTAGTTAGGCCTTTGAACTAGGGGAAAGAAAACCTGATGCTGCCCAGGCTTTTCCACAACAAGCCTGGCCCCGCCAAGTGCAGAGCGTGGTTTCCCCTTCACTTGTAACCTTGGCCTGGAAAGGGTCATGGTGTTCATGCTGACGCCTCAACCTTCCCAGATTTCTTGAACTCTTTCCCTACTTGCAGCAACCTGTCTAGTCTTCAGGTGGCTGTGGCCATAGCTAAGCTTCTGCTGACACAAGTAACTTCATCCTTTTGAGTCACTGCAAAAATTGACCCCACCCAGGATGATCTGTACCTTTAGCAGCTGGAGGACTCATTGCTAACGTGAGATTTGGCCTTTATTTCACCTTATGGTGCAACACACCACAGTTTGATGGTCTACAGGAAAGGGAGGATAACCAAGACACCTTATTTTTAGTCCTTTGCCTGTTCTTCGTCTTTCTACACTCCAGGGCTGCCCCTTTCCCATGACACAGTAGCTTTCAGGATGTTATAATAGAGAATACTACATCCAAAAAGAGACCAAGGCTAAGGAATCCATTACATTGCTATATATTCCATCCTTGTTCTGCAGTAATAAAACTTGACAATTTATTTCTGCAAGTAAATAATACATTTCTATGACTACTAATTAGCTCTATTTTTCTCCCTGAAGACCAAATAACTATTTTTGTGACCCCTTAATCCCTGCATTTGGCTTGAACTGCTGAATCTGCCCCAATCACCAAATGTTCAACAAGTCATGCTCCCTTTGCTGTATATTGCCTGGATATCTAATTTACCTGTGCCACTGTTCAGCCAAGACCTGAAGATAACTTATCAGGAAAAACTGCAAGCTTGGGCAAGATGTTAACAACACATGGACACTATTGTTACTTATTGTGCTTCAGCCTCAAGGAATGGTGTGTGGGGAACAGCCTTTGCTCCATGGTAGAGGAGCTGCCTAACTTCAGGATCCAGGATGGGAAGAGGCATCCCATTCTTTGACTACTTGAGCTATTTACCTTTTCAAGTGTTGACAGGTGTCAATGGCATTTTCTGGCAAGGCCTTTCCCGTCTGACCTCATCAAACAATTATGCCTTCCCCTCGCCCCTAGACATCTTTCATTCACCACAAAATTAATTTTGACCTCACACCAGTTTGTGGGCACGTACTTGACTAATACATAGGACAAGATACATCTATGGAAAAGAAAGAGAAGCATTTAGTAGGTTAAGAGATAGTTGCCTGTAAAACACAACCAAATGAACTTCTGACTTTGCTGAAATTAGTAGCAAAACCTAACGAAGGCAGGATTTCAGTTTACAGTGTTGAAAAAATGTCATCCATTATACAGATTTTTTAATCATACACTTCTGTACCAAGTTTGTAATTTGTTATTAAAGTTTACAAAATTTTAAAAAAGTAGCAACTTATTACTGGAATTCTTTATTCACAATTTCATAGTACTCTTCACACACTGCATTTGAATAACATTCACTTAATCAAAAAAAAAGAAAGATTAAAATAAAGAAGTAAACTCTTATTACCATCCTTAGAGAAGTCTGCACATTGATTAGGTGAGTCTATAAAAAGGCTGTCATTCTAGAGTGACTTCTATGTCGGAAATTCCAACTTAATTTGAACAACCACAAGCTTTGTCATTTGTATCAACGAAGACAAGATTTCAGTGTATAGGTGTCAAGTCAGATGTGTAGAAATAATCAGTCTAACTGTGACCCACAATTAGAGATTTGGGACAAATGGCAGTTTTAGTGTTGCCTAAGTCTGTATCAGCCTAGAGTCTGATTCAGCTCATGTAGATTCACACTTTCTGCTTTCTATGACGTCTTTAAGAGAAAGAAATTAGCAAACATCCAAATTTAGCTGTCTCTGAACAAAACAAGCTGTAAGGAGAATCGTGGTCTCTTGTCTGTTTTCTTGTGTTAGACATCTTTAGTTTCACTTTCATCAACAAACCTAAGTCTACCTAAGTAGCTCACAGATCCAGCTTTCATAATGAATGATCCATGCAGCTCTAACACTAAGCTCAGACACAAATGGCAGAAAGTTAAACTTGTTCACAAAAAAGTGATGGATCTTGGACCTGTACATTCAGAGCTCTCTACCTACACATTGTAGCACACAATGTTACCAGCTTCAAGACCAGCATCCAAGATGACAGTAGCATACTTGCACTACTTAAAATCCACTGTATCGGTACTTGCTATCCATGACCAAGGCTTGCAAAGTTATCCTGAGATAGTAACTTTGCTGCCTCTGTTTTCTCATCTCTGAAATCTCCTTTGCAGAGACTTTTTGAGTCCTCAGGCTGAGTAACTATTTCTGAAAGGTCAGCATTATAGTAAATAACAGCATCTCTCTATCCATTCAAGGTATAGAGGACTGCCTGGCCCATGTGAAGTGAGTCCTGAAGGAGCACTTTGGAGAGGTGTGTAGAAAGAAGGAATGCCAGGGCAGAGCAGCAGAAGAAATGCCCCAGCCCTGTGTAGCTAAAACCCACCTGGCAGATGGCCTTTGGTAGGTACAATGTAGAGTCTCTGCTCAAAATTACCACCTGCCTTCTAGATGGCACCTTAAATCAACAAGCAAGGATAGATAAATGAATACTGGCATCTGCTGTTTTCCCATTTTTCTCCTTCATACACATGTATACACTTGCTTTTATGATTACTGCTAAAAAGTGGATTACTGGGAGGGTGGGAAAAAACCTCCCAGAACTGAGGTCAATGTATGAGTACAATTCATATAGTCATTTACAGACAGACCTCCAAATACTGTCATATATGCCAGAATTACTTTGATCTGTAGGATTTCACAGTTGCTGAAACACTTAGAGTAACTCTTGCAGATAGAATACCCAGACTCCACTTTATAAGGAACATCAAGTACGTGTTTCAAGAACATTTACAGCTACTTATTTTCTACACTGGTGAATCTGAATGACTCTTAAACTAACCTGATAAAATCCAGCCTGGGGAAATGTACTAAACCAAGTTTGCATTTAAAAAAAAATTAATCTCAAAATTATATATATTATTTATGTGCATTGACTCATTTCTGTCCTAGAGATGAAGACAGAAGTTTGTTTATTTATCTGAAAATCCAGATTTTGGAGAACTGTGCCGAACTCTAAACTTTTCAATTTTCTGATCTAACACTCAGCACCATGTCCAAGCAAAGACTGTATGTAGCCAGAGACTGCTCTGACTTAGCAGTTGTTGGCTTCAGTTGTTTTTACAGTTGTTTATGTGAATGCAGACTTGGGAGCAGCGGCTTTGTGCTAGCCAGACCCTCTCCCTTTTCCAGAATGGCTAAGTTTTGACAGATCTTCTGATGTTAAACTATCTCAGATGATACCATCACTGAGAAAACCCAGAAGGTAGCTGTGTCCTGGCAGTACCCACCTTGCCATGCCCTAAAACATTACTGGGCTCCTCTCTTGATGGAGAAAATTAATCAGAATAGAAAGTTTTTGGCCATTTGGGGATGTCTATTCACACTGTCTTTCTGGGAATAGAAGTGTGGCCCTCTGTGATTTTTTATTGTACGTTACTGCAAACATCAGGTGCAAGTAAGAAATAAGCAGTGCTATAGCAAGGGGAAAAAAGGAGAAGCAGATAATGAAACAGCAATAAAACTGAAAGCAAACTCTGTTTAAAAAGCTTAAATGCTTCCACATATCTAAGCTTTACTGTGGAAGAATGACTAATATTAAACAGTATAACACCTCACTGAAATGTATGTCATTATAGTAAAAATGTTATTAAACTTGATATGGTTTTATTTTTAATTTCAATGAAACATATTTTGTGATCATTTCATAAAAATTGCCTGTGGGAACCATAGCAATCTAGACATTTCTTTATTTATCTTGCTGCATCAGCTAATAATTCCAATCAGAAGCTATATTGGGAAGGATATGAAAGCCCTTACAGGGTACTGTAAACAAGCTAGATGTTTTATTAGAACATTTTAAGTGAACAAGCTAAAAGTTCTCTTTTAGGAAGTTTATGATGGGTTACTTTGAATAAGTGTCAGTAGATCTGCAATCTGCTGTTGCAAAGATTTCTCTATACTCTTTTTCTTTTCTGGAATTTGATACCTGTTTTTTTTCTGTCTTGCAAACTTTCTATAATACACCTTTTTCACAAAGTAAAAAAAAAAGAAGGCAAATATATGCATATATTATCTCAGCAAACCATTTTTCATCTTAAAAAGATATATTTTAGATGGCTTTCTGTTACCTGGACAGAATATTGCTAATGATTTCTGCTGTTGTTTGAATCTTATATATGGTTGTAGTTGCTGAGAACTGTGCAAAAGACAAGAAATTATGCAGAAATCAGGAAAATTTGAACCCTAGGCTTAACCCACTGACGTTCGGCACAGGACTGTGGAATTCTTTGAAGGCAGGATTTTTATAAATACTTTTTCCAAAATGCCTCAGTTTCAGGTTAATGAAGATAATAAGCCTAAAGGACCTAAAGGACACTGAAAGCCTTGTCTGAATGCTCTGAACATTTGAAAATCAAGCAGTTGTCTAAACTGAACCCACAAACTGCCAAATCTCCAAAGATAACGGGCAACTTCTGAAAATATGGATTTTTAGATGAGAGTCCTTAAATCTTCTTTAAATTACATCTCAAAAGAAACCCTCCAGTTTCAGAAAGATGGGAAAAATGGAAATGTTCAGAAATAATTTGTCTCATTTTTGAGCGTTCATAAAATGAGAAGGAAAATGTTGGAAGAGACATTATCCTGTCAATGCAGCTTTTGAAGCTGATGTAGTCCAGGAGTAGAAAGGGGATTGCATTCCACAACAAGCATTGAAGTACGGATTGGAAACATGAATAAATAAATAATGCCATAAATATATAAAAAGGATTTTTTCCAGAAGTGCTTTATTAATTTGGAATATATATGCACTAGAGAAGTTGCTTTCTAACTTACCAAGTTACTAACTTACAATACTGACCAAAATTAATGCATGACTCCTCTATTTCTTTCTCTACTGCGTTTTAGAATTTAGTGGAATCTAGCATCAAGATAAATCAAACTTGCATTTCTGATAGGGTCAAGGAAATAATTGACTTGTTGCTAGAATTTTTCTTCATAGTTGTCTTGAATTGTCTGAGTGACCACAAATGGAATTTTCTCTATTGGTATACTGACCAGAAACTTGAATTCTTGAAAGAATATAGAATACAATTTTTTCCCCCACTTATATTATAACATTTCCTAGAAGCCTGTTTCTGTGCTTAGAGTCTTGGTGGTGTCAGTGTGACAAAGGAAGAGTTAGATCTATACTGTTTTCCACAATATATTTTGACATCACGATATAATTTTTGTCCTGGATGTTTGTTAGTACAATAAGCTAATTCATTTCACTCACCACAGCATCACACTTTGATTAAATCTTATTTAACGGCTACTTATTAGCTTATTGCTGACCTAAGATCATTGTGACAGTCAGGTCGAGTGAGGAATTTGGAGATCTGAGGTACTTAGACAGTTGTAAATACTCTTCTGCAGAAATGCACATGAAGTTGTATAAAAAAACTAGTCCTAAACCCAATGTAATTTTCAGAAAACACTACTCACAAATCACTGCATGTCAGATCTATCTAAATGTAAGTTAATGGATCCAACAGTTTTGCACCTGCTTACCTTGGAATTAAGTTTAACCCAGGACATCATCGACTTAGATAGGCAGAGCTGATGTTCAGCTCTGCTAATGACAGCATGAAATGCTGAGAATCAGACCCTTTTTTAACAGAATGGGCCAAATACTGCCCTGAGTTACATTCCCAGGTTCAGATAACATGAGTATAATTGAAAGCAGTTTTGGTTCAATATTTCTTGTATTTTAGAAACTATGGAGCAATCAAGCAATATGACCTTTAGTGGTCCACCACAGAATCAAGTTCTGCTCTGTGTGGGATCCAGACTAATCAATATCCTATTACAATCACAACCTGTTTTTTTACAACTGAGACGTACTGGGAATAGCCCGGACAAAATATTTCACCCTGCAACAGCTGAGACTCAGCAGATTCACAAAGTATTAGCGTGTTAAATCTATACTTTTCAATAAAATGACATGGAAATTTAAGTTTTATTGTACAATAAGGTACAAACATACCCAATCTTAACTCACTTAAGCACTCCTGATTAAGCCAAATCTCCAAATGCCATCCACAAAGATTTTCTGAGATTTTGGAATCAGTCCATATAAGCAAACAAATAAACAAATAAATAAAAATAACAAGCTCTTATTAACTTGTCAGGTGTAATAGGGGTGTAACAATCAGAAGCATGGGAAAAAGTCAATATTGGTACAAGGCCTAATTTTTCTCTTGGATGACAGAAGACAGAATTTACTGAAGGAAATCTGAACCCCACAGGAAGCCAATGACTTTCCTTTAGCTAGGATATCATACATTGGTTTCAAGCAGCAGGGGTGACTGGTAACATCTTTGACTTAAAGAAATATAGGGTGAAACCATGCCATTGAAGTCAATGGTTTTTCTCCAGCTCACTTTAGCATAGTTGGACTTTCACTTGTGAGACCAGTGCAAATCAAGGACAGCACTGCAAGTGTGCCTGAGCATGCATATTGACAAGTATATGGGGAAAAAGCACTGGGCCTATTCTTATTTTCACAAAACCATCTCCAAGCAAGCAAAGCTAGCGTAGTTCCACATGTGCTCAGCTGCACTTTAATTCAAGAATAAGGAGGAAAAAGCACAAGCCCTACTCATGGTATATTTTTCCATCAAAATAGGTTTGTTTTCTTAAAATAGCCAACAGCCCAGTTATTAAAGTCAATAATGAGCTAAACTCAGGCCATAACTGTCCTTTGATTTTTGACTCCTGTTTTTATAACCAAATCACTGAAGAACAATTTCAGAGAACTTGTAGGTCAGATTATCAAAAGAGTTTGACTTGTTTCCACTCATCTCTCAGTAAGGTTTGCATATATGCACTGTATCATTTAAAAATATTACACTAGTTATCCTGGTGACAATGGGTTGAAGGATAAAAATCTTATGCCACTCACGTGTGGGGGTTGTCCTGCAGTAAACTGGGTCTATGAAGTGACACTGTGAGGGTGTCCAGGCTGGGGTCCTGCAGTGCTGCATTCTTGTTGCAGTGTGGTGCTGCAAAGAGATACATACACCTGATCCTTTGCCACTGGCCCATTGTGGGATGCTGAGGTGGGTTTGCCAGAGGGAGGCCTTGGGGCAGCTCCAGGATGCAAGGTCTAGAGCTAAGCCACTCTTTTTTTTTTAGGTAAGGAGCTCCTTCTTCTCTTGACAAGCAGGTTTTGTGTTGCCTTTGTTACCTGTGCTCAGGCTGAGTAAAGTAGTGGAAAAGTTTGCTGCTCTGTTTGTGAAGATTTCCACTCTTAACAGAACCCACGTGTCAGGTTTTGGTAAGGGAATTTAGTATAACTGGAATACTTTGTTAGGATGCAGCTCTTCAGTGAGACCATCCCTCTTGGGCTTAAGTTGCTCTGCAGCAGCTACAGCAGATCACAAAGATTAAATGGCAGATATAAAGACTTTTTATTTAAGCTTCGTACTGCTCCATAATTAATATGTCTTTCCCTGTGTACTTGGATTAGGATTTCGTACAGTTATTTTTCTCTCTACAGTGAGAAAAAAAGAACCTCTGGAGTCTTCCAAACTCCTATTTGAATATTGCAATGTGCAAAAGACTTTGTATGAAACAGTTTTCTTCTCCCACTCCCACCCCATCACAAGCAGACTAGGAAATCTGTAGAATATGACTCTCTATTCTGCACCCACTTGATCAACCTATGTAACGTTAATGAAAAACTAGTGATACTTGAATTTCCTGCTTGAGGGAGGCAGGAGTATTTTTGGGAGTGGAATTTTTCATGAACTTTTTAAGTTTTGTTGGAGTCAAAACCACGTGTCCCTAAGGTCATGGCTTGAGACCTTGTAAACCAAGTGCTGTGTGTGTCTTCAAAACTGAAATAAAGGGAGTTCGATAACAGTTGTGGTATGGACACAATGGTTCTAAGTATCTGAATGAAGCTGACCTTTTACATACTAATGTTCCATGGCTGCTAATAAAAAAAAGAAAGCATTTTTTCAGAGATGGGAGTGAAAAGAAATATCACTAATGCTTTAGTAAGATCTATGTATTCTAGTTGCAAGGAAATGAGAAAGGTCAAATTTTCTCTCCAATCTCTTTTTTTTTGTATTCTCTAACTTGTCACCCATCTTTGTTGTAGTAATGAAATTAAGATATCCTTCATGATATAACTGTGAGCTACGGGGATCTAAATTACCTTCATCTGGCATCATTCCAGCGTACTATAAATGAGGTAATTGTCCTTGACTATAAAATTTGCATTTTCAAGACTTAATTGCTATCATTACATCTTTTTGTAATTCTATTAATTTAACTGAATGGAGCATTTGGTTTTATGGTAAAAATTTGCATTAAAACATTGTACATCTAAATAGAATTTTAATATTTGCGTCAAAATTCAGTACAGTTGTCCCATAGGACCTAAATAATTTCACAAGAAGAGAATAGGAAGCAGTCTTACTTTAGGTCAACAAACAGGTTTTCCTTTGGTCAGTATTAATAGAATTTGTCATAACAGGCATTGTGTGCTGAAAATCACTCCTGTCTGAGTTCTGTAAAAGTCTTATTAATCTATGAATTCTGTACCATAATTGCTAAACAGGAAATGCATTTGGCCAGATATAGCATGGGTAGGATATATGTTTGTTCTGTCTGGGAAGGATGCATGCCAAAGAGCCCTGTCTTTTTAGGGAATCATGCCTTCCCCCTTTGAGTACTCCTACCCTTGTTAGGCTGTATCCTTTACTACTGCTTGAAAAAACACTGAATATACAAGTCACAATTTCTCTGCAGTCATACATATGCATGTAGTCATCTAGCCAAGGTCCACTGTGCTGTGATATTAATGAATTGGTCAGTATGTGAGTATCTGTTGGAAAAGTATTTCTTTCTTGTGCAATGGACCTTCTTCAGCTATTACATTGCCAAATAACCCTTTAGACTTCATAACCTCTTAGACTTTCTCTCTTTTATTTTTACTGCCTTTCTTCATCCTTTTCTGGCAACATAAGTTATTTTGGTCATGCAAAGACTGTGGACAAAAAGTTATAGCAGTGTGAGGAATCTGAACCGGCTGAATATATTGCAATTGCAATGATTCCGCATACACTTTTTCTATAAGGGGCCCAGTGGTGAGGTAAGGCTGCACTAATGAATGTACACAATTTAAAACTGAGTAAACTGTTTGTAGTGGATTTCCACGGTACTTGGTGCAACAGGAACTTGTGTCAGGTCTTTGAGGGTATTTAAGCCACTAGATTCCTGGGAAAACAGATCCCTTGTAGGTCTGGGGACGCAGTCTTGACCAGGTACTGCAGGTAGTGATTGACACGTGGATGGGCAGACAGTATTCCATATTGGTTAGAAAAGTCTATGCTATTTTCTATGCCATATTAATAAATATCATTGTGTTGTGTAACGTTATTTATAGAAGAAATCAAGCTGGATTTGTTTTATATTAAATATGTCTGTGTTTTTCTTTTAAAAACAATTTTTTTTGCAACATGTGAGTAATATTTTATTAGAGATAGAGTCTGCTTGTGACAGAAATCTCATTAACTACTCTTAATACATATTGTATTTACTGGACTTCATAATTATTGTGTAATTAAGCTTCACAACTGGCTTGTGAAGCAGAAAAGATGAAGGATGTCTCCATTAAAGAGATTTATGGGATGATGAAATAAAAGACAGATTTCTGAAACTGTATAGGTACCACATCTCATTGGTTTAAAAGTGCCTGAATACCTCTCAGACACTGAAGCTCTTGCAGAGCTATGTAGTAAGGCACTGGTGCCAGGCTAGACCCAAAAACTGGGAGCACAGGGTGAAGCCTCTATATGAGGTTATGACTTCGGGGCGAGTGCCACAGTCATTTTGCCTTCTGCCCTTGTCTCTTGAATGTCAGTCACACTTCCTCACTTTGGTTATTGTATGATGGTTCAGGTTAGGCTGGAAACACAATATAAAAGTCATTAAAAGAAGAGCAGGTAAGCCTCATGTTTCTCCTGCGGCCATCCACATACACAACATTTCTGTATGGGTTTGGACCTTTACTGTTAAAACGGAAAGAAAGGTCTGCTAAGAGCTACAGTTCAGTGCTGACTCTCCTTGTCCTACATTCATCAGGTCTACTATGCTATTAGAGTCTGCTGTGTTGTTCTAGGCATATGTACAGGGTAAGAAGGCTCACAGAGTATCTGCTGTACACAAAGACTCATTTTTTCCGCTTCAGGGAGGACCCTATGCATAGTCTTTCCTAACGGGTGAATTTCATTTGATGTGAAAATTATGCTAAAGTTCAATTTCTAGGCAGTTTATACAATAGTGCATTAGAAGAAGAAGGAAAAAAAGACAACAAACCCCCCTCAAATCCAAACCAAAAAGCATATTCTTTTGAAAAATCCAGGTCTAGCTGTTACTGTCAATTATTTCAAACACCTACTGACTTTTCTGGCACATCTATCTCATTGAATCTTGGAAGTGATTTTATGTGCTTTAAGCATTTGATCACATAATCAGCTTCTGCAAAGCAATGCAAAGGATCCTGAGCATTGTCCTGGCAGATAGTCATTTCAAACTTGATACAGAAATAAACATAAGGGAACAATTGTTGTTGAAACACATCGCATCACTTTGTATGCTAAAGCATTTGCTCTGGTAATCCACCATGCTGACGTGTCCCTCTGCTGATGTCATCTGAGCAGGGACTGCATCCTCAAAGCTGACATTTGCATCACATTACAGCAGTGATTTTGTTATATATCATTGGCATAATAGATATTCAGAAGAGATTCATAATCTTGAAAGGTGGCTTGAATCCACGGATTTCATCCATGTTCTGGTGACTCAGAGCATTTTGGAAACTCATTTTATAACATCTCACGCTGGCTTGGGCAAAGGCGAAGTAAACAGTTGCCTAGGGCAGCAGACTTGGGAGAGAGGCAGTCCAGGTCTCATTTCCTACTTGCTCTCTGCTGACAATGACATGAATACCATTCTTTAACCTGCCTCCCCACTGTCCCTCCTGCTCTCCTTTCTCCAGTTTAATTCTTGTGAAAATCTGAAGACTTTTTTTTGCCTTCTCCCAGCCTCTTTTCCTCATTCACCCTCTCTCTAAAATTCCTGCTGCTTTCTCCTAGCTTTTCTTCTCCAGGGAGACTCCACTACTTCTTATTCGGGCTTTTCCAGGAGTGAGGAGGTCACCTGTCCTCTGCCAGCCTCGCATCTCTTTCTGCAAATAATTATTTACTCCTTGTTTTTTTCTGCCTTTGTTGAACAGGCTCAGACAGAAATACACATTCCTGTGCAACAGTGTAATAGGTCGTTTGTCCATTGGTAGCCATTGCTTTAAAGGAAATTTTTCATATTGAGGAAAAAAGCAGGCAAATGTAGAAATCTTTGGGGTTTTTGCTTATGATTCATGAGATTAAATGAGGCAAAAGTACGACTGTGTCAGAACACTACTGAATCCCTGGAAAGGTGTGGCTTGATCTGTTGGTAAAGCTATTCTGCAATGTAAAATTAGATTGCAGAATTCATTGCCATGGCATGTTATAGAAGCCAAAAGGCATAAGTGGCTTCAGAAGGGAATTAGACAAATCGTTCCATCAATGACTGTTAAAATGTTAAATGAAGTTATCTAGATGTAGTATCAAATTAAGGAAACCCCTAATACAGTGGTTGCTTGAAGCTATTTGGCTATGCCAGTCAAGTATCACTGTCTCCACTGACCAAGAGCTTCTGCTCTGTGTTAAGGCTGAGCTTTCAGTCTCTCACAGTAAGACGTGCCTTGTGGTTAAGGTGCACTACTGTAGACATAGTCATCTGAAAGGTACGTGATTTGAAAGTGAAGTTAAAGGAAGCCTATGCTAAGTGGCAGTTTCTCCTGTCTATGTTGAAAACACTTTAAGATGAGAAAAATTACCTAGACCAGATGCCCTGTACTTTTCTTACATCTTGTACTTCTGTCCAGTGGCGACTTTGTCTGTAAAAATGAGCAGAGTTCAGGAAAGACTTTGTTCTTTCAAGCAAGAAAGCAAGACCTCAGATAGCCTGTGTGGGTGCTGTTCATGCATGCACTATGTGTCCTTTTGCACAAATTTATTTTTCACCTGTCCCAAAGCTTTGGATTGTCTTAACTTGCTTGTCTTGGGCAATTCCACCTCCTTGTGGCATAAGTAATACACACTCATTGCCTCAACCTACACTGAAAGATGTTGCAGAGGTGTGCCACCCACTTAGAATAACCAAACAGCAACCTTCTCTTGAGAGTAATGCAAATTCCTGAAATCAGTAGACTGGCAATTTGAGTTATTGCTTACTTGAGAGATGACAGGAGACTCTGGAAGGCTTCTTGAACACTGATGTATGTACAACTACCATACATAAGAGAGCAGCAGATCTTTCACTCATTTGACCCATTATTTATGCCTAAAGAAGTGGAGTTCACATATGTAAGCATTTATTTATTTATTTGTTTGTTTGTTTGTTTTTTGCACTCAGTGTCTGAGATTCCTGCTGGCAATGGTTGCTAGTGAGACAATCTTGTGAAGGGGAGCAGAGAACTGTGAGTAATTTGCCCAGTGTGAGGTCAAACATGATATTTTTGCTTACTGCACTCAAAATCTTCATTAGTACAATACCTTCACTAAGTGTTGAGATCTCTACATGAGTCAATAAAGTGGTACTGGTGGTGTCTTAGCAGTGACTTAGAACGGATGGAGAGAAAGCTTGCCAGGTGGCAAATAATACATTGATAGTTGGCAAAGATCTTTCTCTGTGTTCTTTTAATACTCTTCAGATAGAGCTCAAGGAGGCTCTTCAAGCACGACTGAGAACAAAATTGTGGATTGGTGTCACTGGAGTTAATAACAACTTGTTAGTGCCTTCTGGGTACAAGAAGGATTTGGGACTACACGTGTCAGTGAAGTTCCAGCAGGACCTTTGCTAGAGGATCAGGAAGGTTCAACAGGGATTCAAGGTTTGAACAGGCGTTGCTGCAGGGAACTTAAGTGGTGCAAGGAAGCATTACCTAATTATGACATTCAGAACCTAACTATGCTCACTCTTTCTGGGAAGGATGCATTATTTATTCCGTTCAGCCTGAAACTTCAGTGGGATTGGTATCTCAGATGCTTCTTTCTTAGCTGGTCCTCTGTTCAATAAAGTAAAAATAAGAATCCATGAAAGTCTTTTTCCTTTAAGAAATAGTACCTTTAGATACACATCTCTAAAATAAACTTCCAAACATTTGGAAGCTTATCTCTTATAAATTGTTTATGTATCTTTTCTCTGCTACTTTCTAATCTCTCAAACATTGTTCTTATAGAAAAGTGATAGGGTTTTAGCTGATAATTCTGCAGATAATGAATTAAAATTTGATAGACCCTCAGCAAAGCATCTCTGAATATAAAACGGAAACTGCTAGTGTGAAAGAATTACCTGTACTAACCACTGGAAGCAGGCAGCAAAAATCCAGGTTGCTGGGCAATGCCTACATTCCAATAAGAACATAGAATCATAGAATCATATGGGTTGGAAGAGACCTCCAAGATCATCAAGTCCAACCCTTAATCCAACACTATCATGATTACTAGATCATGGCACTAAGTGCCATATGGTCAAGTCTCTCCCCATTAGAGTCAGTTAACTCTACTGTATGTGAGATTTACATCAATTGCACTACATACTGCTGAGATTATATTTTCTGCAGATAGGCAGGCTTGTATCCTTGCTCACTCTTATCCATCTTAGCCATGTTAGCAGCTTCAAAGGCATTAAGAAGTGAGCAAGCTTGACCTTCTTCTCAGCCCTAAGTGAGCTTGCAGAAAGTTTTTTCACTCTGTGTTTGTGTGTGTGTGTGGACAACACAGACAGCAGGTGAGACTATGTAGTTGCTATGGGTAAAGCTGGATTATTTTGGATGCTATGCAAGGGTTGACATGTAGGCAACACTACAATGGACTGCACACTAAAGCATACTGAATAAGAAAGTAGAATTTTAAGAAACTCTTTGTAGATGCAGTCTTTTCAGTCTTTCATACTGACAGATACTTTGATACTGTAAAGTCATGTTCCTCATGAATCAATTTAAGATTTGTGAAAATGGTTAGGCTCAAACAGCATGAGTGCATCCTTTTTTTTCTTTGGTATCCACTTTTTGGAAGCTGTGTCTTGACAAAAATTTTATATTAATCTTCTCACCTTATACCATTTTGGTTTAATAGCTAAGGTAGAAAATACACACTCTTTTTAAAGCCTTTAATGTTGTTACTTGTTTTTCAAAGAAAGGTGTTTTGTTTCTACAAAGATCTATAAGTTCATTTTAAGTCGTGGCGAAACACCAAACAATTACTTGTCTATCCAGTTGTGGCTTAGCTCCACTTCCTGAAGTTTTCCACCCGTGTATATTTTTTCGCCCATCTCTCACAGTGCTCTGTTTATTATTCTTACAGCTTAAAGTTTTCTTCATTCGTAGCCATTGGTTTGTCAGTTATGATCAAGTGTCAAAATGAAAACAAACAGAAGCATCAATTATCAAAAATTACATAGTCTGTTTACATATTCCTTAGGAGAAAGGATTTTTCTCTCAGTGCATACCGGATGTGAATTATAACTAGACACGCGAGTTGTCTACATATTCATTTTCATATCTGAAATACCCGCTGGGCATGAAGTTCTTGAAATATGTGAGCAATGCTTTTAAATCTTTTAATACTGAATGTTATTCAAATATATTTCAAAGACCATCTTCTCTACAGGAAAAAATTTTTAGTGTCTTCTCCATAGGAAGTCTGTAATCACATCACAGGTTGCGTGATCCTCAGGCTTTAAATTCTTTTCCATTTTTTTTCTTTCTCCCTCAGTTTATTTTTTTGCTGAACAAAATGATAGGTAAAACTGAGATTTAAAAAAATGAGGCAGAAGCATCAAACTCAAGGCCACTTTAATTTTGCTACCATAAAACACAGTCTTTATTTTGTTATATTTAAAAAAATCAAACTTTTGCTGATATTTTACAATTTCCTTTACACTTAACATGTAAGGGAAGATATTGTTTGCAATCCATTATTTTTTTTCAGTTTATGATAAAAAGTTTCTTTTCAATATGTTTGTAGTGTATTATAGACAAGTGTATTCTCTCCATTAGAGGAAGAAACAAGGAAATGGGATAAACTGGCAGTTCTCAAGATTCATGGGGGGTTTTTTTAAGTCAATATAAAGATTTTCATGCCACCTCCACTAGTTTGTAGAGTATATGCTGCAGATGCCCTGATCACATAAACCTTCCTCCTTCATGTGTCCATTGGGAAGCATTATTCACTCACTCAAAAAATGCAAAGAGTTTGCTCTGCATTGAAATGTATCAGCCCATTTGATGCCTGTTGGGTTTGCCCAGTACAGCAGTTTGGCCAGATGGAAGAAAATCAAACAATAGCCCAGCTATGCATGCCCATGGGTTCTGTCTTTCCACCTTGGCCTCTGTGTCAACGTTAACTGCTATTGTGTGAGCTGAAGTAGATAACTGAATTCACAAGCCTTTAGAAAGCTCTTCGTGGCTGTTAGAGCATAAAAACACAGCTTCATGGATCCATTGGCAGGAATGTGGACTTATATACTGGTTTAGGCAACAAAGTCATCATTCTTTTAGTCTGTTAATGGTGATTCAAATCATAAGCTAGTGCTTTCCACATAGATGGTAGGGGAGAACAGCTGCTGCCTTGAGAAAAAACAAAACATTCCACTTTTAAAATATCTTTTTAAAGCCCTAGAAATATATTTTTCATTTTGTGTTCCTGGAAATGTTTAAGCCGAAGCAGGATAGAGTTGTTGAAATATTGCAGTGAGAGCTGTCATCAAGCCCTTCCTAGTGTTTGGGTCATTTTGGCACCTCCAATCTTGAGATTCTGAAGCTTAGAAATTCAACCCAATCTTAGTCTGAATGCAGGTATCCCTTTAGAGATTTGCACCTCTAGCAGGCAGTTCTGCTGCAGCAAGCCTACTAATTTTTGTCAGTCATGGCAGATTGTTTCAATGTTTTTTTATCCTTAATATGAAGATGGTCTACTGGAATTCCTGTATTTTAATGCTTGAAGTCGTCGAACATTTCCCCACTGGTAAAATCATGTATCCACTCTACTTTTTCTGAAAACCTTCCAGGTTTTCTGCACACATGATTGCGCTGTAACTCTGTACAGATACCTAATTTTCTTCTCTCTGAAAGCTACTGAAATGTCGCATTGAGCATTTCCCTGCAGCTGAAATGTCTAGAGCACTTCTTGATATCATCAGTGGGCTGCACATGGAGCAGGGCTCCGTTTCTTATTTCTCTGCTGGTGTGAAAGGCTTGCAGAAATGCTTAGGTGTAGACAAGGGTGAGAGCAGAACAATGGCAATCCCTGGCTGGCCAGCAGCCCCTCAGGGTACTGTTACCATCCAGTGTAATGCAGAGCAGCCTGTAATAACTCGTGTCTGTTTTGAGTATGGAGGCAGAAGAAAGGGAACACATGACTTTCTTCTATGACTTACTGGCCTGTAAAAGTATTTTAAAGAATCTTTGGGGAAAAATGTAGGCCTCAGATGCACACATGTGGATCTCATTGATTTCATAGGAGATCATGTTAGTGTGTACATTAACAGACAGAATATGGCTTTTGATCTTTAAAAGCAATTAATATAAAATATGGAATTACACTACTGTGTATTAGGAATTTTTTTAACTACTTTGTTAAAAGTACTCCCCAAGCTCAAATACAAACCAACTTATTTTCCCAGGCCCTAGTCTTACAATGGCATATCTTCGCCAGTACTGATACTGTTTGTATATGTATTTGGCTCTTACACTTTGAACTTCAGTAAAACACTTGTATTTAATAAAAAACAAAACCAAGCATCTTCCTGTCTTCACATCTGTCCATGCTTGGGAATGGCATTATAATTGGCAGAGAAAGGAAAAATAACCATCATGACTATCTGCAATGGCACTTCTATGACAATTTCTTTCCTGCTGCCACTCAAGACACAACTGTGACAGATAAGCCCTCGTCCCTTAAGAATGCAAGCACAGAGCATTTCAGCACATGCTTACAGATATGAGCCTGTAGGTTGTCAGGTACCTCTCATAGCTAATACCTGAAGGTGTTCTATGGATTAAAAATTCCCCTGGGTCTATACCTTGAAACCGCTGCAGTCTCATCTACCAGTGAGTGGGTGGTAATAAAATATAATGAGCCTCAGCTGGAAATGTTTCTGATTTCATTTTACCTACCTGAAATTCTCAGTGTGTTGGACTGACAGATGTATTCACTGTGAAATCTGAAGCAGCTCCTGCTTGGGAAGATTCCAGCAAAAATTACCTAGGAAAACAAGTCCAGGAGTGAGCAAGAGGCATCGAGCTAAGTCCACCTGTGACAGCCTCTCAATGGGAAGAGCAAACTCTTCTCAGAGTGTTTCTTCACCAGTAAAATGGCACGGTGTGCCTCTTACAGAAGAAATTAATGCAAGGTCTTTTCAGGTCTTTATTAAGCTGCTGAATTGAAAATAAAAGGGAGCTAAACTGTAGGAATCCCTTTATCAAGGTAACAGTCTTGGGGGAAAAGAAGGACTGTTGTATCATCTCAGAACAAGGATTTACAAGTTTAAGTTTGAAATGAGCTATGGTTTTGTTCCCTGATCCCCAATCTGTCAGTTACCCAAGAAGCCTTCCTTCCTGAAAGGTTTCCATAAGTCTCTCCAGCCATAAGGCTGGTTTTGTTCCTGCTTTCATTCTGGAGCATCTCAATCTTTTTCGCTGAAGTGTTCACCTTCATATTCACCTTCAGACAGATACTGAATCTAGAAAATTTCCGTATCATGCTCTAGGTGAGATTTTAGGAAGCTGTGAACAAAGAAAGGTGGGTTAATAACAGAAACATGTACACAGCCCTAGTCACAAATAGCACTTGCATTTTAACAATAATAAATACCTATCTTCAGTTTGAGACTTGGATTTCACAGAGCTTGCTTTCCCTTCTAAAATTCAGACAGAAATGTAGTAAGCAGAATAGCAGCCAACTAGCATAGACAGAGCTGTTACATGGAGGCTGCATTTTGCACTCAAGCTTTTGGGAAAGGGGTACCTTCCTCCAAGGCCATGACATTTTCCTGGAAGCATTGGCTGCCAGCTCCAGACCGCAGTGGGGAGGCAGCACCAGGATGGGGGGAAAATTGGACTGAGTAATGCCTCATCAGGAAGGAAGAAACCTTGTCCAGAGTGTTACAGGTCAGAAACAGCTCCTGGGAGCATGGAGGATGGGGACATGTGTCATCCCGGCCTCTTAACCTTCTTCCCTGTGGTTGCTAAGAGGATGGAGAATTCTCCACCTCACCCCAGCCCCTTGCCTTCCTCACTGCAGTAATGAAGAGGATGGAGCATCCTTCACCCCAAACCAGCCCTGCCCTTGTATTTCTATTGTGTTGAATCTCAAAGTCCAATGGACTAAATAGTTTTGCTATTAAGCTTCATAGATTGTTGAAGTCATAATATTCTATGAAAAGCCATCTAGCTCGATGAGTTTTGACTGGTTTTGCTTCGTTGTTTAGTTGATTATATCAGATGATATTTATTCTATCAAGATCCTCACCTAGAAAACATTTAATATTATTTTTGATTAAGCTAATTCGGTCTGCAAATCCACTTTTTCATTCCCTACCATATCTCTTCAAACTACAACACTGCCTTTGAAAATTTTGCTGAAAGAAATTAAAGCTGCGGAGAGATTTCAAAAAATAAAATAGAAAATAATCAAAACTCTGGTCTATTATGCCCTGTTAGTCTACTAGAAAACAGTTATTTGCAGCAAACTGTTACAAAGATAGAAGTGAGGAAATGAATATTATCACTGAAAAAAAAGTATTGACATACCTAGAGACAGTGTAGTATGTAATACTCATCTGCTATCCTTTTTGTAGTGGGAAGATATGCCTGCAGTGCTTTGGAGACGAGCGCAGCCAAAATGAAAAGACTATATATATATAATGCTGTGCTATAATGAACCTTTTCAGTGTGTAATACAGTAAAATCCCTGTTATCTCAGTTCCATATTTTCAATTACCTTAACTTGTGATTCAGATAAATGGGAATCACCAAGATATAAACTTGCAGAGTTTATTAACTCAGTGGAAATTAATCTCTTTTTTTGTATTATTTATATAATCTGCAGCATGATCTGGCACATAAACACAGCAGGTTTATTTTATTTTACCAATTCAGTATAAAATATCTCTTGCAGCAAAAAATGCATTCAAGTTAGACCTCGGGGTATAAAATCTGAGTTTATGTTAACTGGACTTCATATGTTCAAGGTTGTTGGAAGCATATCATAACATTCATCAGAAAGAGGGATAGTCAGCAGAGATGAGAAATAACTTATTATCTGTATCACAGCATATGTAGAAGTAGAGATAGGATCTACCTTAATTCTTTTCCAGCTCCAAGAAGATTCTAGATAGTACTTTGGATGTTTTTTTTTCTTTTATTTATATGAACCAGGTGGAGTAGAGAAAGTCTTGGGGCAACTGAAGCCCTGTGGTAAATTGACTGAAGTAGATGCAGTTAGCTGATCGGTGAATTTTGTATCCATGAATATTGTTCCTGGCATTAAAAGAGAGAGAGTATGCTGAAGGTAGCTTTTCTGAACATCAAAGATGCAGATAAAGTTTATTGTTCTGGGGGTACTTTAGTTGGATGTAGAGCTTCTTTTTAAAGATTAGACCAGCCTAATTAAATATGGGAGTACATTAGAGTATTTGATCTACAGCTTCTGCCTGCCTTTATGTTTAGCACTCAGTGCTGAATACTTGTTTCATTTTTGTTTAGTGTGTACACACAGCTAAAGTTTATCTAAGCTTATTTTCTCTGAAGGAAAATATGCATGTGCTGGGGTCCAGAATGCCTCACCCTCTTTTAGGTGCTGTGTTATATCTTTGCTGACTGGCAGGGGCAGGAAGGATCAAAGATATTGTCCTCCTGTAGAATGAATCAGGTACGTTCTTTTTTAAGGTGAGGTGTCATCCAACACTCTTTTTCATTTTGGTGCCCAAAGATGACAAAAAAGCTGGATGCCAGGGAGCAATATCCATTGTGGGGGAAGAAACCAGCCCTGTGCTCCTCTGTGATTGGGACTGACTCTGTTGTTGCTGGGTGGAACAGCGTAATGCTGTTGCTGTTCCTGCTGCTCCTGCTCTGGCACAGTGATGTTTCAGTTCCAGATTGTGCTGACTCACATTCAAGAAAACATGATACACAGACACAATGCACTGTAACTCTTTTCCTTTCCCCCAGTAACCTCGGTAAGTGTTTGGTTTCTTTTTCCTATCTATAGCTAGCATGGGGCTAATGTAGCTTTACTGTTAGAATTCATAGGAGGGAGAAAGGCAATCTTGTAAACAAACTGGTAGCAGACAGATTAATCTTGAAGAGGGTATTTAAATGCAACCTGCTGTTTGTGGTACATCCACCTTCCTTTAAAGCTGATCAATCCTGATAACTCACCAGTGTCTACAAAGTACACTTGTTAGAGCTGTGTTCTTAAATGGGCGAAGTGCTTACAATGCCCATTTACAACTGTATTCTGTTTAATTAGTCAGCACAGCCAGTGCTGCAGGGATAGATCGCTTGTCTTTAAAGATTTGAGAATGTTAATAGTACAGTATATCATTTTAATTATTATTGGATTAATGTTGTGTCTCAAAGAACATCTAATGGAAATCACAAGAAATGGCCTCAAGTGACCCAAGGGTTGTGCTTTATTAGAAAAGTAATAGGTCCATTGCTTAAATATAAAGAGAGGTTCTTTCTTCAAATGTCACTCTGCACTGGGCTTCTTTGTGTGTATGTATATGGAAATGAAATCCTCTCGCTTCCACTTTGTCCACAGAAATTTTCTGTAGCTCAAGCAATAAATGGCTGAGACAATAGGCATAATGCCAAGAGATGAAGAAGAGGTCCAAAATAACAGTGATGATGAAGACTCGTTTCTGAATTGTGATGTTGTCACAGTATCCCCCAGTTGCTCTGCCAGCCATTCGCTATCCAGCCTTAATGAAGACAAGGGAAACTCAGCAGTACCAGAAAGACTGTCCGTCCTCTCCAGCAAGGCTGTGGCCCAGGCAAAAGCCCTTGCTGGCCCAGAGATGGTCAGTGGTGGCCAGGCACAGGGAGCAGCCTCTGGGTTAGCTAAGAATCTTCCAACAGTTGGAAATTCATCGTTAGGTGGATCCTGGTGCCCCATGGCAGTCAATAACATGCAGCTTATAGGCACTGCCTCCTCATGCTCTAAATGCCCCTGTTACAATGACAGCCTGAGTTTGGAGGTGCCACAGATCCCACCAGTGCCTGGTGGGGCTGGTGAACCCCCTCAGTCTGTCACTGTCCTGCCCAAGATTGACCCCGGGGGCTGTCACATGCACAAAGGAGGGAAGAGTGCCAAGGATATGGCTCCTTGTAGTCTGGACCAGGTGATTTGGATGAAGACCACAAAAGTAATGGATAGCTTAGAAAACAAGAAGAAGGAGGAAAAGGAGAAGTACCGGCTCCAGCTAGCTATGTACCGACGGCTTCTGCTGTTGCGCTCCATCAGGAGCTTGCACGAGCAGCTGGAGCAGCAGCAGGCCAGATTGCAGGAGTGCTACGGCACAGTAATAAATACCAAGAAGGAAGTGTTGAAACACATTTGCTCAGCCTCGCCCTCACCTTCGCTGTAATCATGTTGCTGCATGCAGAAGCAAGCTTTGTAATGCCGCCGGAGCCATCAGTAAGCTTGCACGCCACAGGGATGGTGTCCTCATACCTGAGAGTATGTGCCCACGTGCACCAAGAGCAGAAAGGAAATGGCAGCAGCAGGAGAGAAAGAAAAAAGGGAAAGGTAAATCGTTGGTTCCTGAATTTATCTGGAGGAAGCCAGAGCAAGATTGTACCTGTGCAGGAAGCTGAAGACTCCTAATCTGTATTCAAAGCCTCAAGGTGAAACAGGGATTTGGAAAAAGAGAAAAGAAACCAAAAAACATGGGAAAGTAGCCTGACGTGATCTGTAAGGGTGATCAGATGCAAGAGCTGCTGCCAGCTGAATGTGTACAATGGCTCATCTCCATTCTACTTTCAGCACTAACAAAACTTGAGCAGAATTAGGGTTCATTCATCTGCAAGAATATCAGGATATTTGAAATATTTAAGCTCAGGCTTGATTATAACTACCTAGCTGCCTGTTTTTCACAAAACTGCAAAGGCCCTTGTGCGTTTGCGACCTCTACCTGCCTACAAAATTTATTCAGATTGACCACAAATTATTACGGGAAGGGAGGAAAGTCAAACACATGTGCAGGGAGACAGTGCAACTGCCTAAGCCTTATTTCCTTAGGAAAGCAAGCTAAAAACAAAAGCCTCATAATCTGATGTTGCGTTGGAAACCCAGACTGGCAGTGCCAGGGGAATGTTCGAGGTCTGCACAATTATTAATCTGCTGCTAACTCCCAATGGCACTAGTGTCTGCAAAGCAAGCATAATTTGTGCCTTACTGCTGTCATTTAATGGAAGTTGGTGACAATTAGCACTTTTTATCCAGGTGTATTAGGCACTTGGAAAACCCTAGAGCAACTGTTTCTCCAGTTGCAAGGTTAGGATGCCTGCAGGGAATTTGATGTCAGTATGCAACAAACATAGGGAAAATGAAAGCAAGAAGATGCAACTTTTTGTATTCATTTAAAAGACAAAATGAGTCCCTATTATTGAACAGCAAATTGAATAGTTGAATGTACTGGTTTAGGATATAATGCAGAAGATTATTTGAGAAGGAAAGACGCTGAAAAACGTTCTTTTCTGGGATTTAAAGTGATATAGAGAAATCTTATTTTTGTCAGTTATTTAGTTCTGACTGTACTACCTTTTGTTTTCCCTTGTTGATTTTTTGTTAAAAATCTTAAGGTAGATGAACAATCAAACAGGCTTTTGGTGTATTTTTTCTGCATGAAAAGGCAAACCTTTCATATCTTTCTAAGAATAACGTGCTATGTAGAGGAAACTTTTTATCTTCAGCATTTTTTGTTTGTGCATAGAGACGGAGGATGTGTGTGTTTTTGTTTGTATGTACACACATCCCTGCATACAGGAGGTCATGAAAGGCTGGTGCTTCTTTTTTCAGTAGCAGAAGCAGGAACAGTATCTCAAAATAATCTCTGCTGTCTGTAAGGAGTTCGGTTGATTAGATTCACATGCACACATCTGTGAGCAAGGTATTGAAGTAATTCAACAATTGAAGTGCAGCACAACGTCGTCATTTTTCTGTCTTTGTATTTCTGTGCACCCAAAATTACGGAAGCCCCCTGGGTACGCACAGCCTTAGATACGTTCATTCATCTCCTTGGACCCTGGTGTAGCTTGTCATGCAGCACGAGTCTGAAACTTTGAATGCAGAATTACCATAGAAACGTCCCGGGCACCAAGGAGGTATTTGAAGAAGCATCCTCTGCTGCCTCATTTGGGGAATTTGGGTTGCCAGAGGCCTTTAGCGGGCTGCAGAAGAGAGCTGGGGATTGCGTGTGACTGGGAGACATCACTCCTGAGCTCTGATCCCATCCAGCTCTCTGTTCAGCCTTGGAAAAGCTGTCCTCTGTCAGTAATACAGGTTACCCAAAGAACACTTAAATACCAAACTCACCTCAAAGGCAACTTGTTCTCTCTTAATATGCCTCCCAAGAAGGAAGAAGACTGATCATGTTCAATAGGGCTATGCAAGGATTTCATTTTTTTCTTATTTTTTTTGTACTTCATGAGATAGAAAAGGCTTTTTGTCACTGGGTAAGAGAGCAGGCATTCTGTTATACGAAATGCAGGAGAATCAATATTATTTTGTCTTTCTCGGGGAAAGAATTGTTGGAGAAGGGGTGTATCTCTCAAAAACAACACTGAATTTTAAAATCAAATGTCAAATTGTTCCCATGAGGAAAACAGTCTAAATAGAGACTTTTCTTAATTTTGGCCAACTTTTTTTTTGTTTGAAAAAGAACCGTCTTCTAAATTAGATTGAGCTTGACTAATACTATCATGTTGCTGTAGTTTAACCCCAGCCAGCAACTAAGCACCATACAACTGCTTACTCAGTCATCCCTGGCAGGAAGGGGGAAAGATTCAGAAGAGTATAAGTGAAAAAAATCATGGGTTGAGATAAAAACAGTCTCACAGTTAAATCATAAGCCATGCATGCAAGCGAAGAAAAATAAAGAATTCATTCATGACTTCAAATTGCCCGACAGGTGTTCAACCATCTCTAGGAAAGCAGGGTTCCATCACACTTAACAGCTTCTTGGGAAGACAATTGTGGTAACTCTAAATGTTCCACCCTCCTCCTTCTTTTCCCCCCAGCTTTTATCGCTGAACAAGATGTCATATGGTGTGGAATGTCCCATTGGTCTGTTGGAGTCAGCTGTACCAGCTGTATCCCCTCCCGCCTCTTGTGTATTTCCAATCTCCTCACTGGTGTGATTGTGTGAGAAGAAGAAAAGGCCTTGACTCTGTGTAAACACTGTTCAGTGATAATGAAAAATCCCTGTGATATTAATGCTGTTTCCAGTACAAATCCAAAACGTAGCCCCATACTACCTACTATGAAGAAAATTAACCCTATTCCAGCCAAAACCAGCACATCATTGAATTTTCCACTGAAATAAAAGGTTTGCACAAAAATATAAAAAAAACTTGGTAAGACAAAGTAGCTCTTTTGTCTCAATATCTGCTGAAGTAAAGTGCTGCCCTGCATTTGCTGGAAGAAATGGAATTCTCTCTGTTACCGTATAGTGTTACCTATAGTGTCAAAACCACATTTAATGTGACTAGAATAACATTAAAAAATACTTCTCATGTAATACACAGTGCTGCAATAGTTGAGTTGTCAACTTGTCCAACTGTAAGTGCTTTGTGACAGAACTGTGACAATCTTTGTTTTGTACAACACCTCAGATAAAATTTCTTGATCCTAATTGGATCAGTAGATGCTTCTGCACTATGAATATTAAATACCAAGAGATTTGTGCATGAGCAATGCTGTCTGATAGCTAGCAAGAAAATGAAACCAAGATTTGTTTTGTGTGTGCACACTCTTTTCTTATAGCGCTTCTACGAATATGTGCAAAATAAATGGTAACTGAAGAAATAACATTGGTTTTTGCAGCGATTTGCTGTTTATATGGTGGTCCTACTGTGGCTACTAATAACTGGAGCTAATTAAAAGCTATATAATTTTTAAAATTAGTTTATTTGGAAAATGTAGCTTAACAGCAATGTTTTTCCTTTGTATGCTTTAGCAGCTGAAGGCCAGTGAGAAAGTGCTAGAATACCATGGGTAACCCATGGAGGTGTTTTTAGGTCTACCAGACAGAACAACAATCTCAGGCTTAATAAAAGTGTGTCCTCTCAAATTGTTCGATCTCCTTTGTCATTAAGAGGTTTGATCGTTTGGATGAGATTCAACAAAATTTCTTATACTCTGTATTTTTATCTGAATCCGAACTACACAGGTTTAGCACTAATGAGAGGTAAAAGCTTGAACTACTGACATTTCATATATGTACCTAAGAACTCAGAGGCCTTGGGTAATGATGACAAAATAAGTAGTTTTGGTAGGGCCTTTCTCCCTGTTATCTTACTGTCTGACAGAGTGTGTCAAGCTAATGATCTCCAGGAGAAATCTTCTCTTCCACCCAACAGCTTATATTGCCTACTTTTACCGCAAAGGTTGAAGTTAAATGATGCTGCCTGAGCCTTAAGATCCTGCTGCTCACTTGCTTGCCTAGCCAGCCTAAAGTGGCAGAAAACAATCATGCATTTAAGTTGAAAGAGTAGGATGTTTAAAGGGTGCCAACTCCCTTGGAGTTGTTGCTATGACTGCAAACGTGTATCTTGTGCCTATCTAAAACCAGAAATCTTTAAGAACAGAATAGAGTTACAAACAATTAAGTGACAAAATGAATTACTGAGATATTCTTTAATGCAAGGTCTTTTCTTCTGCACTTCTAGGATTTCAGTTAGTTAAACTGCTGCCTTGGAGACTGGTCAGAGCTGTGTTTTTGCTGGTTTTGTTATCGATGGCTATGGGTCAGCCAAAATAAACAGCCCAGCTTAGTATGTTCACCTGTTACCTCTTGTGATGGAGCCATATGTTGTGTGGGTGATTCATTTACTTCTTCCTTCCTGAGATCTTCTTGTGTGTCTGTGACACTCCTTAATTAAGACAGTGATGACTTCACCAATTTATAGTAAACTTATGATATTGTGTCAAACTTACGAGCCATGCACTACTGAATGCAGATCATCCTTTATTGTTTTTAGAGTTATGAAAATTATGGACTCTGGGCATGGAATAAATATACAAAAGATAGATTTAAAAATAAAGTTGTTTAGATCTCCTCTGGCTCATGAAGAGACCTAGAAAAATCCTTTAGAGTCTGTATTACAGTTTATTTCTGGAAATGTTATGAATGTACAATATAGAAGCATTGGAATGCACTTTTTCTTGTGACTGCGAGAGCAGTTTGAGGGGTGCTTGAATGGGACCCTACTCTGAATGCATTTTTTTTTTCTCAGTTAAAGATGACCTTTTTCTCATTCCCGAAAAAATACTTTTGGATCATTGGGCCAGGTGCATGCTAAGGGGTGTTTGTGCATACCTGGGAGTAGATACCAATCTCTAAAGCTGAGTGGCAGCAGTTGTTGTTACCAAAATTTGTGCATACCACTTACCTCCCTAGACTTGGCTTTTACCTAAACCAAAAAAAAGCTGAAGTCTAGCATCCTCCTGATTTTCAATGACATATGAATCCAGACCAGGACTTTGAGGTGGTGCACTTTGTTCAAGTCCCGTCTCAAGTCTGATGCATTCCTATCTCCCTGCATCTTCAAACAATTACAAATATCTCAGATGGTTCTAATCTTTGTCTTTCTGTCAGGATATTTGGAAGATTTGGGAGAAGAGGAAAAGGGCCTTCCTATAGCCTCTTGTGCTGTTGAAGAAAGGGGAGCTAGCAGTTTGTTTTAATGAAAATTTTAGTAGGGAAGATGGCCCTGTGAAAACACTTTGGAAGTGTTTACTTAAACATCTTGAAAATAACAGAATTTCCTCCAAGAATAAATCTACAGCTGCAAACAAATTTCCCTAATTATATTGATAAACTCACAATTGTATCCAAGTCTCCAAAACAAGCAAAAAAGTTGCCTCCATCTCTGACAAATCAAATTTTTAAGTCCACAGCCCTAAGTGACTTCTGTGTCAATGACAGGCAAGGAATTCTTGAGAATCTCAATAAAAGTAACGTTTTTCCTTTGGTGGGTGGGGGTTGGAGAGGAAAGAGAATGTGTTACCATTCATCACGGCTCCAGGCTCATTAGTACCCAGGAACTTTCTACTCTAAATGACAAAGAGTTTCACTGTCACCAAAGAGAAATTGCTGCTGACCTTAGACCTCTTTTTGGAAAGCAAAATAATGGAGCACAGGAGCAGAGTTTGATATTTGACTGAATTCTACACAATTATCATGCATGTGTATATAATAAAATTAATTCTGTGTCTCTGCATTGTAGCCCCCGGCAAGCAGCGTACAATCAGTTTTGTATGTATAATAGATCACAGAGTTGTTCATGAATAATACAAATGCATTGAGCAGATACTAGTGAGTGAGGATGTTTGTCTTTGCATGGAATCGAAGTGAACATGTAATATTGTGATAATATATATTTGATGAATTCAGGTTTGACTTGCCTTTGCTATAGCCTGCTAATTCCCCGACAAGGGTTGCCACAATAATTGAGTTTCCAATAACATTATGATTATTTCCACATGATAATTTAATTGTAGGTATTTTTTAATATTGTAATAATGTAGATTTGTGATTATTATGCATTTGCATGCAGATTTTCATGGTGACTCAGAGCACATCCGTACATTTATAACTTAATTTCCTATATTATTGCATATATATTTTGGATGAACTCATTAATGCAAACTAAAAAAAGTAGGTCTTTTTAGTCATTTTGCTTTTATTATAAATGGCTGAAAGCTTTGCTCATTTTTTTTAGACCAGTCTAAACAAGTAAACAAACGAAAGACAACTGTAATTCACGGATGGATTAATTTAAAATAATAATATAATTACAAATCATGGCAGAATTGTCTGAGGTAACTGGGATGCAGACTGGTACAAATTTTGCTTTACTGAAACAAAACTTGTTTGGATGAATCACAAAGTTTAGCAGCGGCTGTTTTCCATTCTTCAAATTCCCCTATATAACCTGTTAGCAGAGTAATACTCGTTCAAAATTAATGAGTGCCTACACAAATGGGAATAACAACAGGAATGCCTCAGCATCTGGAGCTAACTAGATATTATTTTGGCAAGTAGTATTTCTAGTAAAAATAGAATTGGGTATAGAGTCATGACACTAGCAGGACCTTTAACCAATTAATTTGTCCACTCTGGAAAGAGGCTGGTTCTTTGCCTGATAACGACCTTCAACGTACATTAGAAAACCTCTCCTGAAACTCACTGGGGCAAAGGGAGTTAGGCCTTTCTCCAGAAACAGTGTTTTCCCATTAATTGGAGCAGACATTCCTGCAATCCTGTGAGCATCCTACTTCAAATCAGAACTCTTTGAGGTATGTCTAAAATTTGAAAAGGAGGAACTGTTTTTACCTAAATACCTCTGTTTTGAAAATAAACTTTCTAGAGAAAGTAACATAGGGTTTGTTGTTGTTCTCGTTTTCCTGGTTTGTGTCACGTGCAGGCAGTTGAAGGAATGTCTCCTCCGTTTTTCATCCTTCCGGTCTCAGCTCCTCAAATCAAACTGGTGTCACAACAGAGACAGAGTTCATGCTCTCCACCAGATTATTCATAGCTGGCAGTTGCATTTCCATTGCTTGCTTGACAGACATGAACCATAGTAGCTAGGACAACAGGCCTGGTCCACATCTTCAAATGTGGAAGTCTAAAACACATTGTTCTTCAGTGCATGTGAATTCTGTTGCTTCCAGTGTATTTAGGTGTCTGGTGCTACTTTCAAATGTCTTCCTCTAAACTAACAGCATATAGGCACAATGAGATTACGTGGTTTCTCTTTCACCTTGCCTCACTCTGTGGACCTAAGAGTTGAATGGAAAAATGAAATCTTGTTTTAGATAGTAAAGAAAACAACTAGGTTCTGCTATAACAGATAATCTCTCTGACCACTTGAGTAGGTAAATCAGATTCTGTCTTGAAACCCATTGAAGCCGCTTTCATCCAAGTCTATTGTAAATCAAGTCTCCAGCCAAGAAGCACTTTGACAGCTGAGTCCAGTAGAAGCAGGAAAAGTATCAACACCCAAAGGTGGTTCCGTTTGCAGAAGTTCACAAATCTGTACACATGCCTTGCTGAGAGCAAGTGATAGCTCAGCACAGGGGACCTGGAAGATCAGTCTAGCTGTTATTTTGTTTTGTAATGGTCCACTAGCATTAAATTAAGGATGTTGTTTATGCTGTGGCGTTAGGTCTAAAATGGTTTCAGATGTTATTTTGTGCACCACAAGCACCGCAAAATATAAAAGTATTACTATCTCAGTAAGTCCTGAATGCAACACATGATTCTTGTTTGTTGTGAAGATATCTGAGGTTGTTTCAGATACCAGATGATTTATAATCATGTGATTGTTTTCATTACTATGCATTCTTGATGTTACTTATACAGATATGATTTTGTACACAAAATTAGAAGCAAGTGTGCTGAAAAGCACTGATTTGTGCTACATTCATGAGTAAAACATGTTCGTAAGTCATTTTCTCTGATGAAAGAAATTGAGACTAGACATTTGTAATGCGGGAGGTGAAGCTGCCCTAGCATCTCAACTTTTCCAGCATCATTTTATGTGATGGATTTTGAACTTAAGTTATCTATTTGCCCAGAGAATATCAGAATTGCTATGTTTAAAGTTGGGGTGACTAGTATGGAGTCCCACAGCCTCTCTTATTAGTGCTGCTTCTCATTCTGTGAAAAAAAAAGATTAATTCGGCCCAGGGTCAAGGCAAGGTGCCAGCTGGGTGGCTACTGTGCCCTCCATGGAAATACATGGCATTGCTTCCACAGGAGAAATAATGAATGCTCTCCTTTTCCCTGACTTCGTATACAGAAATGGAAATACATGATGGCCTGGTGGCCAGGATCCTTTCCCGAGGAAGGCAAGCTCCACTCAGGAAGAAGAGAGGTTTGCATCCAGGTGCCAGTCAGTAGGGTGAGGGTTAAAAGTGTTTCTTCCAGCTTCTGTGATGCAACTTCAGTGCCTTGTGTCCTTTGCTTTGCTCACCGAAGATAAGAAGGAAGTGTTTAATTTCAGGTGACTTGAAAGGCCTATTTTGATACAAAATCATTTGTTGTTGTTGTTGCTTTGTTCCTTCAGCTGAAGGAGAAAAGAAAATCACCTTTGGTTTTCTTGCAATTGATTTTTACCATTTGTAGTTGTTTGTGAAGGAGTGAATCCGTATCATTTCTGCATGAGGCACAGGTACAGTCTCTTATGCACAGCCTATCATTTCCCAGCCTATTCCTAGGGAAAGCATTCCTCGAAAATAATTTAAGTAAGGAGGTATTTACATATTGCCCATCTTCTCTAATGCTTAAAAATGCATGATTCATGGCTGCAAGTTTATTTGCTATAATTGTGCAAGTCTGCCATGTGTCAAATGTTCACTGTATTGGAAAAAGATGCTTCAGTGACAGCAGGCAGCCGCTGGGTGGAAGGAGATGTCGCTTGTCCCTGAGCAATAACCTGTATGGATGATTGAGACTTGTTGATAGACCTCCATGGAAGTCTTGCCTAGTAGTCAGGGCTTAGCAATGTTTGAGTTGGTGAAGGATCCTTCAGTACGGTATACTTGAACTTGATTTGTTACTCTCATCAAGGAAGGTATAAAGGTAGGCTAAAACTGAACGTGCCTTGAGGGTCAGGCAGATGCAGTTTTACCACAACCTCTGTCTTATGGGGGGAAAGAAAAAAAAAGGCCGCTAGAATTTACAAAATATGGTTGTTGACTAATTTCTTCATTAATGATTCCTGTAAGAAATCACTGATGTGTCTCCTGAGAGATCAGTGGTGTCACCTCACATGTCCTCAGGGTGCCAAATGGTATAAAACACTCACTTTGAAAGTACTGCACCGTGATAAGATTCAGCTCCCAAGGGATGCATTCTGTGTACATTTTGTTATATGTAATGACACACTGAAAGGGCAATGAAGCTGTAAAGCGAACACTGCGTGTCTAAAAGAACTTATTTTTCTTTTAACAAATAAAGAAGAGACTCTTTCAGAAAAGTAGTTAAAATAATATCTTTTAAATGTAACAAGTGATAAAATAATGGTGAGATTTCACCTGTCAGATGAAGAAATGTAAAACATGAGGTCTTCTGTGTTACATACAGTTATTTCAAATTGTACCATTTTCCTGGTAAAGCAAAAGACCCCTTTAAAAGCTTTTAAAATACTTGATATATATAAAAATGTTACTGCTGACACAACCAGCATAATGGAAACAATTATTTAAAATAATGGATTTCAAGAATAATGCATAAAATGTAGTCATTTCATGTATTATAATCATTCTAGACAATGTATCAAATGCTGTGAGATTTAACAAGACAAAAGTTGGATGTGAGACTTTGGGAGTTTTTCAGCAAAGGTGATTTAGTAATAAAAAAATTCACTGTATATAAAAAATACCCCTAGGGATGTCTACAATGCTAACAATGATATTTTGAAATTAAGTTAAAAAAAACTCGTGCTCCTTTCAACAAAATTCCACATGGATATATTAAAAAATTCTGTATGGCCTCAGTGCACCAGGGCCTATTTTCCAGTAGAAATACTTTTACCTACAAAACTTATGGAAATGTATGTGTTTTCTTGTATTTCTAATGCAAAAGTAGTTGCCTTCCCTAAACTTGGCACAGAATGAATTTTGAGGATATGAAAACCCAGTCAGCAAGCTGACAGAACAATTGGGCAAATGTGTTTCAGATGAACTTTAAAGGCAAAATACAAATTGGACAGATAATTCATTTGATGTTATTCAGAAATAAACAAGGACTCATAAAAAAACCCAGAAAAATGAATTGGATAGAATGGTGCAGTTGTATCTTCTGTTATTTCAGTAGCGGCCATCAATCACTGTCAGTTAATTATCAATAAGATTGCATGAAAAAAGGCCCCTGTGGGAGCTGGGTAGTTTGTGGGCTTTGTTCTTTCATTAAAACCAAGATAAACAGTTTAAGTCTTCTCAGGTCTTTTTGGTTTTTTATTTGGCTTTTTTTGTATACAAGGAAATTATGTCAGAAGGTGAATCTTGAAATGAATAACTGTGGTAATAGTTACTATAAGGATTGCAGAGAGAAGCAATAGAACAATGGATTCAAAATTAGAGTTGTTATTTGTCAGGAAAAGTTTGAAGGTTTTTCAGTTCTTTTATTTGTTCTTCCCCACTCCCCTCCCAAAAAAAAAAAGAAACAGGTGATTGCCTTTTCTAAGGTGCTAAAACTTGTGAGATTTTAAAAAGAAATTCTCACTTCTTAATTAACTGTCTGTTTTTAAGGCTCTAGGGTTCTCTGCAACATCCAGTTTGGAATATTTATTGTCAAAAAAAAAGGATAAAAGCTAATGTCACATGAATCCAAAAGCTGCTTCTTCAACAGGATATAAGCCAATGTGACATTCAGTATGAGTCGTGAATACAGAAACTTTCAGAGATTGTGAGCTGATTTGAGGGGCCCATGAGCGCTTGGCTAAGAGGAACAGGAATGTGGTAGTGGACAGGAGCAGTTACTGTTATTCCCAGGATGCTTCCTGCACTGCTGAGTAACAGTTCACACTCTTAAAAGTGCTGGGCTTTATTGATAGTGTCCACGAGCATCACACACAGGGGTTAGTACCTGAGGATCACAAGGCTCTCCTGGCCAAGCTGTCTCTGCAGAAGGCAGCTGCAGAGATTAAGCCCTTATGAATTTTTCACCTCTATGAACAATGGTTTATCATAGAAAAATGTATCTGTTATAGGTAGAATTGTTTGTTTGTTTCTTCATTTGTTTCTTTGTTGGGATTTTGGTATTTTTTTTGAAGTGAGTTTTCCTTGGGGGTTTTTGTCTCTTCAAATGACAGAAGTGGTGCTTTAAGAGCAAAACCAATATAAAGCTGAAGCCTTCATGCCAAAGGCCTCTCAGTTCAGCAAAATAATCATTTTAAACCAAAACTTGCCCTTTGAATTAACCATGTTTTGGCCGATTGCTCAAAACACCTCAAAGCTGGAGTCCGGTAAATGCAAGTGTTCCCACCCAAATGTCAAAGAAGCTAAAGTCTATAAATGACACAACCTCAAACCAAAATTAAGTCTTTAGTATTGATGAGCCATGGTTTCTAATGAAGAGGAGTGGATGACTTAAACTAGAACTGAGCTGCCCCATTTAGGGCTCTTCAGGCTGAATATAGCCCATCAGGACAATTCATCTGCTCCTTGTCAACTTCTTTTTCTCCTGGGAAGGCCTCTTTGCCTGCACATATCCAGACTGCAGGCAGCACTTAGCGTGTGATGGGCAGCCAGGTGGTCACAAGGTAGAGACCTGTGTTCAGATCAGGTCAGGTAAATTACGCTGTCTGTGCATCCTCTTTTTATTTACCGGGTATTTTCTGATGCGTGAGGAAAGATTATACTTTGGACAAAACCTCATCAAGTAAGCTAATTTCTACTCTTGTTTCTTTTTTCCTTCTGTCGTATGTTGATTTTCTTCATTCCTTTTTGGCTGTTTCAGAAGGAAGATCCTCCAGTGCTGACTTTATTTTGCAAGCGTTGGGTCAGTGTTAGCAAGTCTGTAAACTCGTAGAAGGGAGAACTAGGCCAGAGAAGAAAGACACAGTGCATCACAAAAGAAAACTAACATGGAAACCCTAACCTCTTCTAATTTACATATGGTGACATTTTGCAGAAATATTGAAACATTAGCAGTGTCATAATGAAATCCTGCCTATCAGCCGTGGAAGGAATAATGTTACTGTAAAGGTAACCTGTCCACAGTTTGTTATCAAGAAAATATTCATGGCAAGAAACATACATTTACCATTGAGTGTTAAGAACGGTATTTTTCCCTTATATTTTTTTCCTCATGGGCTATCCATCTTCCTCTCCAGATTTACTGCATGATCACTCCCTTTACATGCTAATTATGTGCGGCTCTGGTGAATTTGTTAGTAGTGACACTTCGGGTGCCCAGTGGGACTGCAACTCATTACGTGGCAATGTCCAGATATATCAGATATTATTAGCTGTCATTAATCTGGTGTGGAAACATTGAGTGCACAGCCAAGAGAGAAACCAGGAAATAGAGTAAAAATGAAGTCTGCAGCCACCCTGGCCCCCAGAAGGTCAGAGGGCAAATCAGCAGGGGAGAAGAATACACCTTAAAATGGTCAGTGCTTAGCAGCAGACTTTTAACCCGTTATAAACCAACATTTTCAAGAACAGGAGAGACAAAAAGAAATTATACCATTTTAATGTCTGTATGACTACAGTTTACTGGAGGAAATGGGGGTACAGTCTCTCGAGATACTACTTTCTAATGCAATTTTTTAGACCTGCATCTCAGTGATGAAAGTGTGTGAGAAGGAAAAAGAGTGAGCAACGTGCAGTGCAGTATCTTGTCTCAATGTGGAAAGCTTCAAAGCATAAAGCTTTGAAATTAGGCACACGTAATTCAATAGGATTAGACTCCCTCTCCATTTAAAGGTCATGTTTTATAGAACTGGGCCTGGCAGTAGAGAAAATCCTGCAGGAATGCTCTCACTGTTCATCCAGACCTGTAATTCACCTATATAAGCAGAGGAGTTTACCTCTAGACTGTGGAAACAGTGTTGATCAGCCTCTGCTACACAGCTTAAAAACACAAATAGCAGTAGACTGCATTTTGGCACAGTTCTGAAAAACAGTTGCTTCTAAGACTTATGTATATCTGTGCTTGTGCAGCATTAATAAATGGCTTGGGAGTGCTGAAATAAAAACAAATGAAAGATTCTTCCCAAAAAGCTCCACAGACTTTACAATCTCCAAGATGACTTGCAAAGCACTGCACAGGACTGTAGGAAATGCTATCTTCTTTCTTTACATCAACTAATAAGGCGGGAAGAAACCACACATGCTTTGAGGCAAGTGAAATACTCTCTGGTCTGAAATAGAAACAGAAAATAGCAAAGGAGGGACTAGGAATCCCTGAGTTTAGTGGTGATGTATTAAGTAGGCAATTTTCATAGCGGGGGAAAGGTTATGTGTTGGTTAGTCTGCATGTGTTGGTAGCTTAAAGCTGACGTTTTCTACTGTCAAGGGGGAACCTGAAAATTCATTGACCTTAAACCGAGAGTAAATAATGATATAGGGGGATAGGAAAAACTACATTTTATCAAAGAAAGTTGTTTCCAAGGTTGCAAATCCTATACTCCATCTAGAAGATTCAGTGGTTTAATTACAAGGTTTATACAAAAACTAAAGGAAGGAAGTCACTCTAAAAGTCTTCAACATATGACAGCTTAAACTTTTTTGGGGGAAGCTAGAGTGAAGTTCTTCAACCTGTTTCTTGGAAATTTCCATGTGAGCCTCCCATCTGAATTTCCTGAAGGATTCTGAGAAATACTAGTTTTGTTACCATTACTGGGGTCTAATCTAATGTTTCACAATTTTTCACATACTATGACCTTTTTGTGATCTAATCTTATACTAATGAGGATAATAACAGGGGAAAAAATGGCCTGATATTTTAGTTATCGACCTGTCTTCAATTAGACAGACTGATAAACACGTATAAAAACAACAACCGTGAGCTGGTTTATGTTGTCTTAAATTCTGCATAAATCCACAAAAGATAGAACAATGTTAGTATTTAGTCAAATGGCTCCCATTAATGCTTCCTAAAATAACAGTCATTCATGAACTCAGGTTCCAGAAAAAAAAAATAGAATTTATTTTGGTGGCATGGTGAGTTTTGCAGAAATACCCAGAAGCATTATGGAGTACAGTGTTAGCTATGGGGCAGGTGGCAAGTACCCAGGCAAATAAAGAAGAAGCAGTTTTATCATTGGTCTCGGATATTTGCAGTTTTGGTGTTCTGGGAGAGTTTGTTTATTTTTGCTTGAGAGCAATGTAATATCAAAGAAGAATTGCAGTGAAATGGTGTTAATGTGGACAGAAATATCAGGAAAACCATTTAGTGCTGTATGAATACATTCATATGTGACAGATTTTTTTTCATAGTCTTTCTCTAATGTTTATGAAATTTTACAAATATGGCGTGCTTTTCCCTCCTTCCAAGGCAGGGGAATAAAAATTCATTTCAGTTCCTTTTTCCTTTGAGTGCTTTGAAGGACTGAACATGAGATGAATATTCTTTTAGTGGTAGGTTAATGAGTTACAGGCCAGGCGTATAGTGGAAAAATTGCAGTCAGCCTCCATGGTGCTGTTTGCCAAATTTGCATTCATGAAGCTATTATGGCTTGGGGTTTTTTTTTTTGTTGTTGTTTGTTTTTTGCTTTTTTTTTTCCACAGAGGAACATGTTTCTTATTTGCCCATCAAGATTATGCTGTCTTTTCAGTGCTTGTGTTGCTCCTTATGATCCTGCAGGCACGTATTTTCACATTTAACATGATACGCATGAGTAACCCTCTCTCAACTGGTGGAACTAGTCAGGTGTAAAACTCGTGTACGTACTCTGTAGGGGCTGGGGCCCAAGAAAATTCCAAAGAAGTGTGCTACGTTTTACAGAAGTCTGTATTGTTCCTTATTTCATTGTTCATAGCTAGCTGAATAGTTAAGTCTTATCCAGATAAACCTATATTAGTAATGCTATAGCAAGGATAGTGTAAAAATCTTAATGGCCATTTCACCTTCCTGGACAAGCATGTATGCCTTTAGGAATATCCTAATACATTTGTTTTTTCATGATCTGCTTTTTAAGTGCTCGTAGTAGTTATAGATTTACAGTGTATAAACTGTGCAAAGCTAGTTGTAATTAAGATTGTATTCAGCTTTCTAAAAGTTGCAAGACAACGTTAGCTCTGATCTGATGTATTTGCTCAGGAATTTCTTTGGTGTCTGAGCTATTAGGTCAGCTGCAATATTCTCAGAGACTGTTGGGAAGGTCTGGCCTCCCAGATTTTAGGGTCATGACATCAGGATCTGGTTCTACAGCTCCTCTGCAAGTGACTGCAAGTGACGGGGCTCTATCACAACTCTGCTCTCCTTACCTCACGCAGTGCTTTATAGCATGCAGCATTGACAGCACCGTAAGTGCTAAGTACCATAAATTACCCTACCTAAAGGGTAATCAATATTTAGGGTGATTCACTGTTTTTGTGATGTTTACTGGGAAAAAAATGGAGGGACAAATGAGTCAAGTTTAGATTCACTGCAGCTTTCTTGACGTTTCTGGTCATTTATTCATTATCATCACTCATTGAGGTGACTTAGGTTCCTGCAGAATGAGTTCCCAGTTAGCATGAGTGAAAAGGGAGGAATCAGATCTGAAATTACTGAGCTGTGAGTTGTCATTAACTTTTTATTTAAAGGGATTCTGGTGCAGCTGAGACAAGAACAAGAAATTGTAACCAGAACAGTAACACCACTAAAGCTCAGAGCAATGTTTCAAGAAAATTTGTCGAAAAATCTAAAGATTTTTGCTATATTTTCCAAAGTTTCAGATGTTGATACTTTTTATAATTACTGGCATTTTTATTTCATTAGCACTAGAAGAATGGAAATGAGAGCCCTTATGTTGTTGTTCTACCTAGAAAAATGGTAGTTTTCTGAACCCCAGAAAAGGATAATTTAAAACAGATTAAAGGAAGACTGTTAAAAGTGTGTGGAATGATCAACATTTGAGAATTCATGTTTCACCGCCACAAACAGTTGCAGAAATTGGGTTGTGCATGTCTGTCCAGGTGTCTATGTGCTCAAATGTTCTGAAAGTGCATATTGTTGAATTAAGGGTGAGTAACAAATCCACAAGTCTCCACCAGACAGTTGTGTTAATTTCAGATCCAAACAAACTATTTCACAACAAAATGTAGATAAACAAACCTTAAATTCACTTTAATTTCTTTTAACGACAAGTTACACTATGCAGTACCAAAATACAATCATTTCCCAGATTTACTGTAATCTGTTTCTAAATGCATCAGGTGTTAACTGAGGTTTTGTTTCCTTAAACCATTATGGCTATGCATTCAAATGTTGAATCTCGTTCTGCAGAGTTTTAGAATCATCTGCCTTTGGGAAAAAAAAGAACGCAAAACCCAAAAGCCAACAACCAGCAACCAACCGCAAAGACCCACCCCAAAACATTGCTAAAGTTTTTTCAGGGGAAAAAATAATAAAGCTTCACAGGGAATTTTGCTGTTCCCCTTAACAAAGCCAAGGTTTTGCCCTAATGGACTAGACCTGGACCTAGCATAACACTGCACCAGGTGAATGCCCCTTCTGGATGTGTTAAAGATACCAGTGATCTCTCTCACTTTATTCCTCTCCTATGCACCTGAATCTACCCTTGACAGTGAATTTTGATAGCGTCCCTTTTGAACTGCTTTATATGATTGCTTCCATTCACAGGTTACTTTATTCAAGTGGATTTGCCACAGAGCACTTGCTCATTAGCAATCTCTTCTGCAGTCTGCTTTAAAACCTGCTTATGGTTATGGCCAGATAAAAGCGTGTGAGGTCAGTTCGGTAGAGCGGAGACAAATACTTTAACATACGGTTTTCTATTCTGTGAAAGCAGCTAATAAAAGTGCCCGCAGGTGTTGAGAATTATCCTTCTCTTGGAGATTTCTTTACAATCTGAACCTAATCTTGGCAAAAGCTTTGGCAAGGATATCTGGCACATTAATTAAATGACTTTCCCTCCCCCACAGGTCTTATGCTGTAACTTTCATTAACCACTTCTGTGCCCAGGAAATGAACTGCTGGATAGGCAATATCAGTTTTGCAGGTGTATGGATGTTAGAGATAACATGGGATTCCTCCTTTATCTAGATGAATGCTCTTTACTGTTTCAACACTACACAGCTTTCCCCCTAGCTACAGCTACAGGGATCCTGCAGGCATGTTATGAGATTTTAGTATGAGGACCTTTTTATTCAATATGTATCTCTGGACAGCCTCTGCTGAGAAGTTTCAGATCCTTCAGGGAAAATGTCTGACTCCTCCAGAGCTCCCCCTCCATTTAAATGGATTTTCCTTGCTGCAGTATCACAGCTGTGACACATCAAAGCCAGTAGCTGGTGTGGCAGGACATGCATTTCCAAATCAGCCTCGGTGATGAAAGGCACAAGCACAGGTGATTTGCAGTGACAGGTTTCATGTCTTATGGTGTCATTTTCATGAATGACTTAGCTAATTAAATTTAATGTGGAACAAGAACTTGCTTACATTCTGCGAGGCTTAAGATGTTCTTACTCACACCTTACTTAAGGAACAATTCCTACTGTTGAATAAGGTCTCTAGGATTTAGCCTCTGTTAGCAGTCTTCTATAAAGACTTTGTTTTCCTAACATGTTAAAAACCAAGGCTTAATGGGTTCATGATGACATCGGTTATCAAGATTTGTGTGGTGTTGGCAGATGTTGAATTTTCAGTGGAAAACCATTAAACAGATTTGAGTCAAGGCAAGTTTCACAACATGCACGTATTATACTGGTGGTTTCATGTGTTGACTTCAGCTTTATTTATTACAAAGGAAAACAGGCCTGTACTTATACAACGACAGCAATGAGAAATTAATCTTCCCAATAGGAAAATCAATCTTGTCTTATTAAAGGTACTCAAAGTTACATATTGAGCATGCTGAGCTTGCAAAAAATATGACTGCAACTTTCAGATTTAATAAATCTAAAATAAAAAAATTCTTAAATATTTTATATTTTTGCGTACCTTTATATTTGGACATCCAGTACAAAGCAGGCAAAATTTCAGAAAGTGTTGAATGCCCATTTGTTGACCCCTATTCTTTCCAAAATGTCTCAAGTTGAGCACATGTTTATTTTCATACCTGGTTAGGTTTGTCACTTTTAAATGCTGGTTGCCCATCAGCTCAGAACATATAAGCTCTCTATTATTTCTAATATTTTTCAACATTAAAAGTTTTCTTTTTGTTGTTTGACAAAGTTTGCCTGGTGATATTGTCGAGACCAGGGATGGTGTCCAGGTGTACATGTTATGTGATATGTGCATAAGAAAGATATAGAAATTGCTGAAATCATTTATATAAGAAAAAAAGATTTTTCAAATAAATGAGAGATCCCATATAGCAAAAACATCCCCAAACCCAACGAAAAATGACAACAACAACAATCAAAAGAGAACAGTTCATGTATGTTTGTATATAGTAATTTGAAATCATAGAATCATAGGATCATAAGGTTGGAAGAGACCGCTGAGATCATCGAGTCCAACCATGCCTGTCTCCCTACTAAAGCATATCCCTAAGAAACTCATCTACCTGTCTTTTAAACACCTCCAGGGATTCAGACTCCACCACCTCCCTGGGAAATCTGTTCCAATCCTTGACCACTCTCTCAGTGAAGAAATGAGTTGGGTTTTTTTCTGTTTTAGTTGCTGCAATGTTTGTTTCATACGTTAATTAGGGCTTCAGTTTGGAGATGTACTATGTAGCACACTGAAACAAAAATGTGTTGTGCCGAACTTCTTGAAGACTTCGTATGTTCTTAAAAACTAAACCTCACTCAGTTGTTATGAGTTACTTCTGCTTATGCATCTGGAGGCATCTAATCTTGGTCTTTCTTGTTAGAAGCTACTGGTAAAGCTGTTCTTATAACGCACTTTTCCCTCCCCTGACATTTGTTCTGAATCTTTGATCATCGGTGCTGGTGTGAAGGCATGAGGTTTTCTGAATGCCAAAATTCATTCTGGCAGTGACCATAGGGTTTCAAGAAGTAAATCAATTCTCTTTTAGTCATGTGGTGCACTACACATAGAATCATTAGAACAAGCGGAAACATTACGCTTCTATGTTTAAAAGTAAATAATTAGAAAATAAAGGAAAAACCTAACATTCTGAGTTTCTTATGAAGAAACACTTCATTTTATGTTTTTAAGACACTTTGAGGAAACTTTTGTTTTGAAATATGCAGATTTTAAAAAATGAAATGTTTTACAATATTGGGTTTTTTTCAGAAAAGAATTTAAGAAATATTTTAATATTGAAATATTGCTCTGACATTTTGGGGTTCAAACAGATTTTCAGTTTTCAACAGCCTTTCACTCTATTTTCTTCCCGTTTGTCTTACTTAACATTATAGCTGCACAAAGTAAGACCTACGTGTTTTGAATAAGAAATTGAATTTTCTTTCAGAGGCAACTCTGGTGTTTTGGGTTTTTTCTCCGGTTTGGAACAAGGCCAAATTTTTCTGTCTTAGCAATCCTGTGTAAAACAAAATTTTGACTTCACCAGAGATCTATTTTTCATCAGGCAAACAAACAAAAAGAAATTCCTTTACAGGGTGCATGCAAACCCATTATTTCTTCATGAACAGCAGCTTTTCCAGTACATTAAACCAATCAGCTGATAAAAAAAGGATAGGGCAGATGATAAGCCTTGAATTAGGACCTCAGTTTTCACCAGAAAAAGAACAAATGATCATCCACAGATGTGAACGTGCAAAATAAAAATGTTTTCTCTCAAACTTTTCAAGTAAAAAATGAATGATGAAATGTTAGATAATTATGACTTCGTGAGTTACGTGATCTCCTAATTATTACAAATGGGTAGATAGAAAGACTGATTATTTACACTGCTGACCTGCCCCAGTTTTATGGCATTCATTCTAGTTAGTAATGTTTATAGCAAAATTTTTCCTAACAATAACATTTATAATATTTTCATGTGTGTGTATGGAGGGAAATAGCACATGAAAGAATTCCAGCGCAAATAAACCTTGATCGTTTTACATTTGGAATTCCTCTGTATTATTTTAGGAACCCAGTCCTCAAAACACTCATGGTTAACTTTATTCACACAATTCCAATGGGACTTCTCATATGTTTATAGCTAAGTCTTTTCTTGAGGGTTTCTTGTCCCCCTTCCCATCCGCCCCTCACTTCCCAATGTGCATGGGGCAGGGTAGATATGTTCAAGCAGATTCCTGAACAGACTGAACTCTCTCTTCATTCTGTAGAGCACATTAATTTAATGATACAACTATATAGAGTTTTGTGTATATGTGAATATACAGATGTTTGCACGGGTATTAATTAATTTATTCTGTGGGCACCAACAGCAAATATTTTGCTGTAAGGGCAATTTGCTGCCATAGTAAGCATAAGGCATTCTTTTACCAAACAGAACAAGCACAGAAGCATTTTCAATCATGTGCTGAAATGCGTGATCAATTAAAATGTGTTAAGCATGGCATCATTATTCTAAAACCACAGAGATACAAAATGCACTGTGATATTGCAAACTGAGCACAGTTTGATTGTAGGACACCCAGGCAGAAGGTTTTTGTATTAGAATATACATCGTATCCATAATGCCTTCTCTAAAATGTAATTAGGGTTTTTTTATGAACTGGTAAAATACAGTACATAAAGGACTCAGGAGATTTCCGTATAGCCACATTTATTCCCACACGTCTTTCCGAATCATAAATGGTTGTCTTCCTTAGAAATGGATTAGGACAAATTGCATTAGGACATGATTGTGAATCTGATTAAGGTGGAACCATGATCAGGTTTTTTCTTTTGGGCAACCATGTTTTCTTATAACAACCAGAAGACAAAAAAAGCCTTTGGCAAGATGTTTCAAAGGCCTTTCTCATATGCACATAAAAGCAGTTTTCATGCTAATTCAAAAATTGGTCCACACCTATAATTTCTTTATATAGCCAAGACAAAGCTTTGGGCAAAATTTTGCAGTAGTATATATTTCAGATACAGAGTTGTGGTTTCAGTAAAAGCTCATAAAAAGGAATTTCCATGGATAATTTCCTTAAGGAGAAGACTCGGCAAACTGTGGAGAGGCACAAGATCAGGCATTGATTCCAAATCACTTCAGTGAGGGGAATACAGAGAACAAAACCATCCCCAGTGCAAAACTAATTTAATACACTGAATAAATACCTTTTCAAATGAACATGCTCTTAGAAAGGCCCCAGCCTTTCTCTGTTAGCATCTGATCCAAACCAAGCACATTGCACAACCTTATTTGACACGGAAGAAAGCTAGTACAGGTATGTCTGTCAATAGTCAGAAGTGTAAATATTCAGTTAAAAAAAGAAACTTGGCAAAAATGGCTGTTACTTTCTTCCCATTCACCCCCTCCCCCGTTCTTTGTTTGAGTTTTTTTTTGACAGTATTCTCAAACCCAAGCTAAAGGGAACATAATTGCAGTGGGTTTTATCTGTGTATTGTAGTCAAATCTGTTGGTACTCTGTTGCTACTTAACAGAAAAACAGACTGGAAGATCTTCCTTTGCCTCCTTACAGTTCTGTTGTGTGAGTGCTTTTATCTCTTGAACTAACCCGTATGGTTCAGCTGAGAAGCAGGTTTCCACTGCATTAGGAACTGAAAGTCTCACTAAGGAAAGAAGGTCCTTGTCTCCAAGGGCTAGCATCTGACATATTAAAATAAAGAGAATTGGTAGATGAATAAATTCTGGAAGCCGGAGGAGCTCCATAACCTTTGTGTTTAGTGTACTAAGTAACAGTGATACCACAATGCCTGAGTAACTGCAGCCATCTGTTTTATTACCAGCCTTGCTGGTTTTTACATTTTTTTTCCAGTTTAGACTAAAATTCAGTAATGTTTATTTTTAATTGTTCGTGTTTGGCAAATATAAATAAGAATCTGAATTCTTCATGTGTGTCATGCAAGCAGAGATCGGACAAAATAAGAACAGCTTTGAACTGTGGTCCAGATTTCAGGGTGTACCCAACTGAACTAGATTTTTCCTGAGGCTGGAAAAGATCTAGTTATCCTTTGTCGGTAGTTGTTGGCAACTCACTTTGATTTCATCCAGAACCTGAGGGCCTAGCATAAATGTGGTTGGAAGTTTGAGCTGGTGACCCAGCAAGTAAATCATCATCATTGTTCCAGGCTGATGGTCCTTGGATACTCCTTCACACTTTTCACGTTTATATAAACTGAGTGTCTAAAGTGTTATGAATCAGTGATGTTAGTTTATAGTGCAGTTTCCAAAAGTCATAATGACCAAACAAATGCAAACCCTTTTTTTTTTTGCTTTTTCTTCCCCTGGCATTTCCCAATGGCTTTGCTCATAGCTGGGACTACCAACACATCCAGAGGAAGATTGCATTCAGAGGGGCTGAAAACCAGCTGTGGTGGGGCACATTTCTGGATTTCTTAGCCAAGCTGGGACTCATTTCTGAAATATAAGTATGCATGTTCTCCCTTGGACACTGAAAATATTCAGCTACACTTCTCTACAGTAATTTTCAACTGAAACTGGGAAGGTGTAAAAACCCCTACATTTGTGTTCCTCAAACCTTGTCTTTTACAGTAACTTTTACAAGAGAACATCTTGTCCCGTGACAATACAGTCATGGCTTATTGTAAAATTCAGGTCTTACTGAAACTGTTAAAAACACAAAGTCAAAAATAATTATAGTGAATTGGGAGATAATTGTGTTAATCAGAAATAAAACAACCTAAAATATGAGAGAGAGAAGGTTAGCCAAAACTGTCACACAAGGTTTTCTTAGCTATTGGAGCTTATCTCATGTTTGTTCATCCAGTTTACATGTGTGTGTATATATATATACACACATATATATAAAAAAAAGGAATAAGTGAGGAAGAGACGAGTACATGTATATATGTATATGTATATGTATATGTATATGTATATGTATATGTATATGTATATGTATGTGTATGTGTATGTGTATGTGTATGTGTATGTGTATATGTATATAAAGAAGAAAAGGTCAAGATCCAAAATCTAAAACTAAATTGTTGCAGGATGTGAGAGACAGAATCTCTTTGGTAAATTTACAAGCTAGATACTTTATCTGTAATAGCAGCTTATCATTTTTTTGAAAAGTTACCCCGCTTTTTTCTTGGTAATAATTACTCTCTTCAGTGTAAATTTTATTACTTTTTAGATGTGTAAATTTTCTGTGAAAAGCAGAGCTGGCTGGAAGTCAAAAGTTGAAAAATGTCTTTGAAAACCGTTTGTTTAGGTGTTTTTAAAAGTACAACCAGAGGTTTTCAGAATCTTCCCGACTCAAAAGCTAACTGAGGAATTGGGGAAAAACATTTACTTTGTCTTTGTTCTATTCATTTTTCATAGTCATTTTAGCTTTTATTTTAAATTGACAATGAACCATGTCAATAGCACTGGGCTTTTTTTATTTCAAAATGTAGTTTTTGTCTAAAATGTCAAATGAAAACATTTTCAATTTTGTGTCATGTAAGCAGTGTTCAGCTTTGTTTCCTACCAGTTTTCTGCTTGGAACATTCCTTTGAAAATTAAACAGTTCACACAACCAGAGAGGTTATCTAAATGATGCAGGTTTTTTTTATTTTCTCTGATTGGATAAGATTTTATAAACTGCTTTCAGTTCTGCCTGAAGTAAAGCTTATTTGTTTCACATAATTGTTTTCATTTCATGAATGAATTAATCTCTGCTCCAGACATAAAAAAATCTCTTGATGCTGTGTTAGAATTTGTGAGAAGTAACAAAGATGAAGCAAAATTCAGTGTTTTTTAGAATTGTCACATATGAGTATTTTCACTGTTCATTCACTGGTATCTTGCAGCCTGGCCATCATTGCAAACCTGTTCTTCAATTTTTCTACAAAAAGTGGCAATTTAGTTACCAGAAAGTTCTGCAATTCAAAGTATATACAAAATGTAATTGGAAAACGTAACTCCTGGTTGTAATTATTCATATGATTTACCTGCAGTCACGTCACTTTTATGGCACTTAAAGATGTGCTGTATCTTTTTATTCTGCTAATTGTCCCTATCAATTCCCGTGACAAATGTACTTAAATCCAATAGGGTTGGGTGCTAGATTCTTAGCTAGATGAAAGTTTTATGGAGTTATGGATGAGGAGGGGATAGAAATGGAAGAGACCAGTATGATCCTTAAGACCTTTTTTCATTTTATATTATTCTGATTATATTACAAATTATTTCTTATAAAGAGAAGTACTATAAAGACTAACAGAGTCATAGAATAATTCAGGCTGAAAAGGACTTGAAGAGGTCATTCAGACAAACTCCTACATACAGCTCCAGTCCTTGGCCTATCCAAATAACCTTCAGCAGGACTCTCTCCCAGTTTGTCCCTGTCTTTCTTGTGCTGAAAGGCCAAATATAAGACACAGTGAGAGCCCTGCTTTTTCAAGGTTGTTAGTTGCCAACTCTGACAACTACATGCAGATTTTGATCTTTTTCATAATACTGACTTCAGAACATCTGAACTTTTTGCCATTAAAAAATTCTAAGGCTTTCTCCAATTTCTAGCTAAACATCAGTAATCCATACCATTGGAAGGCTCTCTCTCTGTAGATAATGATTTGTATAAACATATATTGTTGTCATATTCCCCCTAGATATTCCATACACACATAATTCCAACGAGTAAAAGTGATCACAGTTGCCACTGAGGAAAATATAACTTTGATAGAGGAGGCTGTGAAGAATGTCTTGGAACAAGGCAATTAGAGCAGCAGTTTCTCTCCTGCTCCAAGTGAGTGATGGTTATGGCTTATCTGAGCAAATATAGAAGCCAATGCTTTTATATTAATTATGTGCAACTTACCACTCCCTTTTCCTACCAGGTCAGAATCACCGCTAAGGGATTCTTGCATTCTTCTCTCAACTTCTTAGGCTCTAAATGAATTCTGTGGCATTGTCTAATGCTGCTATAATCTAGTGCATGCATTGAAATTCGAAGTAGACCAAGAGAAAACATCTCAGAAAGAAAACTGAGATTCTGAAAGAAAAGTCTCAGAAAATTGACCTATAAACTTTGAAAGTCACTGGAAACAAATCATTCTGCTAAATGGGTGAGTGAAGGGCAATCACAAATATGTATTTAATGTAAATTGCACGTATACCTGTATATGCATGTATGTGCATGTGCACATAAAATGTGAAGTTTTTTATTCAGTTTATTTTCAAGCAAAAATTTTGATTATCAAATACACTTTATTTAATCATCTTGCAATTACAAAGTTATATACCTTAAAACTTAAAAGATAAGTCACTTATGTGGACCAGGCAGATAATATGATTTTAACTGAAGTTGTTCATATAAATTTTTAGAAGAAGTGGAGTTTTCTGACAATACTGTTGTGGAACAATTATGAGACTAAAAAAATGGAATAAGGTTATTTCAAAAGCGGCATAAGGTAATGTGAGACAGAACTCTCAAAGTCCCTTAATAGGTGTTCTTAACTTAGTGTTAATACTTTATTTAACATAACGTGCTGTGCACTCTTTAAATTGTTAGCTTGGAACAGATGACTTATGTTTCTTTTGCATATAAACAAGAATTAATGTCCTTATCCTATTTGATTTGAATTGTTAAACACTTTTGTTCTCAGTCTTGTATCAGAATTATAACAAAAACATAAAATCAGCAAGCCTTTTAATGAACAGGGAGTTAATTTGAAGTGCCTTGATTTACAGATATTAGAGTAATGCTCTCAAGTATTTACTGAGGTGTTAGAAAGTTTATGTCGCCATTCAACTCAAAGAGTTAGTGTACTGCAGTCTCTTTGTTTCCAAAATATTAGAAAGTGGCAATTAAGAAAGCTATTGGAGCCAAGTCACCACTTTTGTATTCTTTTACAAACCATTATATGTTTTTTTTGAGAGAGAATCCAAAGCCAGTGCCACTGCTAATTCATCTGATCCTGCTCAGAAATTTTTTACAACTTTCTGTTGTTTTCCAGGTGTTGCTTTTTCTTTTTTTTTTAACCTGATAGTTTAACTTATTTTTATGTACTTTATACCTGCATCATGGTTTTCTCATCTACTTTTATTACTTTTATTAGTTAATCTCAGAATAATTGGATTTTGCTAGTGTAAAATGCAGTCAATGCATGCACAGTGACTGACATGGTTATTACTCAGTATTTCCCTGACAGATACACAATATTATGTTCACCTGTACAGAAGACTTTTTAACTACTGAAACAAATGCATGCATTTTCCTTTCTTTTTTTTAGTTATTGTCACTGTGTAAGTTTTGCTGGTAAGAGCAGTAGGCACCATTGTCCGTTATCCTGCTGCTGGTGGTTAGATCTGTTCAAAAGAACCAAAGAATAGGTTCATCAGAAGTTTTTTTTTACCATTTTCAGTTTTTATAAGAAAACGTCTGTGCAGAATTTTAAGAGAAGCTAAGCTGTTTTTATGATCTGGCATGTAAAGCAAGGGATATTTTCACTTTGGCATTTATTTGACTTAATCTATTAAGAACTGTGTAGAGTGATGACATGCTTAAATATATTCTTTAAAAAGAAGGAAGACAAGAAGAAATGTTAGCCAGTGAAAGCTTCACGCGGACACAAGTGAAAGTGGAAATGAAAGTTCAAGCCATGGCATTGGGAAATGACTCAGTAAATGTAGAGTGCAAACATGGAAAAAATCAGTGAAAACCGTAAGATGACATCACTGAGATTGTCCTAAGATAAAAATTAGAGAACATCTAAGACTGGTGTAACGAGCACCAATAGAGAGTCTTATGGTTTTCCATTCCCTATTAGAACACTTCAGCTTCCCATGCTCTGACAGACTTGCCTGAATATTCATCAGAAAATGTCATTCCTGATGACTGTTAAGGTTGATAGCCAACATCCATCTGACCTCAAGCAGGAGGGAGATTGGTGAATATAAAGAGGAGGTATGCAGTGCATTTGAATCTCCTACAATAGCTAATTTAACAGATTACCAAAACTTTGGTCTGTTTGTATTTATAGTCTGATGTAGTCCTTCCTTGATTCTTTCAGCCCTAAAGTATGTACTATTTATTTGTCATTGCAGCAGAGTGACACTGCAATTAGTAAATTAACCTACTTGGGTTTGAGAGAATGTTTCTTATAAGTCAATGCAAGTTGCTAGCCAATGTACAAAACACATATATAAAGCATATTACTTCACTTCCTTGAAGTATGAATGCCTTCAATTTGTTCAGTGGTTGTTTCCTTCTGTCTCAACCACTTGGGAATAGCTATACCCCTGATCTGAAGGCTGAGATATAAGGGAGAGATGAAAGACTCATTTCTCAGTTTTGTGTCCTTTGATTGTTAAATGCATCATTTCATGTGCGTAGGAAGAAATTAATTTGGAAAAAGATCGGATATTTCATAACTACTGTATCTCCCACTGACTTCATCTAGGTGACTTAGCTGTCTCAGACTAGGCTTGCAAAACTTTGGCAGTCCAGAAACACTTGCTATAAAATCCAGAGTTTTGTGGGGAAGTCCTAACAAATCATGCCATATGTATGTTATATCACACAGCTCTGAAGCTTGGAAAGGATAAAGATGCAGAGATTCCATACAGTCCCTTGAGACATTTACTTTTGCTGTTGGTTGTACACGTAGAACAGTCTGATACTCAGGAGATGAGAAGTCGAATGAAAGCCGAAGGAAATAGTAACCATTTCTGAAAATGTTACAATAAGTGACTTTGCCAAGGTTGCTCAGGAAAAAAGAGTCAGGCTGTATAAATCCAAAGTTTTTAGTCCTGCTAGCCCCCTGAAAGCAGCTCTTTCTTTTCTTTCAGCTAGAACTGGCACAAATCACATTGATCTTTTAGATGCTGTCCAAATGAATGGAGAAATGAATTTTCAAGTTCTCTTTCTGTTTCATCATCTGTTTATTAACAGAGTGTTGGTGCACATAATGCCAGGATATGAAATGATTCAGGGACTAATGTCTTCAGTCATAATGTGGTAAAACAGCGAAGTAGTTGGAGAGTAATTTCTCACACCATTCTGCCATGGCAGTTCTTTCTGCTATGATTTAAGAAACTACAGGCAGTGGAAAGGTTCCCTTTGAAAATGTTTTAAATGTCAAATATAAGATTCATTTCTATAATGCTTTAATCCAAATGCCAGACGTTGGAGCTAAGCTATCAATCTGACCAGGACTTCATGAGCTTTGCCTATCCAAACAGCTATCTCTTGAACTGGAAGTCCTGCTGACACCAACGTGTAATATCATGATATTTGTTAGGAAAAGATGATATTAGTGTCTTTGTAATCATGTGTTGTAATATGCTTAGGCTCTTATACTAGGGCTCTTTGTGAGAGGCTGCCTAGTAGCTCCATCATGCCTGGGTGTCATACAGCAGAGCAATAAATTGGGAAGCCAAGGCTATGGGGGGGAAGAAAATCTGGAATTATTCAGGCAGTGGGAGAAAATCAGTAGGATCAGGGATACTTCCTATAGAGGTGTTAAGTTTAGAACTGATCATACTGTCAAAAGATACGGCCCGTGCCACAGGGACCCTGCAACTGACTCTGGTGATGCTGATGCTCTGCTTCAAAAGAGCAAGTCTGAGAAAACCATTCAGTTCTGCCTGGGAGGATGGATCTGTTATTGAACAGCTTCTGTTCAGTTGTTGCAAAGGAACAAATACCCTCCCTGTGAAAAACATACACCCTCCTTCAGCTCTAAGTATGACTATTCACAGCTTTTAGCCGTGAAGTCGTAGTTTTCCTTTTGATACTAGATCTTTTCCTCCAGGAGAGATTTACAGGTCTCTCCTATTTTTGTCATATTTTTCAGTCCTTTAATTTTGTGAGTCTTCTCTTAAAATTTTCAAATTATCTGCCCTGTCCTGAAGTATGGTCATCAAAGTATATTTCAGTAGTAGTTTTCTCATTACCAGATGTAGAGGTAATGCTTTTCCAGGATATTGTCCTGTCTGTGCCATCAAGTTAGTGCATTTAGCCACTGCAGTACTCTAAGATCCCCCTTCCCAATGTGTTCAGTATCCTTTCTCTGAGCTACTGTTTTCCATCTTAAGTGAGGGCTTTCTTCCTTCGTAGGAATTTCCTGACAGCTGTTCTTGTGAATTTTTTGACCTACTCAGAATTATTTCTCTTTTTTTTTGTAAGATGCATGATCTTGTATGTGTTAGATTTCAATGGAATGGAAACTTCCACAAGAGGACAATACGTTTCTGGTCTGTGAGTAGTCCTGGAGCAAACAGCTCAACAACATGACATGGCTTGACCACAGAAATTGCTGTCTGACTCTAACTTCCACTAAAATTTGAAGGCTGTCCAACAAGAAAGTCCATGTTTTCTAATGTAAAAGAGAAAGATCTTGATTCATTGGAAAGGCTGAATCATCAAAGTAGCAATGGTGAGGAAACATCTTCAACTACATCTCATGGCTACATTTCTTAGAGCAGACTGTGTAAAGCAAAGATAGAGTTTTGTTTCAGAAGTGACCTCTGTAGCACTCACTTGCTCTCATTTACTTCTCAGGTGTGTTCTGTCTCCCAGTTGTTATTGTGCTGCTTGGTCTGGGCCCACAAATGTACTGCAGTCATCTCCTCACCTCCAGCTACAACTGCTGGTGGTAATATGCGTGCTTGGGATACCAGCTGCAACCATCTTGCCCATCAACCCAGTACCTCTTGTACTGTTGGTATGGGTATTATTACCACAGAGGCCAATTTGTTTCAGGTAAGCCAAGCTGTTTAGGTACTGGTTAATTAAAAAAGCTGAGGTGAGTCACACAGACTGAAATTACATTGACCACCTGTAGGCCTTGCCTTACTTAAAATATTTAAAACCCCAAGCTAGTGAAGTTAAAGTAGCTACAGTTTAAAATAGAGTCTACAGAAACTTCCATCCAAACACCAAGCAGGATCTCTTTTTACAGAAGACCGAACAACACCAGGCAGGAGCAGATATGTTTTAAAATGAAAGAACCATTGCTTATATTGAACAGAAATATGCACATACAACTGCCTATAAAAAGTAGTCGTACCCTTAGACACCTAATACCATAGTTATTAACTATTTTTCTCTAGTGAAATCAAATAAAATACAATTAAAGATTCTAATAATCTTCAAGCTTTTTTAAATAAGCAAACAAAATGTCTGTACACAAGTTCTGTGTAGACATGGTTAAAAGAGAAAAGGAGGGATCAAATTATTGCACAAACTGTTTGAAGTTTTCTTTTGACCACAGTTAAATTTAAAGAGCAAATTACTGAATTCTATGGAGCAGCTTTTCTTCATAGGAAATGTGTCATTCTTGCAAATTAGTGTGTGAAATAGTGATCCTGTAAAATAACCCATTCAGATGAATCTAGGAAGGTCAAATATTCCTTCTGAACAGCTATATTTGTATTACAATGTCTCCAGTGCACAATTCAAGATTAGGCTTAAATTTTGCTGAATTAGGTTCAGCACTTGGTTTTGTAAGGTTGTATAGTCTAAAAAATGATTTTGATGTGGGTTTTGAGGTAGGAACAAAGAAAAGATTGTCACTGTTGAACAAGTATGGTAGTATATATATGCTGCATTAAGATTTTTCTATTATCCTAACTATCTAGTTTGAATTCTTTTGAGTACTTCTTTCCGAGTACTTTTTTGCTGTTGGCAGAGGTGCCCTGTATGAGTCAATGTTGAATTCTTATGGTAAATAGCAATTAAGACCTCAAGTACATGAACTCTGGCAAGACTTACAAGTTTAATTTGTTTTTTTGTTAGTTTGTCCTAATGTCTAATTTAAATGCAATGTGATATTTGGAGAGCCAGCACATCCTTTGGGAAATCCATTCATAAAGTAAACACAACCATGTCTAAAAAGGGGGTTTTGGGAAAAAAAGATAATCCTATTCATGCCTTTGAGAAGAAAAAGAAACAATCACATATTTGATATTAATAGAAAAATTCTCCCAACAATCAAAACCTAACCAAAACATAATAGGAAGATTGAAGGGCCCCATGTGGTTGATTTTACACGCCCAATGAGTTGGGTGAATATACTATGTCTAAATGTGCTCAGTGCAGGGGCTGGGGGAGAAGTTGTTATATGGCCCTTTTAGAAAGCATTGTAATCTTTGGCAGTGGGAGAAGGAGTCCAAATTTATTTTCTAACAGACAGGCTAATCAGTAGCAATTAAGAGGCAAAGTAGCAGACTAATAAGGTACACTTGTCACCAGTTGTCATCTTAGCGATCAGTTCACACCTCCTCGACAAAAACATCGACCCTTCAAGTGCTCTAATGACCCTGAATCCCTAAAGTGACAGAAGGATTAGGGCAAAGATAATGTGCTGGGAAGGTGCTAATGAAGTGGTGGGATTACAAGATGAGCTTCATCCTTGATAGACAGCAAAATGGAGTTTCAGTCCCACTCTAGCAATGAGGTTCACATGGGTAAAATCTCATTGACTTCCACATCCAGTCGGGATCAGGACCTTAATTTAATTAATTAGGGCTTTTCATTTCTTAGTTAAGCCTGAGATATGCAACTATGATAACTGTGTGTTTCCTGGAAGTAGCAGATATTTCTTAAGTAATTAAGTTTACTTTCCTATTTTTTAATCTTCTTTCTGGGAGTTGTATTTTGCAGACATTGTTTGCTTGTGTCATTTTTATTTCATGTAAGTAGTTTTAGAGAGATTTATTATTTTTAGTAGAGTGTAAGTAATCAGTGGATAGAAAAGTATTTGTTTTAAGAAATGAGAAATTGAGTAACAAAATGATGACGATTTTTTGCTAAGCATTACAAGTGTATGTGTATATATATATGTTTATAGATAGGTACTGTATGGTAGTAGTGTTCTGAGGTACTAATATAGAAATGGAGGTCTTGTACATGTTGTTGAATATGCATATTCAGAGATGTCTAATGTATTTACCATCTACTCAAAACACTCCCATACTTTGAGTGCCTTCTGTCTTTTGTTACGTTATACTCGAACTATATCTGTAACCCATTTCAAAAGAATATGTCTATAGTAAAGAGGGAGATAAAAGGGTACAAAAGGTGTTTGAAGCCCCGGTCTTCATCAGATGTTACTCTGCTGCTTCATTGTAGCTAATTAACTTGTATATTGAAAACCCTTTAGAATGATTTGATACAGGGAGATTTGGGAATACATCGTGCTGGGATTAGTGCATTTATATTGCTGTAGCTGTGTCCCTGCTGTCTGGGTGCTGGGGGAGGTAACCATTTGCAATTTTAGCTATAACTAGGATCATTTTAAAATAGCATAAGCTCTACCAATTGGAACGTCAACAAAAACTGCTTTATTTCATTGGGAAGGTTAGAGATAGATAATTTGCTGCTGCATGCAAGAGTGCCAGAGTCTGCCCTGAAAGATTAATCTTGAGAAGGTTTATTTGTTTTTACTGTTCTATAGTTTTGAGAAGTAAAAAAAAAAGAAAGAAAGAAGTAGAATCCTCAAAGCACTAACATTAAAAATTTGGATTTTGAAACAAGATATTGTAGCTTCTTTTGTCACCAAAATGAAATTTTAAATACAACTCTGTGCTCCCTGCTCCCCTTAGGATTTTGAATCTCCTGGTTTCCTGCATTACAATTAAGCACTCAAATAGCTAGGTGGGCGTGGTGTACTAATTTTTCCCTTTTGCCTACTTTATATAATACAGTTCTATTTATAAGTCTGTAAAATATTGCATGTGTTCTAGTTAACTAACACTTCATAGAACATTTAGCTTTGCATGGAAAACTGGCTCTTAAGAATGAGGCTCAAAACACTTTTTCTCAATTTTAAAAGTAAAAAATAAAAATTGCTTGTAAGACGTAGCAAAGGTGTGAACTTCCAAATGCTAAATTCAAACCAAAGCACATGGCTCAGGCATTTCTGAGATAAAAGTCACAACTGATGTGTTTCAGCATCTGTGGAGTAACATGAACTTAAACCAGGAATGAATATTTTTTAGCCTGCCATTAAACTGATCTTTCAATTGCTCGTTTTGCATTATAATGCGTTTATATTCTTACAACAAAAAAAAAAGGCATTTCTGTTCAAGACCTTAACCTTGACTTGTAGTATTACTTTTGAGGGAGTTGTGATGTGTCATTTCTTTAAGCCTCAGGAGAGAAATGGAGCCACAAAACCTGTTTTGCATAAGCTAGAAAAGAATTTTTGGAGAGAATTGACTTTTCGTCATTGTCAGCCTGGGTTGGAAGAGAGCTGATGGTCTAGCCTAACAGATGAAGGCAACACTGCTGTGCTGTTCCGATCCACAGATCAACACAGCCTGTGAGAGGTAAATCCTAAACTGCAGCTGTTTACTGTGGGCTTTTGCCTTTGTTTTGTACAAAGATGAGGTCAGATCCTGTCAATTCTATGAGGTTGTCGAGTTTGGTGCATCCTGAATACGAGAGGGACAGCAAGTAAAGACAAATACGCAATAGCAATCTCTGTTGCAGGAATGTTGTCTGAATTTGATACTCAGTATTCATACATTTGAACCCTGTAATTTTCTGTTTCAGACCAGGTTTTAATTTTCTTTATGTTTGCAGTCCATTGAGGTAGAGGCACTTTTATTTCACTTTGATATAGAATGGCAAGCCGTTTCTGAAACAATATGTGCAGTCAGTCTTTCATTTATTATTTCCTTTTGTACTCAACAGATTGCCCATTCAAAATGGAAGAGCACAAACACTGTTGTCTCCTCGGTCACCTTGCTGTGAAGTTGTAACGCAGCAAATGGCTAATGTATGCATACATGTGGGGACTGTTTAAACCCACATTTCACACTGCCATAATCGATTCATTGGTTTTGAAGAACAAAACAAAAACAACAGTGCTTGTCCAGCTGCAGCAGGCAAGAGCTAGGACATATGCCAGTGTGAAAGAAGGGGTAGGGCAGGAGACCCCTGCCCAAAACATCGGGACAAAGGGAGTGCAATTGCCGTGGCAAGGCGTGGGATGACTTAAATGCCCTATTGTGTGAAATATAAATGGATTGGCATTGTGAATTGTGGTGGGGGGGCTCCTCTCTGTTGCCCATTAGCCACATGATTACCCAGATTACACGGGGAAGTGGCTAAGGTAAATAAGGCCAGCCTTCTGCCACCTCCTCCCCGGAGCCGGGAGCCGACTGCCCCGACCCCTTCCTCACTGCCGGTGGCTGAAAGGGAAGGGGTGAAGGAGAAGCAGAGTGAAGCCATAAGCCCCGTTGTTAACAAAAATAAGGATTTCAAGGGCAATAGTGTGAAAACGTCTTTCTGGTCAAGTGGTGTATGAGTGTTGTTCCCTGTTACCACACAATGTGGAAGTAAATTGCTTGGACAAAAAAAAGATCTCTTATCCTCTTCTTTTTCTTTCTGCCCTCCCAGGCTAAGGGGCACCCATCAAGTCATCACAAAGAGTGTGGTAGACACAGTCTGTGTCCTGTAATCTTCTCTCCCTCCCATAACCTTGCACAAGGATTAGTTCTTCCCTCCCTCTCCATCATGCAGTTGTTGCGGCCCTGGGCTAACACTGTGAAAACTGTTTATCCAGCCTAGGGCAGCTCAACATAGTAAGGAAAGATTATTTCCCTACACTTGCATTTTAATGCACATATAATCAACTGTGGTCCAAAATAAATGCATGTCTATGTTACAGAAGGTCAGACAGGAGAGATTGTATTGCTGGCTACTTTAGAGTTTTCAGTCTTAAAAATGTTTGTTTGCTGGGCCTAGAAAATCAATGGTAAAATGGATTAAAGTGCTGACTGACAAACTCTCAGCTTCTGTGGGATGGTCTCGGAAGCGGTATCAGAAGTCATCAGCAATGCCTATGTACTTGTTCACATTATAATGTCAAATATCTATGTATAAGTTATATACATGTTATACATACAGACTTAAACTGTCTCAAAGAAGATATATCTTATTTTAGCTTTTCAGTTGAAAAGGCTTCTAACATTTGTATGTTTTGCAGCATCTTTTTAAAACCTCAGCCTCTGTCTCTTTTATCCTGCAGACAGTTAAATTAGAGGGACTGTGCCATATCCCACCTTATTGCAATGGTATTGCCAACACCTAAATTAGGATGTAACATCCTTACAGGGAGAAGCTCTTACACAAGGATCTCTTTGACGCAAATGATGTGCCCACCTGCAAGGCACTTGGAAACAGCTGGGCTCCCAAAGGAGACTACAAATCCCTGAGTGTTTTTAGGGTGCCTAAAGTTGCAGTTGCTCAGAAAGTCTTTAAGTGGGTTAAGCTGAGACCTGGTTCTCCCTGGAACAGAAAAGAATCAGTTTGAGGCAATAACTGAAAACATGGTTTTGAAACGAGAGGAAAGAGGCAGTGTGACTTTTGTGAATTTCTTTCTTTTCAGTTTCAGATGACCTACTAACAAAATTCTGCACAAGTTTATGAATAGTTTGGCTTGGCCCAAATTTGCATTCTTCCCTAAATAAAATATTCAGCCCAAACTTTTTGCCCAAGACTAACTTGGACAACTACATTGAGATGATCTGTTAATGGGAAAACATTAAGATTAAGAAAAATATTAAGAAACAGACTAGCAAATGAGAATGGTAAACTCATGGATTATTATTCATAAATACTCAAACAGTGCCCTCATTATGAAAATATTAAAAAATCTGAAGAGATTACAGAGAAAAAGTGTAGCTTTCAATTTTGCACTGATAAACATCTTGAAGTTAAAAATGTACTCTTTGTTCAGTTGTATGGCTGCAGAGTGCAATCAATTGAAATGAGGGAAAAAGCAAAATCCAAAGTAAAACCAACACTAAGCAGAATGTTTTGAAAGAATTAAGTGAAGACTTGTTGCTTTTGGTATTTCATCTTTCATGTGCTTATGGTTCTAAAGGGTAGATAAAACCTCAAAAATATGTTCTTACAAAGTTTACTGCCTAATCTCCAGATGGAGTTCTTATTATAGTTTACTTAAAGTTTCTAATGGAAGTCAGCTCCTTGCCCTTTCTTTTTATCTGGCTAATTATTTTATAAAATATAAGCTGCTCAGATATTTCATTTCTTGTCCTAATCTTTTGAGCATTGACACTTTTTAACCAGCGTTAGATGCCTGCCCATTCTGAAGGAGTCTCTGGGTTTGTATCTGTGTATCTATTTTTTTTTGTATAGAAGGTGCAACAATTTGGATAAACTCGTGCTCTTTTAACACCATATTTCATTACTTTTTTTTATTTGCAAAGATATCTTGAATGTACTGAATTTTATTGATGGTTTCTAGTGAAATTAAATGAAAAGTCCATAGTCAACATTCACTCTTCATACGAATAATTTTTTTTTCTCTTTGCATAACTATTTCTATTTACAATCTAAAGTTGTCTGTGAGCACTTATTGTTATTTTTACCAAACTAAATCAGGAGAGTTCAGTAGGACAGAATAGTTTGTACAATATTTAAAAATTGTGCAGTCCATCACGGTTTCCTTAATTTTTCCATTTCTTTTTATATAGTGAAATTTTGCATATACTTCTGGTTTAACATATAATTCTACTGGTTATCCAAACAGTTCCAATGTTATTGGAAATAACATCTCAATTCAGTTCTTCTTTTAGTCTTAATCTGTTTCTCTACAGTATTGTTTTGAGCAGCTGTCATACTTGCATGCTTGGGAAGTGCCTGGTGAGCCACCCATACATACATAGTACCCCAAATAAAAGAAGAAAAGCTTCCTAGGCAGGTTTCTATTTTACTGATTTGCTTGTTGTTAAACAGATGTAGAGGAGGAGTGTATCGATTGAGTGGTGAGGAGGAAGGGTGAATTGATCTGATAGTGGTGATGCATTTTTTTTGCTGAGAAGGGGACTTTTCTGATGGAGAAGGAACAAATTGACTTATTGGTTAATTGAAGGAGAGAATTGACTGAGAGAGGCAGTGAGAATGTGATAAATGTTATCTTCAGGAAAGAAGGGGTTTCAAATGCATGCACAAATATTTATCTCTTTCCTGGTTTATCTGCCTTTTAATTAATGTGTAATGGAGATGAGCAGCTTCACTTTGACTTTATTTGGCACACTACTCATTTTTTGGACTTCTGCAAGATGGATAGATCTGGCTCTATGTGAAACTTGGTCTCTTTTTAATTATGACTGGAAAAGAGCCCTCATCAATATTTGCAAAAGTTTGTCACTGGTGCTTTTGTTTTTCTAAAGCTGTGACTTGTGCTTCAGTTTACTGAGTCTGTCAGTAAATGTTCTTCGTCACTAGCTGCAATTGGTTAACCAAGCCTGGATTTCAACGTATGTTAGGCACTTAACTCCCACGGAAATCAATATGAATTAATACATTTTTCCTTTCAACAATCTTCCTGATTTCACTAGGCAACTCTTCCTATTGGTAGGACCCGAACTGCTTCTGTAAGTGTAGTCATTACTCCCTAACCCTTTGGAGAAGGGACCTTGATTTGTTCTGTTTGGCTGGTGAAACAATGATCTCATCTGTGACAGGGATTCTAAGTGCTACAGTGATTAAAAAAAACCCCAAACAGTTAAAATAGTAAAAGGTAATACCAACAACAGTAATATTAGTAGTAATAAATACATATTGGTGCCATATAAACCTTAATTACTCCAATACTTAATTTACTTTCTAATTAATTTAGAATTAGTTTCCTAATTTCTCTCTGGATGAGGGTGCCATAATCTTTATGTGTCACCTTTAGGTGACCAGAGGTGTATTCATTCCCGTTTTACAGAAATGGCTCAAAATACTGTCTTCTGAGGATTCTAACTCTTAGAGTGACCTCAAGGAAGTTTCTGTCCTCTCCTTGGGAAAACTGTGTTTTTAATGGGGTTAGGGAAGGAGCCTATTCAGGGAATTTTCTGTGTTGTGGGATGGCAAGCAGCAAAGTCCTCGGGGGTCAGTGTGGTTATTGAAGCTCAGTGTTGTAATGTTACAATAATTTCTCTCTTGCAATGACATTACCCTGGGGACTGTGGGGAAACTGAATGTTACAGACTGCTTTGACTTGAGAAGAATCTGTAGCTGTCCCTTCTTCCCCTTGCACTCTTCCAGTCTGTTCAGACATGCCGTGGCCTTATTTTTGTCACCATTAGATAAGATTCAGTTGCATTTACAGCGGGGATGTTGTAGGAGTGAGCTCTGCAAGGAAATGATATTAAAGTTTTTAAATTCCCAAAGGGAGGAGGAAGGGCTTTAAATAGCAAATAATAAGCTTAGTCCATGAACTGTCCATTAAAAAAATGCATCAGGAAGGAAATGGATGAGGAAGAAGTTTTCAAATAATTTACATATAAGAAAGAACTCCCGAGTGTGGATGAGGGGTTACATTATTGTGAAAAACGTTTCTTGTTTTAAAATTACAGCTTTGCTTGAAGTCACTTGTCCCAGGCAATCACACTTACACCTGTATGTTGTTGAAGGAACACCAGAGGGGGGTGAGTGAGGGAAAGGTATTTAGGGAAGTTTGTGCAGCTGGAAAAGATCTTTACATTTGAATAATTAATGGGAAACTTATGAACACACCAGAGCTGAACAAATATTTCTGTTTGAATAATTCATATGACAGTACTACTAGTAATAGTAGGTTGCTACAATTCATAGTAGGTTGCTACACATACAGCTAGCACAGTTTTGCTGAGAGAGGAGGGAAGGTGTCACTGTCATACAATAGTCCTTGTTGTGCCTTGCATTTCCAGGGATTTCACCTTGGACTAAACCAATCCATCATCATGCTAAAGGAAAAAAAAAACAGTTAGGTTTCTCCATAGAACAAAAGAGTGCAATTTAAGGATGTTTTCTCCATTTCCCTTCATAATAATTTACAAGTTTTCCCTTGTAGAATGCGGAATCTTAGAAAGTTCCTTCCCAAATCAAAAGCTTGCTCACAGATTGACTGTTAAATGTGCACTGTACATTTGTCAGGGATGCTCTAAGTGGTACTGAAGCTGACAGAATACAAGCAGGAGCTGACAGCTTCACTCCAGTTACAGCTTATTAAAGGCTGCAGGGGCCTCAGGGCCCCATCTTGAAAAAAGGACCACTGCAATTTCACCAGAGCACTTCCAGTCTGCGTGTTTTACATCAGCTGGCACAGAGAACTCTAGGTATCACATTCGGTAATGAAATTCTTCCTCCAATGTTGGAGTGTTTGATAACAGACACAGACAAGAAGTTAAAAATATAAATGAGAAATACCTTGCATTATGTACTTTCATTGCATTATGTATGACAAACAGCAGTGTAAATTGCAAGTGTTGTCTATGTTAAGCCTCAGTGTACGTTTTGGAGCCATTTGTGCCTCTGAAGTGCAAGCCAAAGCTTGGGAATGGGTCCTCTGCCAGCCTTCTTCCTATTTTCATACAGAGCATGTAGACTGAGCCCTTGTAAGCTGAGTGTGCTGTTCAGTTTGGGAGCCCTTCCTCAGGTGCTGTAGTCATGGCCAAGGTGTCAACCATAGGTAGGGGCCCAGCATGACTCAACCAGAACCATTAAAAAAACCCCAAACCTCAGTATCCTAGAATTCTAAGCACTGTCTGGAAATGAGAGAGGGCAGATCTCCTGCTTTTATGCGTGTTGATTGTGTATGCTGTACATACCTTTTGCCTACACCTATGTTGAGCGAATATCTGATTGAGGAAATCTCCTTCTCACTGTTCAGTCTCAGGTCAATTTTACACAGTGGGTATTTTTCCATCCCTTCACTAACGTGACGAGAACATCCTAAACAAATATTCCCTCACAAACACAGATAACATCACTTTTTATTTTCCCCAAGTTTTAGTAAAATAATTAGAGAGTTTTTCTTGCATTATTTCTGCCCGGAGATTTCTATTAAGCAAAACAACCACATTTCCCTTTCTGCCCTAAATTTCAGTCTTGCTTTATTAGCACCAGAGGCCAGATTCTTAAAACTGCTGATTAAAAAAAATCCATGTAATCTTGAGAACACTTTGGCAAGGTAGTTTTTTTAAAAACAGTTGAAAATAAATCACAGCTTTTGGCCTCAAAATCAAAACGGCAAGCACAAACTATAGTAAGTCAAGTAATAGAGGCTTTTTAGCATTTTTTTAATATTAATCCATTAATATATTTTTAGAATTGTTAAATATTTAAAGCTCCAGACTGAGAGCTATTCTTAGGGTGATTTCTTCACTTAAGTTGAGCTCAGGTACTGGTTTTGATGTCCATTTTCAATTACCATCTGGAAATCAGTTTTCATAAATGGGTATTTATTGAGAAGAATACTCAGAAGATGTGTTTCAAAATAAAAGGAATTTAAAATAAGATATCTGTCCTGATCCCTTAGTGATGGCAAGTAGTTTATCATTGCTTTACAGAAACTGTTCTACTATATACCAGTATATCAACAGAACTAGTTTCATAGTCAGAGTCCTCTTGTGTCGATTTTTAAAAGGCAGCCAGTAAGACCTGGGGGCTTTTAAACTGCAGAACTCAAGGAATTTGCTGATTTCTTCCTACTGAGCAACAAGAACCCTATATAGGTGTGTTTCAGTATGTGTCTATGTGTCTACAGTTAATTTTTTTTATATACATACACTTATTTAAGTGTGTATATATACACATGTATATATGATTATGTATATATAAAATACATACCGTGAATACAAATATGCATATACATATATACACTCCTCATGCTTTGCTTTCTCCCAGTCTTCTTTGAGACTGTCTATTTGTTTTAAATCACTTTTTGGCTCAATTAAAGCTCTGATGGACCCATTGAATTCTGTCTCTGATATTATTTGAAACTTTTTTCAAAATAAAGACAATATCAAAAATAATAGCACTAACAGGAGAATATAAATTCCATTACTGGAATAGTTTATATTCTAAAAAAATTCACAAAATAAGAGATAAAAATTGGAAACTGTACATTAAATTCCACCCACTGTTTAAGGGACACAGCGATGTTTTGACTAGGATTTGGACTGCCAAAAAAGAGAGGATTGAGTACATGTGAGAGAGAGACTGGAAAAGAGAGAGCTTAGGAAAGCAAATGTGCTCGGCTGAAGTAGTTCAGTTTGCATAATTTATTTTAAATATGGATCTTCTCTGGTGTGTGAGCACTCCCTCTCTCCTCCCTTCCCCCTTTTCTTTTAAAAATAGGAATTTCTGTGCTGATTGGATTCTGATATTCCAGTTCAAACAGGGTGTCTGACAGCAGCTCAGCACCTGTGTACTTGACTACTTACTGCTGATGAGCCTTGTTTGCCGGTAATCTAGATTTATGGTAAGTCTACCCTTTCCTTTCATCTACAAGGTCCGGGGACGTTCAGGTAGCCAATCTGCCCTTAAATATGTCTCTGAGGAAATGGTGCTAATTAGTATTGGAATTTACAGCCTTCCATTTTATTGACTTGTCCTACTTTCTTCGATAATTAACTAATGAGTAAAGTAATGAGCTATGTTAGTCAGTCATGATGTTCAATTAAACAGCAAATCAATTATTGAAAATAGTTTCGGACAGCTCTTGTGTCTTCATGAGGAGTGTGTGTGTGAGTGTGTGTTCGTGTACGTGTATTTCAAACATGTGCCCTAGATGTGGCAGCATCCCTCCCCGGAGGGTACCTGACTGCAGGAGGGCTGTGTGATCACAGTGAAACCCCACCAGTGGTTCCTCTTGCCCACATAGTCCGCCTTCTGCTCAGCTCCACTAAATAACACCCTGACACTGCACCTTCTCCAGGTTAACTTTGCAGAAGATCCCAAAAGCTTGAGAAAGACTGGATTGTCGTAAAATAGAGAGCACTTTTTGGGATGGGGAGTTTGACAGAGGGATATTCGGAAGCGGGTATGCCTGTTCACAGCTGTGAATCCTCTGCCTTTTTGCTTGGCACATGCAACTTTTACCACCAGAGAGTGGGTTAACCTGTCCTAGAGCTTGGCATTACAGCAGCAGGGTCTAATCCAGAAGGGGCTAGCCCTGCTGGCCACAGCAATACCCAGGAGCAATAGAGAGGATGGCAGGGAGTAGGGACTTTTCTGCTGAGAGCTTTCCATACCAGCCTGAGCAGCAATTGCCTATAGGAAGAGGTTTCCAGGACCATTGTGTTGTGAGTCCCCTGCACCATGCCACACAGTGAGGTGGCACCAAACCTGGGGGAGTGCCTCACATATGCTCCTTATGTAGCAACTGGCAAGGCAGATCATTGTTGGCCCAGGTAAAGCAGTGACTCTGGGCATAGTCTCAATCCTTACAGCACAGGTGGCTTCATTTGGCATGAGCTGAGAAAAGACCTGTTTTGTCAAGGTGAAAAAATAGACATTTATTCTCTCCCTAATGCTGTAAGTGCAATTCTGTCTAGGAAGTGTGAAGCGTAGAAGACTGTAGCTGCCATCATTCAGTAACGTGCCAGCTCTTCAGGTTTAATTATTCTTTCATCTGAACTTTTTACCCTTCCTTTTTCCTTCAGGTCTTTCACTTCTTCCTGTCTACTGCACCAGCTGGTAGCACCTCTGTGCCTGCCACAAATAACTGCATGCTTTCAGGCTCAGTCTCCTAGTGACACTCAGCTTGTTGCATTTACTGTTACATTTTAGTTCTGCTTTTGGTGTTAGTGTACCACAGCATTATTCCCACATACAGCGAGCAAACCTGTCCTGAAAATTCAGCAGTCCAGAAATAACTTTTGCTTTACCCTGCCAAAAGGCCACCTTTCTGTGGGCAGTGGCAGTTTTTAGAGGTGACAGTAATATTGCATTACGCAATTTGATGGATTTAAAATTCAATAAAAATGTAAAGGTTATTAGATGAAGAATTTGAGTTAGGCTTAAAACTTTAGCCTAACGTTATCAGATACACTGAACCAGAAATAACACTCCTAAAACCTTGCTGTGTTCTCTTGCAGTACTATTTGAGTAGCAAAGTGGCACAAATAGTGCTGTGCTATGCCCATAGGCTCTGTAGTCATACAAATGAGTCCCACAATTATTCTTTATTAGTAATAGACCTCACATTATGTTTTTTTTCAAAGTTAGTAAGCATGCAGAAAGCTCTCCCCACCTTCCAAATTCAAGAAGCAAAAGCAGGCCTAGGTGGCTAAATATAAAGAGAGGAGACTGAATACATTTGCTTTAGCCATCCAATTGAATCACAATTCATTAGAGAAACAACAAGCCAAAATGAATCAAAGACAGTTCAAAAAAGGCAACATAAAGTTTTCATTTCCAAACTGTTTTAATTCACTGTTTCATTTCCAAACAGTTTTAATTCACTGTTTGTGCTCTTTACTGAGAATATGCAAGGAACACAAACATTCCCATATGAATTAAATTACAATTTACATATGAATTACATTAGAAATATGAGCTACACTAAAGAGATAATTAGTGCTGTCCTGGGTTATGTGAGCACAAACAAAATTAAATAAGAACAATTTCAAAGCCAAATTTTGCTTTGCCTTTTTAACTAAGCTGGTTTAATCAGTGATAATGACAGAAATAAATCCACTACATATAAAACAATAAAACAACATATCATACTGTGTGAAATGCCATTACTAAGTCCCATGTCTTGGTAAATCATGCAGTCAAACAGGAGTACAATGTCACCAATATGATGTTACAGAGAATTCGCGACCACTGGGTGCCCAGCGCTAAAGGTGGTTGTCCCAAGAAGCAGGACCCACCACAGGCCAGTGTCACGGTGCTGCTCCAGAGAGAGTAGAAGGGAGGGGGTATGGGAGGGGGTGTGTCAGGGATTTTTTTTAAACCTTATATATGAATGAGAAAGAGGTGTCACTGGAAAAAAAAGCTAGTGCTAGCAGAGAGCTATGAGAGGGAGGGAAGGTGGGGTTGGGGGAGAAGACTAGAAGTGATAAGGATAAAAATACCAAGTAGCAGCAGACTACCTGTGCATCAGAGCCTCAGCCCCTAAATAGAGCTATGGTTTATGACTACCTTGCCTAATGAGCTAAACTCTGGTGACCATAAAACTGAAATATAATTATGACATTAAAGATGCCTATATTTGAACTTAATTATTAATTAATTTAATGAGAGAATAGGAGGTTGTAAAATTGCTAATTAAACGGCTCTGTAAAACTGCAGACGGCAGAGGATTTACCAAGTGACGAATCCCACAACAGTATTTGGGCTATATCAATATTCTATTAATATACAGTATGCCAGAGGTACTGGCTAGTACGCTACTCACAGTTAAGCCGATGTGACAGGCATACAGAGTGAAAGAAAATGAAGGACATAAAATTCCAGATGACAGCAACCTTGAAGACGATCTCTGCCCCCACCTCTGTGGCATTTTCTGAAATCAGTTAAATAAACTCAGAAATGCAGGATAAAAATCAATCTTACCATTGCAAATGTGAATAAATTGGCTTGAAGCAAACGACCCACCTATGGTCTTAGGCACCGTGTTGTGTCGCTCCCTGCTTGCGTGCGGGAATGGTCAGAGCTAATCTGGACTTAAGTGCAACAGAATGGGAGGGATGCAGCGTGAGAGAGTGTGTGTGGTGTGTGTGCTCGCATGTGAAAGAAACTGAGTGAGAGGAAAAAATAACTGTCCCTGTGTGATTAGTAAACCTTCAGGGGCTGAATTCTAACCTATGGGGGAAAATTTTAGAGATTCCCACACTGTATCATCAGCAATCGAAAAATTTCACAGTAAAATTTGAATAGCAATGCTATTTGGATGACATTAATTTAAAAATATAGATCAAAACTATGGGAAAATATTTTCTTTTAGCATTAAGCCATATTCAAGGAATGTCAAAAGAAAATGCGTGGGAGGTGTTGTACCCTGTTGTATCCAAAATGTCAATCATGACTAATGACTGGGATGAAAGCAAAAAAGTTAAGTATACTTTTGTAGGAAAATATGTAATATTGCTGGATAGCATAACAGAAAAACACCAGTAATACCAGGTTAAATGTAGGAGGTAACCTGTGTCTTAATATTTGCACAGACCCTTAGATCTGTTGCTCTTTATACATGACATATGGCATATCTTCTCCTTTATGCATTTTTAGTTTTTAATGCCCTATCTACAGTAAAAAAAAAGGCAATTTGACAAGACAGATTAAAGATACAAGATCAAGATACTATGGCGGGAGGAAACTCAACCCCTACTCTAAAGAAAATAATAGTTATTAGAGTAACATCTCCCATTTCTGGAAAATGTATGGAGAATCTTGAGACTAAAGAGAGGAGTTGCATTCCGAAGTAGGTTTTGAGTTCTGGAGAAATTACATAAACTTTCTGTCCCTGAGTTTCTGCTTTCTAAACTAGGAATAACAGCAGTTTCTTGTCACTTATCAGTCATGTGTCAGAACACTAAGTGGGAGTTTGCAAGTAATTTCTGAGAAAATGATCTCTAGAAGTCAATTTTATTGACTGGTTTGGAACAAGACTTAAGGAAGTGTCACTTCTTGCTTTGTTTTGGTTTTTAATGCCATCTTGGGACACTGGAACAAGGTAATTTTAAAGAGTTGTGCACTTCACAAGATGGTCTTTTTTACTTTATATCAAATACTAATACAGTTCTCTGTCTTGCAATAATCAAAAGCCTCACTGTTGGGTTTTGTATGAGAATCTGCAGCTAAAAGAATTGCTGTTTTAAAAAGATCTTGATCCCAATTTAGAAGGTTACTCTGGCTGGTTTCTGTTTTGTAATATGTGTAACTAATAAACAAGAAAATTTCTATGCATTTGTTATCATTGTATCGTGCCCTGCAGTTTTATGGATCCAGTTTCTCGAAAGGCTCTTTTACCGGAAATAAAACCTTCTATTTATAGTTACATATTTCTTCTATTGTGTGACCAGCTATCAAGCTTGCCCCTTGAATCGAGGCTTTTTGGGGATCTGAACTCGCTCGGGTTTCAATCCCAGCAAGACAGAGACTTAAAAGTTGGAACTGGTGGGTTTCTTGTAAAAAGAAAATGCCATCATCACCATGTTGCAGGTTACACATTTAGAGCACCAAAGAAATTGCCCCTGTCTCTCACAGACCTACTGCATAGTGAACTTTATTACTGGTAGGTCACTCTCCTTGCTAGAGAAATTCAACACAATACAGTGGCTAGCTTAAAACAGAAGAGAAATAGGGGGAAGAAATTCAAGGACATTCTTATCTCCAGACTTACCTTGATGCAGCCATTGCAAACAGCTCCCTGTGGGAAATAAATATTTGAGAAAGGGTAAATATTGGTGAAGAGTTATTGTCAAAACAAAAGCCTGTTTGTGGATTTCTGTGATACTGCCATCCAGTTATGAGGAAAACATGAGCAGGGATGGGCAGCAACCTCCTTATTGCAAGGACTGGGAGAGCTGACACCTCTGAACCTGAAGTTCATGGTCATCTTGTAGATCAGTTTTTAACTGACACGGTTTAGTGGATGATGGGTGCGGTTGGACTCAATGATCTCAAAGGTCTTTTCCAACCGGAGGATTCTATGATCTTCATAAGACTGACTAATGCAGGTCCTGGGAGAAAATTATTTTGCCACTTTACTCTGTACTGAGTTCAGCAGACTGGTCCCTATCACCTGATGGTGATCATAGGGGTGAGCAGGTACCAGCAATCGTGGTAGCAGTGCTGTTCCCAGCCTTGAGTCTCCTGTCACTCCAAAGTGGTTCACAAACTGCTAGTAGCAGCTTGGCTGGCATTTATGTACGTCACAGTTTGCAAAACTCCAGGGCTGCACACTCCTTAAACATGATGGGTAAAATCCAGCTGTGGCCCAGAGCTAAGCCATACAGTTGACAGGGGTACCTGTCAAGCTTGATCACTAGGCGAGAGCTCCAAAGCGCAAACAGGCGTGGCTATTACTGGTACCACAGGAGAGAGACAGGGTCTCACTGCAGTACATGTCAAATATGTGCAGACCCAAACTTTTATTGATTTGATTTAATTGCTGAGGATTTGAATTTTTTGCTTTAATGATCATTTAAATAATCAAGAAGGTTAACTTGGCTTAAGTTATCTAGTTATCTGTTACTCTTGTTGGCACTTCTTTTCCTTTTTTTTTTTTTTACCCTATAGAAAGCTTTCCCTTTTTCTGTTGGTTGGTGAGCCATAAAATATGTGGCTAAATGCATCCTACAAGGTAAGCTGCCCACTTAATGTATTTGTCACTGATCTGAAGGATGCTTTTTATCTTTGCCCATTCAATTGACCATTTTTAAAATTTCATATGATTTAGCTTCTTAATATTTTACCTTTATATCATCTTTGAATACGGTGAGTGCTGCACCTCTGTTTCATTAGGTGAATACTATTTTTTCTTTGATATTTGTGTTAAAAGCTGTTTATGTAGAACTCACACCATCTTTAAAATGCAGGAAACACCCACTTTAAAATAGTTCTCTCTAAGAAAATAATCAAGCTAGCTCCACAAACTGAACTAGGTTAACAGTGGTGAAATATAGAAATATTTTTGAACACACGGGGATCAAGTAAATCAGCATTGAAATGCTGTTTTTGACAGATGGCTTATGATTATGGGATGTTGGCAGAAGGAAAGAATTCTGCTTATTTTTTTTAGTTTTCCACGAGATCACAAGTTCTTCTGGAAGAAAGATAAAGGAGGCAACTTTGGGAGCTGCAATCTAGAGAAAAGTCATGTTTTTTATTTTGCCACTATATCACATTTTTGTTTTACTCTTTCTCCCCAACTCTTCTCACTGCTTATTTATGAAGAACCTATGAACTTTTCCATACCCCAAATTAGATAATTATCATATACACACATACCGCCCCAATGCAAACATATAGGGAACAGCAAACGGATTTCAGCTGCTGAAGTAAGTTGTCATGGCCTCTGTGAATATTTTGCTGCAGGGAACTACACAGCCTTTTGCATGATGTCATGAGGTGAGGAAGGTTGAAGCCTGGAAACCCTTCATGCTTGGCATGTGCTTGAAAAATCTAGCTGGATACTTTTCTTTTGTTCCAAATCACAAACCAGGCAAGTATCATAAACAAGAATGAGTCAGTTTTTCTATTCCCAGACTCCAAATGTGTTAAACTTTTCTTTACTCTGTCAGTTTTGATTTAATTCTGGAAGAAAAGGAAGGTAAGAAAGCAATCTGAGTGAAGTTGACTGTACTCTCCCACAGACGAAGGTCTAACATTTCCCTGTTTTCCAGCACTTCAGGTCTCATCCTTGCAGGAAGATCATGCACATCAGCCTTTGCTGTAACACTCAGAAATGGTGGTTCCACAAACGCTGGGTGCCTGGCAAGCTGCTCCACAGCATGCTTCTGCTGTGCTAGCATGCTTTTACTACAGTTTATCCAATGCAGGGAAGGTGTCAGGAATAAAACCACTTTACAGGCAACCCAGGATAACTCCTTAGCCTACTGGGGTTTTTTTCCCCCTTTTCTTCCCGGTGGCTGTTAATTGTGTTGTGTTTGAATGCAAAATTAGTTACAACTCCAGTTGGTCAGCAAATTGTTTAAAAACTGTTCTAAATACAGTTCCATGTCCTAGGTTTCAGTGGGAATACTCATATAGTTAAAACTACATGCCTGTTTAAGTGCTAGACTGCATCTGTAGGCAAATATATATAGGCTATATATATATAGCCCATATACACATAGCCTTTAGTCTCACCTTAGTTTTTTTTTGTTTTGTGAAATTGGATAATTCTTGTTTGTTGTATAAAAAGCTTCCCTTATATATTAAAGGATTACAGTGAAAGCTACATCCATGTATTACACATAACTTAGAAAACCCAAATGAAAAAGAAACAACGTTATACAAATATTTGGAAATATGTAAATCCTAGTTATATATTAAAAAAAACCTTAATAAAACAAAGGTAACTTACCTACATGTACATGCTGTTTGAGACAATGTTTTCATCTGAGAGAAATCTAAATGTAGACTATATGACATAATTTAAGTAAATATTACCTGTAAAAATAACAACTGTCTGTTTTCAGGAGATCCACTTGAGAAACTAAGAGTAAAAAGAGAAAGATTAGCAAAGTGTTTTAGAAGTGGAAACGTGATCATAATGTCACCTTTTTTCTTAAATGTAGAGATGGCTTGAAGGAGGATAGGAAGGTAGAGGCATGCTTGTCTTATGTGAATGCTTCTAATGATTGATTCATCTGTGACTTCAGCTTTGTGGGTGTGAGAGAAGTTGTGTGAACTGAGAAAGAAGTCACTCTGTGTTCTGGGATGAGGATCAGAAACCCCCAGATTCTTGAGTTCTTACCATTAAGAACAGAAGAGATGCCTGACATAGTAAATCGGATTGAAAGGATTAAATAACGGTTTCGTCTTTGCGTTATGAAAAGTAAGATCTCATGTGGTATGAGTTTGCTTCTTGTTTACAGATGCCTTAGTTTGAATGAAGAATAGAAAAATGAGTTTTTGCTCAATCCCTCAAGCAGATGGGAAACCCATATGATGATGATCCTCCATCAGAGGCAGGCCAGTAGGATGCCATTTACAGCTGGCCATTGATGTCTCCTGAGACATATATACATGCACTTGGCCATCCCTAAGCTTTTCTGCTGACATTAATTCTCTTCAAACATATCTCATTTCCTATTGGTGCATCCTGTCACAGTAATAAGGTCTATTGCTGCATCACCAAATGATACTGGAACACATGACAACAGCTCCCCTACTGGATGACCTCACTCTTTCCCCACTTTGATCTTGTTTAATAATTTTTGGTGACTCAGGTATATAAAACAATTCCCAGGAGATGGCTGAAAAAATATTCAGAACACATGGGTTGCAAATGTATTTGGGAACACCAGCTGTGATGAACTGTGCAGCACAAGTTCAAGTTGCACAAAGGGTTTGAACCATACCTCGTAAAATGTACTTCTCAGGGCTGTACCAACCCTAACCATAAGTTTAAAGGCTTTTTTTCTCCACATGCTGTCTTCCTAAGAGATCAAAGTAAAAAATACAAACCACAAATAAAACATTGATGATAAAGCATCCTTGTTATAATCAAGGAGAAGAAAAGCTATATGTGTACACATGATCAACAAATACAAATACTTAATCATAGCTATGCTAACACAGATACTCCTGCCCCACCAATGTACACACACAATTATACTCATATAAATGACAGCAAAAGTTGCCCTATTAAAACAAAAGAGAATGACTGAGTATTATCGGTTTCAAATTCGGGTGTCTGTTATTTAAGCCATCTTCTGGCATATTTTAGGAGCAGAAGATCTGATTCTTATTTACACTGATAACATAACAATATAAAATAAACTTACACAAGAGTGTAAATTCCAGTTAATCTATCCAACCTGATACAAAAGGGACAGTAGTATAAATAAGAAAATGTCCCAGAAGCTCTCCCTCTGCAAATTGATTGATATATCAATGTTAGATGTGGTCTAGTTATCCTCTAAACAAAAATGACCTGCTCTTTTAATAGAATGGAAGTTTCTCCTAAACTGCTTGAGTACAAGGAAAAGCAGTACATCTATATTTCCTCTCTTTCCCACTTATATCATTTGGTCTAACGAGAGGCATTGCCTTTCTCAAAATGCCTTCCCCCTCTCTATCTTTACACCAGCACAGCAACAAGAACATTAGTACCATATAGGTATGTGTTACATTTCAAGAATGCAGCAGGAAGGAAAATTTTAAAATTCATTTTTCTTTTCCCTCTCCCTATTCTCCTCAAGCTCTTTTGTATTGCCATTTTTTCCTGCCCTGCTTATAGTGAGGTTTATTTCTGCTAGAGAAATGCCTTTTAGAGGCAGGTGGATCACAGTTGTGTGTTAAATCATGAACAAAACCAATCGCCTTCCCTCTCTCCTCCTTTTTTTTTGTTGTCTGTTCTCTTTCCTTAAACATAGCTTCTAGGTTAATGATTCATTCTTCTAAAAGGCTGCTGTGCCTACCAGATTATACTGTAAAATCTGTCATTCTGTTTATGTTTAAAATACAAGATTAAAGCAGTGGTCATGCTGAGGGAAATGGTTCTTACACATAACAAGAAAGGATCAAGCCAAGTCTGCTGAATATAGGCTGTTTTAGCAGAGGCTGCCGTTTTGGTGTGCTGCCAGACCCCAAAGAAATACGTCTGAGCTTTGAAACTTGGTAGCCATTCTTGCACTGAGCACAGCAAGGACCTAAAATAGGACTTATCACACACTAACGTACCTTTGAAAGTTACAGCAGCCTAGCTGTCTGTAAATTCCAGGGAAAGCACTTGAGTAATAAATTATTCAGTCCTAATGGGAAGTGAAAAGGTGAAAAATTTTATTCTGAAGAAGCCTGTATGGTACCTTTAAAAGTATTTCAGGCTAGGAATTTGTAGCTGGTACTGTGGAATCGATATTTAGGTCAAATATAGCCAAATTATCAGTGGCACTAACGCTTTTTTTTATAGTGTCATGTATCAGCATAAAGGCAAATCTGAGCCAATGTTAGTATGTTATTTTTGTTACTACTGTGTGACTTATTCACCAGATCAAATACATTGATCCATAAAATCTAGCTGGGTATGTAATGTCAGCCAGATATTAGATTTGAGACTTGTATACACTTGAAAATTTACAAAAATAGCTCATTTGAAATAATTGCTCTGGAACAGCTGTTTGGGCAGAAAGCTGTAGGGATATTTCTCAACCATTTTAGATTAGTTATCTCAGTAAATTTCTAAGTATAGACAAGCACTCGTGATCTGTCCTGCCAATTGAAGATTGTTCTACTCAATTAGGTCTCATTAAGGACAGCAGAGAGGAGTAAAAGTGGATTCTCATTAAGTATAAATTTTCATATTTATTAAGCAGAAGTGAGAATACACAAATTCAATTTCACATGTGTTTTTCACTCATTGAGTGAAGCAGGCCTTCTGAAGTAGTCATGAGCCTTAAACGCATCTGAAAAAGGTTGTTTGGCATTTGAGGGATCCAGGCTGACAGGGACATTGCTATTCTAGGTGAGGGGTGAGGGTCTGAATTATTGTTATGAATCACGATTTTTAGTTGTTATTTCAGGGAAAGGTCATTGTGGAAACATCTTGTATTTGGGCTTTTTTTTCTCTCCAAAATTTCTAGCTTGATTTTTAAGCAGAACAGGAGGTATGTTCTAAATAAAAGGTGATAGTTTCAGGGGCAGAGAGTAAAAATGCCGTATGTCAGACATCAGCTTCTCCGTAAAACTCAGAGTTGCTCGTAAGAAGCTGACATCTTTCCTAACAGGAGTGTTTCACACAGTAGTGCATTTAAGCACTGAGGAAGCAGAGTTTGATTAGCAAATCCAGACTGTTACACATTGTATCTGTGAGTAGAATATGCCAATATTTTGTACCTAGTGCAGTCCTTGGGAGTGCTATGTTGAAACTGCTGCCCGTGACCTTCCCCTGTTCCAGGATACCGTGTCTTGGAGGAAAAACTTCTTTCTAAAACCATAAGTTTAAAGAAATTGATACGTACATATGGATTAAAAGCTAGGTTGTTTATTATACATACTTAGATCTTAACTGGACATAGATTAGTATCCAAGCTAGACTAAACACGTTTAAATTACCAAACCAGTGCTGGCTATAAAGAGAGGGTGAAATAAATGTTTAATATCTCCTATATCATCTTTCCCAAAATGGTTTCTACTTATCATCCAAGTACATAATCAATGCAATACATATAAAATCCACAAATTTTATAGTCCAGTAATAAGTACATGCAAATTATGTTGTCATATAAGCATACTGACTCAAAAAGATGTATAATACCTATCAGACTAGTTAGCCATTATCTTAATTATGAAGGGATTATCCTTGTAAGGGTAAGGCCATAATATATTAGGAGTTCTTAAATACAAATGATCTCTGGCTATGTTTATTATTAATTCAAACTGCACTTATATTCCCATTTTCCCTTTTCTACAGTTTATTTTTGTTAATGTTTATGTGTCCCTTTTTAAGCAGCAATATGGTACAACAACCCATCAAATGCACGATGAAAGCTCCAAAGAGCCATCCTAAGTATATTAATCCTCCATAAAAATAAATAAGCTATATGAGAAAGAGAATTTCTATAAGGTTTGAGTGTTAGTACTGACAGCTGGAGCATGAGGTGGTGAAAATGTGTGTGCCAACTTTGAGATTCATGCATAAAAAAGCTCTTTGTAGTATTTTTTTCTGAGATGAGGTTTGTTGGTGGATGTTTTTTCCTCTTAGTAAAGATTTCTCTATAATAAAAGACACTGTCTTTATGCCTCTTTCTGTCTGTGGAAGTCAAAAATACCTTCTGACGGGTGGGCAAATGTAGTGGAGTCTGAAAGAGATCAAGTTGCACAAGAAAGATGTTTCACAAAGTTGGGACTTTGCAAATACAATATAGAAAGAACAACAAATATAAGAAATAAAATCCCATCTCTTCCTAACATTACATTTGCTCTGATCTATTTTCTGAAAGCTGCCCAAGTATAACTATTTATTTTAACTAAAGTAATCAAGATTAATGTCAGCAGTTATGACACACGCTGTTTGCTAAAGAACACATAGAACAATTGCTCAAGGCAAGCTTCATTAAGAAATCAGATAAAATTAGTAAAACTGATTATATTTCAAAACTCAGCAGCGGCAGCAGCTCAAATTGCCATTCAGGAGTCTCCAATTAACACAATTGGTATCGTTCACAATCAGCTTTGTAATCTTATTAGCCTATTATATTTTAATCATTGAGATAACTGCACAACAAAACTTATTTTATTTTTGCACTGACTGCTGATGGCGTAAGTGAACGTGCAACATGCTTTTTCTTCATCTTTTCTTTCTTATCCTATTTTTTTCCCCCTTTCTTTCCAGAGAACAATGCAGACTCCTTAGAGCATTATCCTGGTTACAGATTATTACCATATACCCTGTCAGTGCTAGGGAATGCTGACAGCAGGCATCTAATTTGGCATTAATTGGCAGGGGACTAATTGCATAACTGACATTGCTAGTGAAACTTAGAGACTAAAAGGTAGGGATGGTATGAAGTATCAGAAAAGAAACAGAGGGGAGAAAGAGCAAACAAATGCCTGCAGACAGCTCTGCGGACACATGCATATAACTCGTTTGCCTCCTTGGTGTGCTGCCTTGTTTCATAAATGTGTTCCAGGGATATTGGCCCTTGTAAAAACACAAAGTCTTTCTGTCCTTTAGGTACTGGCAGTCTGCAAATACCTACAATACCAGTGTTTCATTGATATTGAGTATTGCCTGCTGCAATGAGATTATGTTCTATTGATGGGAACTGGGGTGTAACATAGCCATCTACAGAAAGCAATAGGTTGCCCTATTTTCCAGCTGAAAATGTTATGTATTTTATGAACTGCCTCTATCTTGCACACCAGGGATGTCTCTGTGGCTAAAGCCATAATAGGATTTTCCTAAATGATACAGAAATACAAATATTCTGACTGAGCACTTTTCTGAGCTCGTCTTATTTACCAGCAAGCTTTGATACAGTATTTTACTTCCATCTTTTAAAGGACATTTTCAATTTCCCATTTCCCTTATGAGTGCTTCCTGTAAAGGTGTCAATAACCACTAATTGCATTCTGCTTAGCCAGTCCACAAATCAAAACAGCAGAGGCAGCAAGCCAATATGCATTCAAATCCCGTTACTTGGCTGCCTCATTTTCAACTGGAAAGATAGGAGAAGGCAAATATTCATACAATAGTATGCCTGGAAATTCAGAGTTACTCCTGTGATCTCCAAAGATACCTATGTGGCTGCTGTTAATTCCCAGACTTTTATTTTAAGAGGATTATTGCTGGGGGTATTTCAATGTTATTTCTTTTATGTTCAGTCCAGGAAATGGTGTGTCTTAGATCAGAACAAATGTAACAGGAAATAGTTCTGCAATACGAGCAGAAAGAATGCAATAATTATATTAGGAGCCCGCTTTCACAGGCAGGCCAGTGACAGAACAACACAATTTTACTTTGTTGGTGACCTAAGCAAATGGTGGGATTTAGTTGCACTGAATATCATACAGTGAAAAAAAGTCATTGATTTTATTAATTTTGTTCCTGTTTCATGACTTGCCTGTCAGCAAAGTGTTGATTTTCTTAAATGGATTGGTCATACCAACGTGTTAGCTGCATAATTTCTGCGTCTAATATTCTGCATGAAGTTTGATTGAGAGAGAAGTTTGTTGCCAGCATTTGTTACTGTGTTTCAAACTGCTCTGATTTCACTTTATCAGAAGGGCCGTCTTCCTTTCCTGGTTTGAGAAACAAGCTTTCCAGGGGGTTGTCCAGAAGTTTTGGAAACACTTTCCACACATATTTTTCCAATTCCACTTAAAATCTTCAGCTTGGCCAAAAGTGTCCACCAGAGAAATTCACGTACAGAGAAAAGTCTTACAGGAAGGACCTCCAGAGGTGCCAGGAAAGCCAGCTCAAATTGACTGAAAATGCCAAGTGCCTGAGTGCAGGAAATATATTTCCAACTCCCTTTCATTCTGTTCTGATATGAAGGACATCCTTGATGTCTCTGCCCACCACAGTCCATTTTGAACCACACTTATTTTGGCTACCAGGGGGCCAGAGAACTTGTATTTCTGGTGCCTGTAGGGATGACCCTCCTGGACGGTGCTGCAGGATTGCTGATTCATAGGCTTTTTCTCTTATCCTCATGGATCCAAAAGCAGCAACTTGTCCCTCTCCCATAATGCATGTGAACAGATACAGTCAGGTGCAGGAAGATAAATTAGTACTGAAAGAGACCATAGGAGATCTTCCTTTTCACTTGCTAACTAGCATGTTTGACCAGGTTTATAATAATCAGACATTTATAAAAGACAAAAAAGTTACTCCATCACATTTTTGGGGGGCAATAGTTTGAATAGATGTTGGATTTCATTATACTTCTGCCTAAGGAGCTTCCACTGTTGGTTGCTTTTAGTTTACTAATCAGCTTATTGCCTTATACCCTATTCTGATAGTTTTCTATGAAAGACTTAAAATACACTTAGAGATTGGCAAGGCAAGTAATAAGCTGATTGTTTTCAAACTGAATATTGTAACAAGAGAGGAGCATTAACATACCAATTCAAGCTATTGCTTAACTACTCGTGGAAATCACAGGTGTGATTTAGTGGTACAAGTAGCTAAAAGATGTGGCAAATCTGGTGCAACATTTTTACTGTGCAATACTAAGTGATGTTTCTTTTGTTGTCATTCCAGGTGTAAGGGTTATTGTTGGCTCCTTTTTTTTTCACACTGTGTTTTGCTTAGCTCTTTGAATGAAAGCGAGCTGAGAAGGGCACTGATCTCTAGACTAACGTGGCTAAACAAGTTGGTGTACCCATTGCCAGCCCCTCTCCCTGTACTCTGGCTGTTCTGCATTACCACAGCTCTGAGGATTTCTATTTTCCAGTAAACGTTTGCTGGGATGGGAGCTGAGGCCAGCTCATTGTTAGTTTCAAGTGATGCTGTGCTATGTAGATATTGCAGAGAGTCAGCCAAACCAAACATGCTGTTTAATACTATAAGTCATGGTTTCTGGCAGCTGATGGCTTATTCGTGCATTTTGTTCACTGAGAATATTTTGCATGAGTTGCAAAAGTGATGCTATCAGCAGAAGTAAGTGGAATCACGATAGCAAGCAGAAATGCACAGGCAGGCAGCAGAGCACTGGGACAATAGAAAGGGTTGCAAAGAGGAAAGTCGTGGTGTTTAAATGGAGCTGAATTCTACTTCAGAATCTGTGATTGAATATTTCCAACCTGTAAAGAAGAGCCTCTGTTGCTGCCACTAATGCCAACTACACCCTTATCTTTTCCTTTGCTCCTGAGGATTAACCCTGTTGACTTCAGTGCACCTTGGAGCAAGCTGCTTGCCGGCAGCTGCAGTCAGAGTATGTGTGAATATGCTCCCTCACTGCGTCTGCAGGGTATATTGGAAGGAAAGTCAATGAGGTTAAGCTGCCGCTTCCTGCAGCCACCCATGAGACAAGCAAGCTACTCCCAGGCAGTAGACTAAAGTATTCAAAGCCATGGTAGTGCACCCATACAATCATCCACACCAAACCAGCTGGGAGACAATTATATCATCTTAATGTGAAACACAACTATGATGTGATGTCAGCACTCACTGCGGGTTTAAGAGTTAAATATTTGTGGCAATTATGAAAGGATAGTGTAGCTTTATAAATACTCCTAAAAGCAATAATTTATGACACTACAGAAAGAAACATTTTTTTCCTTCAGCATTGAGACTGACATGTTTATGAACGTATTTCTTTAAAAGAAAGCCTGGGAGCACAGTTAGTACATTGCATATGGACAAGCTGACTTTTAAAAAGCTGCCCACACCTTGGTAGAATCATCAGCGTTCTCCCTTACAGAGCAGCTTCTCCCCTCAGACCTGGGCTGATGGGGTATGTTGAACTCTACATGCAGTTACAGCTGTGTGTGTCATCTACTGTATATGCCTAATACATATCCCACTGCTATTGAGCAGTGTGTGCTGTTCTTTGTTTTTGCCATTTTCCAATATCTCTCTACCACTCTGGGCACACAATGACTCCAGAAGACCATAAGCAAAGCAAATTAAAACGATGAGCCTTGGCTTTTGCACCAGTGAGCCTCAGTTCAGCTTGAGAAGTTCATTTTTAGTCTTTCGGTATGATACCGGCTCCCTCAGCAGCTCAGGCAGCAGCAGCAGATGGGCCTAAGAGTTATGTTTCTGAGTGTGCCTGCCTCTCCTTGCTCTTATGTCTGTCTGTGCACTCACATTTTGTGCTGCAAAAGCACACAGCATGTATCCAAAAGCTACCCCCAGCAGCAACAACAGAAAAACCCTGGGACTCGGAGGAAATGTATCTGTGGGACTGAAAGATACCTCAAGATCCCAGGATCCTGCTTTCTGCAGTCCCAGGTTGCATTCCCTAGTTAAGCACCATCAATATCAATACTTAATGGTATTCTCTAAGCTCAGGCAGTGAAGAAAATAGGGTTGTTATCTATCAAAGCACATTTTAGTTTTTGACAAGTAAAAAGCAGCATGGGGAATGCAGTAAGTCTGAAATGAAAGCCTAAAAGAAAACTCATATAACATCTGGTGTCATTTATCCCCTGTTGGCCTTTCATAGTGTGATATGATGAGCTTGTTCTGATTTAAGATCAGATGATTTGGTTTGAAAGAGGGAAGTGGGGGATGCAGCCAGTCTGGCAGCAAATTGGGATACAAAATCTGCTCAAATAATTGGAAACACGACAGATTTTCCTTAACTGATGCCAGTGGCATCTTAGTTTATCCATCTCTCTCAGCTGAATTTGTTAAGTGTATTATCTTATTGGTTTTAAAGTTTTCATCTCACTTATTTGCAGGGGAAAATGTGAGCAAATCAGTCATGATGGATTGCCTAATTTTCTGGGCTGAATAAACCAGTTTTATAAGACTGTTGATTCCTGGGTTATTAGTTAATAGAAACATTTATCAATTTCTTTATAGAGAAGGGGAAAAAACTTTAACCAATGATTGCATTTTAAAACTTTCATTAATGTTTCCACATAATGCTTAGTGTTGGACATGAATATGGTAATCACAGATTTAAGGGTGGCTTGAAGCAGAGTTTTTTTTCCCTTCCTTCCTTCTCTTTTTTCTGTTGAAATTTAAAAAAAAAAAAAGTCAAAGCAAAAGGATGTCATTAGGTTGGTAATTATATTGAGTGTTCTTTGATCAAGAAAAGGGGCAAAGGAAGAAAAAGATAATTTCCTACCTAGCAAACATGATGCATGTTTCTATTACCAGTATTCATACACAAATGGGGCCTGATTCTATGAGTTTGAACACTAATGACTTAGCAGTCTTTGTTGTCTTCTCAATATGCTCAAGTCCCAGCTAGATGTTAACTCTGACTTTTGTGTGACTTAAGCACATTGTTAAAGTTACCTACTACTCCATGAATCCTTTGAGATTCCTTGGTCCTGAATAAATGCACAGCTTTTTGAGTGGTTCACAATGGAACCTCTGAAAACATTGGGGTTTTGGTGGGCATCCAAGTGGTGTAATCTATGAAGTCGCCCTATTAAAAAAAAAAAAGTTTTACTTCTTAAATATAAGAACTCTCTTTTCAGTTTTATAAAGTGTCAGGTCTCAGTCTCACCAAAATTCATTTTTAAATGCTATTTCTCCAAGCAGATGAAGACTCAGTGTAAACAGGGGGTGCAGTAGCCAGTTGAGTGCATTAGATAGGGCACTACACATTGCCCCAGCTGATGCACACAGGGAAGATAATGTCCCCTTGCCCTCATCCAACATAGAGCTATGCCCGTTATCTACACATTATAAAGCCTTTTGCATAAAGGGCCTTAATGTAACTAAGAATCTTTGCACATTGATCAAAACGAAGTATCATTTTAGACGACATCAAGTTCGGAGCAAGAATAAATCATGTGTGGAATGGTGAATAATGAACTCTTGTTCTAAATGAGATGCAGAATGTCCATTAAATTTTTTTAACACCTCTATTTCCATCTCCATCTCCTTTTAACATCTTAGATACCTGTGTTGAGCCTTGGTTCCAGAAGTGCAAAAGACACTTCCTTCAGAATAAGAATGAAGGGAGTTAAAAAACTTTTATGCAAGTAGACTTTGCTATGAAATGTTATCTTTTGTTAGTTCAAAGGTTTCTGAAGATATAAATTCTTCACAACTGCCCTGAGGTACTGAGAATGTAAATTGAATACTTTACAATTTGTAGACTGTTCTTGCAGTAATGTGTATCTCCTCTGTGAGTGAGTGTTTAGGGATTTTTCAATTACTGTAGTCTGAAAACTCTCTGAGATTCTTTAGGGCAGGAAAAGGCTTCCTTCTCAAAGTTGAGTCACTGATGTTCAAATTAGCTGCCAAAAGCACTCTAATGATCTGTGTTCCAGATTTTGCTAAACAGGGGGAAAAAGTGGCCCATTTCACTAGGGGAAAGAAAAAAAAACCAAGGCTTTCCTCCCCCACCATAAGTATTCAGGGACTAGGCATTTTGCCAGGGTCAAGAGTGAGCTGAATTGTTGACAATAAATACACCTTGTTCGATAGGTCAAGGTCATTATTAAGGGATTCAAATGAACTTCTTTACATTTCCAGGGCTGTAGCATATGTTTGGCCTCCAGGCTCACAGTGTTGTTTAATAGCTTTTGTGGAGCCTTAAGTTAAATGATAAATTGGTTGAATGTCTTTAAACTCAGTAAATTTCAAAATCATATAGAGTACTCTCACATTTTTATATACTGTTATCAGATATATTTTACAGAGCATAGTGCAAATGGTCGGAAATGCCTGCATTGTACCAGCTGATTATGATTATCAGTGTTTACTGTACACTACTCTTCCTACAGCTTATTGCTACTAAGGTCAATAACTAACACAATTTAACAGCTATTGCATTTCTAATAAGTAAAAGATCCTACTGTATTTCTAAATGCAACATGCACTGAAAATAGTGCCTTTAAAAATACCCAGATACTGGGAGTGATGGAACTCCATAATATTAAAAAATTCCTTAGGACATCCGGTAGACCTATGACAGCCAGCAGAGATGACCAATTCAGTCAATCTGGTTGTCCAGGACTGACGTGCTTCCTGACTTGAGAGTGGGTGGGTGGATTACTGCACCAGGCAGACTCATATTGTGGGCTCTTTCCTAAACCCGTGCGTTGGTCATCTATCTTCAGATACAACCCTGATGTAGTTAACCCGCAGACTAGTTGATAAGATTTGCTTGCCAGGATTTGGGTTGCTTTGCTCCTGCAGTATCTGCACTGCGATTTGCCATTTGGATCCACCTCTGACTCAAAATTAGGGAATGTTCTCTGACATGGAAAGGCAACATATTGAAGCATGGTGAAAGGAAATATTTCTTGGTTAGCACTAGAGGTAACCTTTTGAATTCATTGCCAGGAGATGGCATGTTCTGAGAGCAGGAAAGTTAGAAATGAGAGAGAAGCTCAGTGGTATTGGAAACCTGTTTCATTCTGGTAACCTAGGTGTGTTCAGCCTTCATCTGTTTTGTTAAAAACACTTAGCGAGTATTTTGAGTCTCTTTTTGAATTTTTTTGCTGCCCCCAAGCCGGTTGCTCTCTGGTCAGCATTCTCCATTACCAAACCTTTTCTTTCATTCAGATCCCACCTTCTACAATCCTTTTAGTCCTTGGAAGAAGAGATCTACCAAAGATTCACCATTTCCTATTCCATTACTCCCTATTCACCAGTGTTAGTTTGTTCCACTGATTGCTTTCCATTTACCTTTGTGTGACCTTCTAGTTGCCCCAGAGATTTTGTAGCCATTGTAATTATGCAAAACATGTGCTTTTTAAAAAAAAAGAAGTACACAGTCTCCCCTTTCCAGTCAGTTTGTGAAATAGCGTTATTGTAAATGAGATCCATATCTTTACAGTAGGTAAATTCAGTTCTCAGTTACAGGTGAATTTACTCTTTGCCACCTCCAGCTCTGCCAACAGCCCCTTTCTGCATGCCAGTGCACTGTCGTGTTTTTGGCCATACTGAACATGTCAACTACCCTTCTCTGCATATCTGTCAAGGGTCAAAAGTCTTGCAGTTTGCCCTGACCCAGCATGGAGATTTGTCTGTATAGGAATTCTTCATGTGATACAATGAATACATAGTTAAAAAATATTTTAATGCAAAAAAGTATCAGATATGTAACTTCGACCATCATGTCAGAGCATGCCCTGTTGGGAATACCAAAAGCCTTCCTCTGACTTTGAAGAAATAAAAAGTCACAACTGATGAGCCTTGCTTAGTTGATCATTTCTTAAACAAGCTCCTGTGATAATTCTCTCTTTATAACATGGCTTTAAAATGAGGAAATAAGGACACTGACAATTAGGTTTTATGCCACAGTGAAACCTCATGAGACCCAGGAAATAAAGAGTCAAGAGCAGTTTGGTGAACACATGGCGGGCAAAGGGTGTATTTTCCTCATGAGTTTCTCTGCAATGCAACTTTTTAAGCCTGGGCCTTTGACTTTTCTCTAGCACTATGTAGTTGCACAAATTATCCAAGATAATCTGAATAACTGCCAGATTATGTACTTTGATGTGTTTATTTCTGGGTGAGCAATTTCTGGGATCTGTTAATGTTCCCCAGTCGGATTACGGAAGCGCTGACTTTCCCCCTTTCCTGAATGTGTCAGTGTTTTTCCCTGCTGGTCCCTTGCCGGCGAGGATGACATAAGCTGCCGTTGGGCCTGTTCCCTGGCAACTGTCCCATTTCTTGGCTTTTTCAGCTCCAGCTGAAAGCCAGTCCAATTCACCCTGCATATTTCCAGTGTATCAAACAGACATAGGCTCAAGTTAATCTTGTTAGCACAATGAAGCCGTTTTCAAACATTGCAGCAAATCAAATCGTCCCTAAGGACCAGGAGGGAGGGATGAGAGAGTGGAGGGAGAGTGGGAGAGAAGAAGGCAAAGGCTAACCATAAAGGTGGAATTAGCATGGAGGAAGCCCGGCTGCTACCTGGCCACAGTCAGCGAGATCCTTCAGCATGGCAGTGCCAGCTCCTGTGCTTTCCAGTGCTGCTGCCCTTCCAGCCAGTCCCCGGATCTGTGCCATGCTCAGAACGGAGGCGGCAATGGGCAGTGACACTGAGGGAGCTCATCTGTCTGCGAGGAAAGAAGCAGCTTTGATTGTTCCCCAGGGGATGTAATTGTGCTCATTACTGGCCATTTACATTTCATCACTCGATTATCACAAATGCCTCATTATGGTTGATAAGGGTTTGTGTTGAACTACTTACTAACTATTCATTCCTGAGCTTTGCTGTCATCAGGTAGATCTGTGAGAGACGGGACTGGACTGAGAAGGGCTGGGGGAGAAGGGGGAGCATGGAGAAGTCATGGGGTGGGGAAGAGACAGGAGGTGAGAAAGGTCTTCTATCAGATTTGATTAAAGGCTGTGATTTAAATCGATATTTAATAAAGTGGCTGCTGCCACATAACGCGTGCAATTCCCCATGCAGGCAGAATCATGAATCCAAGGGCCTTGCTGCCTGCTACATAACTCAATTGGGTTTTGTGCACTGGCCTGGCACCTGTGTCCCTGAGCACAGCGCCTCCGAGGTAATGGGTTTATGAGCCGATGAACAGAGCTGATAGGTTCTAAATGGATTAACTAGGTGTCTGCAGTGTAGTGATGAATACATCAGGAAAAAAAAAAGAGGGAGAAAGGAAAAAGGAAAGAAAAAAGTCTGCATAAGCAGAGTGATAGAATGTGTTGACAGACACTGTGGCTGTCACGAGGCCCACAGGGCGAAACACTGCTCAGCTCCTGTCAGTCAAGTGTTCTCTGAATAATGGGTGAAGATACCAAGCAGAGAGACTTCACAAGCCTACAGGTGCCAGGTGGGTCACCCTGCTGTTGTTCTGACACTGCTTCAAAAGGCTAAAATGGAGCATGACTCATCTCACAGCTATGGCCTGCTTGTAAGTTGTCAAAGGTGCTGCATACACCTCTTTAACTGGCGAGCGGACCTGTCTTCCATGATGGCTTTAAGTGCATGCTCAAGTCAACCTGCATGTGTATTTATATTGCTGGAAATACGTTATTGTTGATTTTTGTGTGGTCTCACAGTGGTTCCTTAGGCAGGATTGGATTTCTGCAGTGCTGAGCCCTGCACACAGATATCCACTGTAGGCATTTCCTGCCCTTAAGTGCTTTTAAAGTGAATAAACCACAACAGTGACGGAAGAAGTCTTATCGTCTTCCCATGTGGGGGATAGGAACTGATAGGTTACGTAATTTGCCTAAGATTCCATAAGAGAGCTGGAAATTGAACCCAAATCTCTTAAACTGAACTCTAATGCACTAACTAGGAAGTCATGCTTCCTCCTGTGGAAGGGGCCATGGAGTCTTAATAGTCCATGATTGATGTATGGAATATTTGGTAAGTGGAAAATGAAATCAAATAGACTTTAATACTGACCTCTGTTTACTACTATTAAGCTACCAAGAGCACAGCAGTAGGTTGGAGAATCTGATGGAGTTTTATGTCTTTCCTACCTCATTTCATATCAGCTAACAAGCTACATGTTTTGTAAGTGCTATAATATGCCAGAGTGTTGCAGAATAATAAAAAAGTCATGTTGGTATATGCAGACTTTACACAGATAAATCATCCAGTGTCTGTATCTACTGTCACTGTTCTGTAGGAGTTAACCAAAGTGGATTGAAGTAGGCAGCTGTTTTTTAGAATATGTTGCTTTTTCACCAAAAATTGGAAACCGAATATTTTTATTCGAAAAATACTTCCACGGCACTCATGGGAGTTATATTTTGGATCTTTATCCCACCATTGTTCTTACTGTGTGATTTTCCTTAAACGGATTACATTGCATATAGTTTTCACCTCTTGCTGAGCTGCTGCAATGAATTGTGGAATCCATTGGTTTCCCATGGGAAATGAAGTCTGAAATATCAGTACCCCAGATATTCCCAAACTGAAATCTCTCTTTAAAAAAAGAAGTAAAAAGGAACTCTGCAAGAAATGGCAGATTTTCACTTTTTTATTGAAAAATTGAGTAATTTTAGCCTTAAGTATATGTAACATAGAAAAAGGTAGGCACACCAGATAGCTGTTTTCCATGTTATTTGCATGTAAACTACAGTTTAAAATAATCGTCTGTTAACCCATGATTTCAAAAGTCTACCCAGTCAGAATACCTCCAGGAGAGCAGATTCCCTAAGGATGATGAACACCACCTCTTTATTTGCGGTATTGTTGTGCACCCATATATGTCAGTTGCTTTAGAAAATTCTTGCCCCAATCTTTACGAAGTCTATTTCTGAAAAAAAATAAAATCAAACCCACATTAGTGGTATGTTACTTTTTTTCCTACAAAACAACATCTCCCACAAAGTTGTATGCAATTAGAGTGGCTTGAATCATTCAGTATTATTTAGAACATCTGGGTAAACTATATAAAACCATCCTGGCTACAGCAGACTGCATTTAGAAGTATCAGGAAAAGTAACTTTTTTCTGTAAGGATACATTTTAGGAAAGGAAAATAAAGTTCTGGACATGTAGGCAAAAATATTCACCACTGGATGATCAGAAAATGATTGGCTATGTAAAGATAATGCAAACAAGCTTCTTCTCTCCATTCAAAATTCTTGTCTGACACTGAAGTTGACTTTGTATAATTCAGCCAGATCTCAGCCACACAGGTAGCTGAAGACCCTCGATACAAATGTTCTTTCTGAGTTCTGAAGTCTCTAAATGGTTTTGAGTTTTAAAGACACAATAGATGCCACAATTACACTTACGTATGTCTACATTAAATGAGTAGCCATTATTAATAACAAAAGTACATCTCATTATTTCTATATCTTTTAACAGTTTCTTCGAGTTGGTTAGTTCATTGATTAGATGATAGAACTTCCACTTAACACTTCGGCATTTTGCCTCTGAAAGTTGAGAGAAAAAAAAATGCTAACTATTCACTGGAAACAGAAGTGCGACCCACCAAACGGAAAAAGTACATTAAGTTGGAAATACCAGTGTGACAAACTCCCAAAACATCATTGGTGGACTTGCTATGGAGGGATGTAGCATGTTATGGTACGTGGTCTGGCTGGGGAACAAAGTCAGAAGACATGCATGAAGGCCTGGGGTTAACTGACCATCTAGAGTGATCATCGGGGAAAGAAGTGATGCTGAAAGAAAAAGTGACTGCAGCTGGCCATAAGGCCACCATTTATTTAGACTTTCTTAAGAGAAAATATCAGGAAAATTGATAATTTCAAATGGAAATTTTCAATTCTGTTCAAATTCTGTTTGTTTCACTCAAGAATCTATTTTCCTGTTTGCTGTTATTCTCCTTCTTACTAATGAAGGTTCTGCTTTAACAATTATTCTCTTGAGATGTGATTTAATTTTGTAGGTAGGTCACTTGTCCCAGTCTTAAACGATGACTATTTCCAACATTTCTGACATCAGTTTCTCAGCTTGAATGCCAGTGCAGATAGAGTTGGGATGGTATATGCACTCAGGTCAGTGTACTTAGCATGGGCAGAAAGAAAATGTAGCTTCTTCTACTTGTCTAGTCAGGAGATACCAAAGTAAACCCTTATAAAGTAAAACCTTATCTTTTCTGGTGCAATGTGGCAAGTGTACAAAAATGCAGTCTTAATATTTTATATAAGAATGATTAATTTACTTAAAAATACCATTTAAATATTCCTGCCCTTCCCTCCTCCTCCTCTGCCTTCCCTCCAAATAAAAAGGCTCTTTTTGAGGAAGAGTAGTTGCCTCCTGGCATCAAAACATGGGCTATGTGCATTCATCTGTTCATTGGAAATTGCAGACCCCTGAGTCACTGAATGGTGACTCAGAATCAGAGTGGGATGACCTAGAGATGCTCTGTGACAAGCCAGATCTGATGGTTTTGTTATGGTTTGTGATTCCTGATTGCTCTTTGACTTGCATACTGAAAGGCCTAGTCTTTTGTCCTCTGGAAAATGGAGCTACAGTCAGAAATATTTTTCTGGATCACCATGGTAACATGCCATAGAGTACCCTTTGATTCTCCTTAGTAAAGGTTCCTCTCCTTCTGGTTGTTGACCTCTCTGGAGAGGGGAGGGTTTTTGGTCACCCTACTACTATGATCCCTCCAGCTCAGATCAACAAATTCCTCTCAGATGCTTTAGCCAGCACTTGCTTCATCTATTCCTGCAAGGAGCCTTAAGTCATGTCCCTTCTAGTCTGACCCCGTGAAAGGCTAGGGGAATACACATGCATATATGTATGCTGAGGAGCAGTCTACAAGCAATTTCTTCTGTAGCAAAGTTTTGAGGCACTGAGGTATGTAAAACTGCCTCTAGAATGGTTTAAGACGTGCAATGGCCTATAAAAGTGTTTAGGCACTGAACACTCATGAGTCTCACCACTGGAAGAGCAGTGCGGGTGTTCAGCTTCTCTAGTTCTTGGCCACGGTGTCAAATCATAGGAAGGATTTTCTGGTAACTCAGCTGAGAAACGTTTTGCAGATGCAGCTCAATGAAGGCATCTGGACCAACAAAGATAATTAAACCAGGACAGAAACAAAGAAAAACTCCTTTCATAACTTAAAGAAGATTTGACCAATTGAGTCCCTTTGTTTGTATCAGCTAAACATTCGTGCACAGAAATCCAATGGTTAGAATAAATATTTGGTGCCTACTTGGTAATATTCATGAAATCCATTTACTTGTTTAGACTTTTCCAAATCTGCATACTTAAACTTTAAGCATATGTGCAATCAGCTTCAAATTTTATGAACAAAAATAGATCAAGAAAGAGGGGGAAAAAGCATCTGTTCCTCAGCTAATCAAACCACCCAGGGAGATTGTCCGTAAACATTACAACGACCAGGTCCTCCTGCTGCTCCTTATTCCTTGCATATCACAGTGTGTAATGGTCGTTAACTGAAAGCAGATCGTTGGAGATTGGTAAAAAGCAGTTTTCAACCCCAGGTTTCTCTGTAGAGTGTCATACAGCTTAGTCTTCCTCTTAAGATGACTTGGGTGGCAGCTGAAGTCCACGTGAATGAGTTTATCTCCTTAGAAATTGCTGAAGTCATAACCTAGTTGCTGCAGGTGAGGTGAAAACAGCACTCATTTACATGGGCTTAGCACTTAACTCAGCAGTAGCTGTCATCTTCCCTCCCCAAAAACACCTACCCTGTCTGCACAGAGCCAAGAACCTTACAGTCTCACTGTTCAGTTGCCTGTGGATTTCTGTTGCTACATGTAGTCATGAGAGGTGGTATGGAAGAGGTGGTATGTAGAGTGCGGGTGCCCAGATTCTGGTTCCAGGCAGCTCCAATGGCCCCATACCAGGGCACGGCAGAGCTCCTCAGCAACTATCTCAGATATTAATAAATTAAATTAATTTTCCCCAAGTCAAATCTGTTTTGTGAATGATTTCCCTCTCCTTACTTTGACCTATGAGCTTTCCATCTTATGTTGTTTGGCCATCATGTTGAGGAGGAGGAGTGACTGAGCATCTGGGTGGATGTCCGATCAAGGCAAACCAAGCCCAGAAGGAAAATCACGACAGCAGGAAATAAAAGGATTCTCTTGACAAACACAATTTTAATAACAGAAAGCAATTTGTGACTATATAATACAGTTTTTAATAAAATCACTGGAGGAAGCCACCCAGTGTGTGTGTAAATGGTTGCCTTGTGCTGAACAAAATGCCAGCTCTTCCCAGTGTACAGATGTACTCCATAACAATAGCTACTTGCCACCTTGTTTAACGAGTGCTTGCACACACTTGAAAAAGAAAAGGTGATTTCTCTCTGTTCTGTTAGCATGATATTTTGAGTGGCTTTAGTGGATAGAGTGCCGATACGACATGAAAAATGTTACAGTGTACTACTATATGCTTAATGTTACATACTATGTCGAAGTGTATCTCATATGGGATGGGACTAATGGGAAAATGAGATTAAGAAACGGGACAACAGAAGGAAAGGTGAGGCAAAAGGATGTACAAAGGTTAGCTGTTTTAACCATTACAATCACATAGTACCAACAGCCCCTGTATTCACTGTTGATTTTTGGTTGTTTGCTCCTTCTTTTTACTCAAGATAGGGATCTCTCATGGTCTTGTACAATGCATAATGGTCTGTCAGCTGCATGTTATGTTTTCCCCTTGATTTGTCTTTCTGGCAGACTTGTCATGTTAAAACCCATAGTAGGAAAAGAATAGTTCTATATTACCCTGGAAAGACTCAATGTGAGCAGGATTGAAAATGGCTTGGGTAGGGCTAATGTGTATTTTCCTGGTATAATCGTTATTGGATCTGCTAGTCAGAAGAAAGCCTGTGCCAGTAAGAAAAAGATGACAGAGAGGCAAGGACTGCTGCCTGCGAAGCTGAGAAGTTGATTTCATTTCTTGTACCCAGAGTATGTGGTGTCAGCTGTTTTGTAGTAGCCCTGAATCTGAGTATGTGACCACTGCCAAATGTATGGGAGTACCATTGTATTGCTTCACAGTGCCATTTCCACCAAAGCATGGCATGCTATTCTGCGCTTCTTAATATGTGGGTTGCAAGGGGGCTTTGTGACTAAATAAGGTGATTTGGAGTAGAAACATCAAGTTGCTCTTTACTTGAGTTGCAATATGCTGTAACACACTGAGGAGGTTGCTATATGATTCCCCCTAACCCCCCCTCATTCCTGTTAATGTCATGCCAGCTTCTGACTGTAAGCAGAGCTTAAAGCAGTAGCCAAGATGTATAGAGAAATTACCTCAGATTTATTTACAGAGGCTCATTTGTGTTGAACTAGCAGTTTTCTATTGTGTCAGCAATTCTCTATTGCATTTATTTGTTACTGTGACATTAGGCAAGAGTACAATCCTATTAAACCTGTACATTACATTTCACAGAATTGTAAGCCTTTTCTATTTCACAGAGTGAGAAGAAATATGAATTCTTACTGCTGAAAATTCCTGATACAGCAGTCAAGAATAAAAATACGGTCACTGTCAGAGTAGGAGTTTGAATTTTTTCTTTCCTTTTTCTTAATAACCTGCGTGTTTTATAATAACTTTATTCTTAAAATGAAATTTACTGGTTTGTTCCATTCATCTGGATGATAAAGAAGACATCGAGACTACTATTGGTGAAGAACTGGAGAGGAAAGTTACCACTCTGTTCTCTCCAGCTGGCATTATTTTTAACAAGGAGTTTCCCTGAGATTACCCTCCATTTTGCAGTTAGACCACTGCTAAGAGGTTTTAAAAATCATTTGTTAAAAACTCAAATTTAACTGCAACTCTTTTTAAACACATGGCATGCAAGACCCTCTGAGCAAGTAGATGGCTGCAGAAGGGTTATGGCCCTGGGATTTCCAACACATTCTCAGGGCCAGCTGGATGACTCACTACACATTCTCACTGATCACGCAAAAGCCCTGACCAAGGAAATTTCTCAGAGCATCCTCAAGTAGCAAAAAGGCACTCAGAAATATTCCAGGAATGGTTTGCTTTTCTTCATGGATGGCTAACATTTTGCAGCAGTAGTGTAAACCCTTTGAAAATTCCATGCAAGTTAATGACCACATAGCACAGACTGTCTTGCTTCTCTTACTTTTTGTGGATAACTTTGGCATAGGCAACAGATCATTAAATTGAAAACCAGGGTTTGATGGAACAGCTATTTGGTTTTGTCACACTTTACCTCATTAAGAGTATAAATGAGGAAAAATTATATTAGTTTGTGTAAATTCCTTCCAAAAAAAGGGAGGGCATGAGGAACTAGCTATGAAAGTCTCTACTATTGTGGTAAGAGTGCACGAGATCAGGGTCTGTTGTATGCAGCTTTTGCTCTGCTAGGTCTATTAATTAATTATCTTAATTAATATGATAGATTCACTGGAAATGATAAAGAAATAAGAACTTGACTTTCACTGGAGACAGAGGGCTGTGATCGTGTTTCATACCCAGAGTGGAAACCCAACCAATTCTAGTTTATTTCTTCTTCTTGACACAGCCTTTGATGTCAACTTGTACAAATCTCTGCCTCTGTTTATCTGTTTCTCATAAAGAGAAGATAATACTGCCTCCCCTCAGAGATATTTTGTGTCAGTATGGTTTGTAAGGCACTTCAATATTAATGTGATCAATCCCATTTAATTTCTGGGGATGAAAAGCCTATTTTCAAAAGATTATAAGGCCTGATTATAAGGCCTGTTCAAATACTTTGACTGTTTCATCTGCTATGATACAAAAGTTGTTAATGATTTCACTCTACCAGCAGTTTCTATCCTATCTGTAAAACATATCAGCCAAGTTAAGTTATGAATTATGTTAGATTTAAAACTTCTCAATGTGAGATTGTCTACACCAATATGAATTTTCTGAAGCAAATGTTCAGCTGTCCTAGAACTAGTATGTCTATGGGATTGCACTGATTTACACCAGCTGAAGACCAGACCTATTGTGCCTACATTAATAAAAATTTTACCTGAAGTTACATTAAGTTGATTTTAAATATTAACAGCAAGGTTATTTATTTTCTGCCACACACTCATACCCAGCTATACCTAAATATTTACATTTTTGTCTCAAGAAGTTTATTGTAACAAATAATGTTTTGCGCAGAACTGTTGACTCAATTTGGTTACCATTTTCTTTTTTTGTGGGTGAATCATTATGCAAACTGAAATGATTGAACATGTATTTTACAAGTTATCTGCAAACATATTTGCTGTGAATCATATGTGTTAACATGATAAGTTTTTCCATACATTTGAAAGGTTGAGATATTAGATGACCTTTGAAATCTTACCTGGTGATGAAGTTGGAAGTATGGGGAGTTCTGTAAGAGCTAAGCAAGGCTCCATGTGGAAGACTAAGATGAATCATATTTGTTTTTTGGTTGATCACTCTTTGTTTGGCCAATTGTTTGCATAAAAAATACATGTTTTTCTGCTTCTAGAGGAAGACTTTTATCTGTCCCCACTGGGTAACACCACATAAAAACTTCTGCAGCAGTACCAGAGTCTGATGAACTTCCTTGGATAAAATGTCCCTGTGGAACCGTAAGTGTAGAGGACACCAGAAAAGAGGGCTAGAGGGAGAGATGGGGTCCTAGGGGCAAAGGCTCCAACAGCAAGGGTACCGACAACCCAGGCAATTCTCTGACAGCCTGGTGAGGCTTGCACTGCTGAGAGAGGATGAAGAGATTTGTGTAGGGAACAGGCAGGATTTTTCAAGCTCTTAAACAATCCAGTACCACAAAATTTTTTACTTCTTTCTCCAGGTTGAGTGAAGAAGGACAAGGCAGGGTTCCCTGATAGTATTTCAGAGTTCAGACTGAGGCTGGAAAGTGTATCCCATCCCAGCATGTTTTTAAAAAAGTGAGTCACAGTTGCACATGCACAGCATGAAACATCTAAAAGATGCCATATTCACCAAGACTCTGAGTGTTTGATCTCTTCAGATTCAGTCATCTCAAGGTGGACAAGAATCTTATCGCTGGGAAAGTACTCAGAATTTCTGTTCATATTTAAAAGGATAAAATTCAGATATGTATACCATGGAATCCTCAATTCCTTGCATAATAATGGTATTTTTCATGCACTGGAATGTTGTATCTCGAAGGAGGATATATTCAACAGCAGGCACGATTGTATGTTTCGTGTTACTAAGAAATGTTTTTAAGACTACATTGTTATTCACTTTCTTTGATTTAAAATATGTGTTCACCTATTTTACAGTGCAGTATTTTACCACAGATATCCTGAGAATTAGTACAAGTTACTTTAACTATATTTGTGTGTTTGTGTTTGCATACACATAGACTATTGATCTATGTTTGAAAATGTGAAGGTATGTCACAGCAGTGTATTTTCCCTTCAGAGCAGTAACTTATACGATTATCTTTATCAGTATCAAACACCATCTGTAGATAGCAGCTCACTAGAATGAGACACCCTAACATGGCCCTTAGTGAAACAGAGCTTTAATCTTTTTTTTGTGTGTGATTTAGTATTGTCAAACAGTTTCATTAGGATGTGTTTAGGGCAAGTTCATTGAATTCTGCTGATGGTGATTCAGGAAGATGCAGTGAAAGTTACATCTAGTATAAATGTACTGATACTTAAAACATTGTAAAACAATAAACCACAGAGATTAGATGCAAATTTTGTTTGCCTAATCTGCCATCTACTCTCCCCATCAAATGCTGGGTTTATTTTTTTATTGTTTTGATCCTGAGCGGTGGGTTTTTTTTGTAAATATTGTAAATTAAAAGCTAAACATGATTCAGTGCAACTGGAGAAATACCTGAAAAACTGTGTGTTATGTTTCAAGGAAAATGTTGTGTTTTCTAGAAAGTTAAATCCATTTGCTAAATGCTGATGAACAGAGAAATAGAATGCAATGTCTATGGGGTCTTCAGTAGATTGAGATTGTTGTACTCTAAGCTTTCAATATAATAGCCAATTGTTTCAAAATGTTTTCCAGCATTTCTTAGCTGAGAGATAAATAATCTAGGGCTCAGGGAAGACAGAAAATATCTTGTGGTACAGCAGTGTAATAAAGTCAATTAATATATGTGAATGTTAAAAAGTTATGTTAATAAATATTTAGTTTCCACTGCTTAAAAAGGAATAGTAGGTGAGTTTGCTGAGATTCATAAAATAGAAGTACGTCCTCTTAGTTTTTTAATACAAAATCCTCTGTTTAAAAGAAAAACTAGCACTAAATTTAGTCTCAGAAACATTTCTCTGACCATTAGCATATACTAGTCTTCTGTAAAAGATCAGCTTTTCCTAAATTTTTTTATGCAATAGCACTTGCGATCTGGCAGTAATGCTGCAGTTCAGAAACCACTTTGTAATGACAGCTGGCAAACACCTTCTTTCTTAGTGTCAGTGACAGTGATACACTTGGAACATACACTGGGAGATGAAACAAATATTGTGTGGACAGCTCAGAAAACTCCCAGTTTGTAATTTATTTTTTTCAAGAAGAATTTGATTTGTTTGCTACATCAAAAAATCACCAAAAACAATAGCATGAAACACAAAAGAAATTGCCAACTATTGAAATTTGGAAACAGTGTCATTCCCCCGGGTATTGTTCTGAAAACTGTTCTTTTAAGAATAACTGTTGTATCAGCAGTGTCTAAGACATCACTGTAAAGTTTCTTAGATAAATGATTTTAAGTGACCATAGTTACAAACAGACTGAACTAGGTTAGTATAATCATGAAGTGGCATCAAAAAGGCCTGGAAGACTGCAGAAGTTAAAATGATCTGTCATACAATCACAGACCAACTCATCCTAAACAAACTCTCATAATGTAATGTCAGCATTCACCTTTTTTTTTTTTCTGTACAGATTATTAGCATTGTCATTCTTTGAAAAATCAAGAGGAAATTTTGTAAACATTGGCAGGTATTAGAATTTTCCAAAATTATTCTTCTTGTGTAACTATCATGTCACAAGGAAGGTATATAGATGATAATTGGAATAATTTCTGTGCCACAGATAGCACACCTCTCATGCATGTCCTGTGGTCTTGCGCCAAGGACAAGGATTTCCTATGCTTACCACCTTTATCCAGAGATATTTCTTTTTAAGGCTCTTTGGCCTGTCTTTCAAGGTCTGTGTTAACTGACGTGTGATTCGAAGATATAGTCTCCCTCCTTTATTTGTTTTAATACAAAATACATACATACATGCATAAGGGTTTGTTGTATAAAAAACTTAAATATTATCAATTATAATATACTCTTTGTAGATGTGTTTCAAAGTTTATAATTCTCAAATAAAACAATATTCCCAACAGTATTTTTCTCGTTTAAAATCATTCATATGCATTCCCCAGAGTACCGGGAAAGCAGATAGCAGAGGCTTTTTATATACAGCATATAATTGACAAAACCAGGTTCCTGGCATACAGATGTCCCATTTCTGCTGGATGCAATTTTTGAAAACTTGTGAGGTGTTCTTTGATTCACTGAGGGCAATGCCTTGGGAATAACTAGGATAATTTGGGGGATGGAAGCGGGTGGTGATTCTGGAAAAGTCTTTACTTGGTATCCAGAGATCATTAGTGAACCAAGCAAAGGAGTATGCGTGTGGTCTGAGGTCAAGTGTCCCCATTGTTAAATCTAGTCTGCCTCTCAATAATGAAGTAGTCATTCTGCAAGCTCTGCCTTTGTAATAGAGCCAAGAACAGAGGAAGGTTTTAAGCGAGCATCTTACTGTTGCCCCTGTTGTTTAGCTATGGTTTCTGAAAATGCTGTCTACTTTTTACCTATTCTGCCCTTAGAGGGGCAGGGAAACCAGAGCCTTCCCCTCACATGAGGAGGAATGAGTCCTTCACTGTGGGAGTGTTGGCGGGTCCAGATCTTTAAACTGGAGGAAGGTTTAGACTGTGGAGCCTGGCTTGTGTACTGCTGTACCTATTAAAGCTGGTTTTACTTCTGAGGCAACAGCCACTATTTCTGAGGCTGAAATAGGCTATGTTTAGATTATTTTAAGTTTGAAAAGGGATATTCCTAAGCTTTTAATCTTCTAACACTTTCTGTTTCTTTGGATACACAGTGAGCTGTGAGTAGAACTATCTAACAGGTGGTGTAAAAAAAAGATTGAAACCACAATGGCTATTTGGCTTACATGGCTGGGGATTTGTTTGATTTTATTTTAATGGAAAACGTTTAGGGGTCAGAAGTTAATGCTATTTGGTAAATGTTTTCCTTCCTTCAATAGCACTCTGAAGGGGCTAGGTTCAGTTTTGAGCATTACCTCAGCTAGTTTTCAGAAACAAATTTTGGGAGATGGTGGCTGGGCTGGTTTTGTTAGAAACCGTTTTATTTTTGTTAGACTTTGTTCTAAGCTATTATTTGAATATCTGTATTGGAACTTTTTGCTTTAAGGTCCTTGGGCTGATAGAAGCCTTCCAGAACCAGAGAAGATTACACATCTTTGTGTTTAGTAGTCCTAATGGACTTTTCTTCTGGGTACTCATCTAATTGTTCTTTTATCCCTTTTATTCTGTTTGGATACAGAATTTCCTACAATGATAAGTTCCATATTTTAATTATATGTTAAAAGAGAAAACATTTCCTTCTGTTAACTTTAATCTGGCTGTAAGAATTTCATGTTCTTACAGAATGAGAAATAATGATAATTGTTACCTATTCATTCTTTCCATGCCATTTGCGGTATGCTTTACTTTTCTAATATCCTCATTTATTGCTTTCTGCATTGGTAGAGTCCTAACCTGTTCTGACACAGAAGATCTACTACATTGTTATTTAGCATTGTCCCTCTTTTTCTTGGAGAGAATGCCACAACAAAGTTCATTAACAAGATGTTTATGTTGCCCTGGTCTGTGCCGGGCTTGGAGCGGGGAGTGGAAACAACTCATCCGATTTGAAGTGCTTTGATGAGACCTCTTAAATTTAAATGCACTAGTGGAGCAGAAAATTTGCTGTTGTCTGAAAAGGGTGCAGGTCTGATTCAAACACACCTGTCTGAACAGCGAGGGAGCAGCCACCTTATGCAACCACAACAGTCTTCCACCGGATTTCAAGAGAATCCTGACAATGACCAAATTGCAATAATCTAATATGTGGTGAAGGTACATCAGCAAATGTAGGTATATATAGAATATTTTATGCCAGATTCTTCTTAGTCTTAGGATGATGTTTGCATGAACAGAAAGGGAGAGCAGTATCAAGGAACAGTGAAAACCCCGAGGAGTTTTCCTTGTGCCGTGTTTCACTGTGCAAGGTCTATTTGGGTCAGACTGTCTGCTGGAGTACCCAGCCTTCAGTCACACACCCCTGGTGTGATGCACCCCAATAACACATCATCTTAAGCAGACTGCCAGAGCCAATGAGAGATGCCTGACAAGCAGTAGGCTTCAAAAAAACAAGAACAACTGCAAAACCAGAAAGAGATATAAGACCTGACAAAGACATATTTCACTACCAGCACATCCTGTTTCAGAGCAGAATTTCTGCTTGTTTTAAAGCAAAAAATATGGTCATTTTATCATAGTTGTAAGTCTGAGACAGAAGGTAAAAATGCTTGGAAGCAAATTAAGAAAGAGACGTGAACTGTGTTCATAGAGATATTATTCTCTAATTGTATGTTATTCAGTATTACAGCTAATGTTGATATTACAGCTCCTAGGTTCAACTGGTCAAGAATTCACTGTATTTTCTGCTATGCACTTTCAGTGAAATAGAAACATCAGTTAAAATATTTCTTTTGCAGAGTTAGATATTGTTTAACTAATACATGAATCGTGTATTCAGGTCTCTTTCAATCATTTGGAGCAGAAGGAGCAAGAGGAAAGGGGAAAAGAAAGTATGAAGAAAAATAATCAGAAGTTGAAAGCTGGGTGGTAGTTTTAATTTTAAATAGGTGAAAAAACGAGAACTTTACTAAAATTAGCATTTTCTGTCCTTACTTTTTATTTGGGATAGGCCTTTTGTCTCGATCTATAGCAGTGAAATGTACCTAGTTGACATCTCTTTATTTGACCACACTGATCATTAGGCAGACAGAAAAATGTACTTGCTGAAAACTTTGACTGACTAAAAGGTAAAGGATTGAGCCCAGAGACTGAGAATGCCTAAGTTTTTTCTAGAGTTGTGGTTGTATTTTTGCATTGCGTCTATTTTCTCCAGCCCACGCAGCAGACTAGACAGACAAAAGAAAGAGAAGCAGATCTACAAGAATGCCCCTGTCTAGGAAAAATACTGTAGGTCTGCCCTCTTCTGGGCAATAGAACTTCAGAGCCTGCTGTGACCATAGGTTATTGGTTTCCCTCATACTCTTTTATAGCCAACTGTAAAACTTGAGGGCCAGTGAGCTGTTAAGTAACCATGAGTACCACCAACCATTCCAATGTGGACACTGCCAGCTCCTCTTGTCTGTGCTCCCTGTTATCTGTGAGGCCATCCTTCCTAAATCTATTAGAAAATAACAGAAGACAGGAATTGGAGATATAAGGTCATCAGCTCTTAAGCTTGCTGGGAAAAATAAGCTCTGGTCTCCTTCACTGTGAGCTTCTGTTGCACTTGCAATGCTTCTCAGGAAATGCTTTAGGACTGGACTAACGCAAATCACAGTCTCTGCATATGTTGCATGTCCTGCACAGTAAATATGACTTTAAATGTCATAATACAAATGTCTTCTCAGGGGTACACAGATATCTATATAAAGCCTGGATCAGAATGAAAAAAAAAATCCAAAGAAGGAAACCTCAATTTAAAGAATTAACATAAGTAAATAATCTCTCTAATTATGATGTGCAATTTCACCAGGCTATATACAACTGTATCCTGAAAGCTAGAGTAAGGTTTTGCTCATAGCCAATAAAAGTTAAGTATTCCTGTCTCTTCTATGGGTAAGTGAGCATAAAAGCATTTAACTTCTTGTTATTTTGGTATCTCTTATTCAGTTGCTTTCCACACTCAGATTCCTAGTTGCAACCATTTAAAATCCTTAATGATTTAGCATACTTAAAGGGGTTTTTTTGTGAACATTTCCTGCTTGGGATCACCTAGATTCAGTCATAATTACATGGCTCTGCAGCAAATTTAGAGTGCAGCCCATACTATGAAATGGCATTGTTGGCTGCCTGGGTTTGCTCAGATTGCACTATGTGGGGCCTTATTGCTGGATTATTCCAGTGTTTGTGAGGGATGTTTGCTGTTCGAAATCACGATCTTGCATCTTGTTATAATCTACCTCACTTCTGCACGTGTTATGAAGACTTGTCAGCTTTCTTGTCACTGAGATGGTGTTTGTGTATCAGACTTCTGACTACGGATACGAGTGTCTGGAACTAAGAACATTCTCACTCCTCATTTTGCTATTGTGAAGCTCAGTTTTCATGGTTGCTTTCCAAAAATACAATTTGCATATTTCATCCATTGTTAGTAAACAGATTATAAGGCACTCATTTGTGTGTTAAATCATAGCAAACCACATTTTGCGAATCTGATTCTCATCTCCCCCTCATTTAACCTGGCTCAACTCCATTGATTTCAGTGCTGTTACTGCTGATTTATGTAATGATTGTGAGAGAAGAATCCAACGAGCAAATTTCCCTTTTGCACATAAGCATGCCAAAAGAAGTCCTGTTTTACCAACCTCTTTCCAATACAATGCTGGCTTAACTTCTTTTGAATTATTTCACTGGGATGCTACTGCAGTGAATGAGGCCCAAGATCCATATAATTACCTTTGTGTGCTTCTTTCTCCTATTTTTTTTTCTCCATGTATATTTCCCCATATTAAGACTGGACTTTACCATCTGCTTTGCAGGTGTGTCACATACGACTCTCTAAGAAAATGGATTTTTTAACAGAAGATTGGTTCAACAGAAAATGGCCACCACAAATGAGAATTCCAACACAACAAATCTTTGTTTCTGGTTATGTTACTATACTACCGAAATAACCTGTAATTTCTCCCCAGTCTTTTTACAGTAGTATCTCAGTGTGCACTATAATTGCTGAACTCTTTGTGTGATGTAGCTTTGGTAATGACATGAAAATGCTGCTCTGCCTGCCCTTTTATCTTGAGAAGATAGCACAATATAGCTAAATGTGTGATAACTGCTTACTCACACATATCTGTGTCTATCTCTAACTACACAAAACTTAGTTTTCAACAGTCCCTTCTGTTTTTTATATCTTTAGATACTTGTTGCAAATATAGCCTGGAAATGAATAATCTTACACATTTAAAAACGAAACACAATAAAAATTAGCCTAACTTTTTAAAATCCAAGTCAAATATACACACAAAATGATTAATGCCATACTGAAATCAATACAAGAAACTGGCAAGAGTAACTGAAAGATTCATAAGCTATGAATCCTTGGCAGACTGGAGAATTTTCTGTTTGTATGAACAAATTATACAGTTTTGTATCATGCTGTTTGCACTTAATTCTAGGCAACTTACAAAAATAATATTGATGAGCCATGATCCTGATTTCTTCAGTTTGGTAGTGGTTTGTGCACACTTGACAAAATCAGCAGGAATTACGCTCTAAAATAACTGAAGTGTTTTGAAACATTTGTTCTCTATTTCTGTCATACACCTTTTATATAAAACATAAGATTTTAAAATCAGCTTGATGGTTGGATTTCTGCAGCTGACTTAGGTGGAAAGCAGACTACCTCAGTAAAAGGTACCCTCAGTTTCTCCTTTGCTAGGAGAGTCCTTGTGAAGAGGATAAGAAAATGCTGGCTGACCAGCAGCAATGATGAGTGGTTTCAATGCACTACAGTTGTAGTCACCAGCATATGGAACTAAGTGATGCCTCACACACTTACTGCTACCCAGATGTGGCTGTGAGGCACAGTTACCTGAATCCATGATTTAAGCTTTCACAGAACAGTAGCTCTTCAGGTCCCTATGTTCCTGTGAAAAAGGACTAGCTGAAACTTAAGAAGTTAAAATGAGATGTCATTAACCTGGCCATTACAGCACATATATGCTTATGCTTAGAAGAAAAGCTGGAAGCAGGGAAAGACTAACAACACATTCAAACACAAAAAGAAAAGACCTAAATTTTTATAATTAAACCATCAAGACATCAGTTCCATAGAGTGTCAATGTTAACATTATTACAATGAAAAACAATTAAACTAGAGCAATTTGAAAATGACATTAATGTTTTGCCCAAACACAACCTAGTGAGTAACTAACTAATGACAATTTTTGCCACTTCTTAGGCAAGCTCCACACAATGGAGCTATTGAAAAATAATTTTCATGCAGCCCACTGTAAGTACCACTATATTAAATCCTCCAAACTTGTTTCATAGGAGATTGCAATGTGAACACCTTTAATTTAAGTTTTGAATCTGCAATTTCATATGCTAAGTAAGGAAACTAAAGATATATTTGAAATGTTAAATACTTTTAATAATTTCTTAATTTAACATGACAACAGTATTTTAAATACTGCGTCACATTTTCAAAGGAGCAGTAATGTGGTTTCTTGAGTTACACCCAACTTTATACATTAATATTTTCTCTCTCATGCACTCATAAACACATTTGAACTTGAACATGCAAACTATTTACACAGAAATGTGAATGGGTGGATGGGTGGATGGATGGATGGATGGATGGATGGATGGATGGATGGATGGATATCTGGCTCCCTTAATGGCTTGTATAAATCACATGTTTATAAAGGGAGTGGAGGAACACAATTAAAGACCCTATTGCTTCTAAAGAAAATAATCACTTTCTGGTAGACTTACAGTATCAGTTGCAACATGCTGCTAACTGTATGTATCCAATGCGTGGAAAAAACAAGATAAGAAAAAAAAATAGTATCTCAGCAACATTTGGAAAAGTCTGGACTGTCTTATGGTTCATTGCTGGAAGGTGCAGGGCAATGCTTCTCAGTTTTTGTCTGCTTCAGGACAGCATCTGTCACATTATAGGACTGGGCCATCAGTGCACACACAGGATAAGCAAGAAGCAGTCCAAAAGAAACAAAATTGATCTAATGCACTTTTGCAATGTTTGAAAGGGATGAGTTACAGCACAAATACAAAATCAAACACTGGGAGCTGCTATGGAACAACATGGAAAGCTGGAGGTTCGACTATCTTACTCCCTCTTTATTAGCAGAACTAATGGTATAGATAAAGAGCAGGCTATTTGTTTAACATGGTTACATTCTGCTTGGTATATTTACTAGCAGGAATATCAAACTATATTGTCCCCTTGTGCTCTCTCTGTTCCAAGACCACAGTATATAGGCAGTGGCACAGGGGGATATTCATACCACCAACTTCAGTTACCTACTAAGTTCGGTGGTGATGCGTCTCAGGTTCTTTTACCTATACAGTAAGGAGGGAGAGCACCACTGTAGGGCAATGCAGAGAATCCTCTCTTACCACTTGTACTAGGTTTGAGTTTGGGTATTATGAATACTCTCTGTAAAGTAGTAATAGAACAATGGCTGTAATGACTGGAATAGGCGTCACAGCCCCAAATGCAAGGTGTTATAACCAGAGATTTGTGATAGCTCTAAGAGCCCACCCAGGTTTTACATGACAGAACTCAAATATCCTTGTAACCTGGGCCATTAGTTTATGTTAGGTTGAACCAGAAGGAATCAGTTTCATTCTGGACCAGAAGGAGAAATCTTACGTTGTGCCCATTACATCCTGTCTTTATCAGACTGGCCAGTAACATTCTGTCATGATGCAAAGGGAAAGGAAGGGATTAAAAACCTTGGATTTGAGAAGCAAAAAGAGTAAGACTGTAAAAGCATAGGTGTTGACCTTGCAAAATAAGTGAGGGAATTTTCTGCCGCGCTCATGTTTGGGATGTCAACTTAGTAAAAAGAAAAAGTGGAGAAACTAGGGAAAGCATTCTGCAGAAAGGAGAGTTTAGTTTGAGGATGGAGTAGAAATTATGTAAGGAACAGCTTCGGTTTTTATTGTTCATAGCTAATATTAGTAATAATCTAGTGAGAATCTATGTGACTGCCTACTTCTGCCAACCTTGCTTTCCATACAGGCTACAATACTAGCCAGGGCTTTAATGGCACAATCTGGCCCAAGATGGGCATTGACTCGAAAAAACTGACTCAGAAATGAAATACATGGAAAGACAAAAAGCAAAACAAAACTCCATGTGAAAGGAAAAAGATCCAAATAACTGATGGTCTTTCTGATTCCTGAATGGATGCCAGTTGTCCTGAGGCAGTGAAGTAGCCAAGATATAATTCCGAACTTTGAAAAGCATCCATATCACAGCTTGGTCAGGCAAGGAAAAAAGAAACAGCATATTAATAAAAAAAAAGAAAAAATATACACCAGCTCTCTGTAAAAAGCTTTTATGAAAATATCTTTTAAAATAAAATATATCTCAGGATAGATTTCCATTCAGCCTGCCAAAACCATGCTTAGCCACCAGGTCTGTGTCCTGCTCAGCCCAAGTTTACTGTCCCACAGCAACCCTCACGACTCAGGAGAACCAACAATAGTAACTATTGAAATTACACTTAGGTGAACTATAACAATGAGCGTGTGGGGCATATTCCACAGAGGAATAAGTGGGAAATTCATACTTGGCCACCTTGTGTTTGTGTGCTTGTGGGGGAAAGAGGCAACAATCATCCACATTTGCAAAGCGAGTGAGCAAGCTTTCCAGATCAACTGGCTCCTTCATAATGAGAACAGGACATGAGCCAGACATGTCACTCTCACTTTCCGCCTCTTTTATCTCTTGCCACAACTAGGGACTGCAGAGAGGAGATTGTTCTGGCTGGAAGCTGAGGGACACAGGTGGTATCAGCAGCTGCAAGCTCTTTAGCTCTCGTTGGCTCCACTTACTAGAACATGCATTGTATGTTTAATACATTGCATTTCATTGTGTGGGAACAAGAGTTGGAGGCTGGTGGTGCTGCACTATGGTCTCTTGTATTGCTGGGGAAGGAAGGCAAAGTGGAGGCTGCTCCTAATTAGAGATAATTAGAAGCTGGGGCTCCTGAAGAGAATTTGGTAACTCCACAAGAAAACCAGCTGTCCTTGATTACAGTGATATATTACTCACTCTAAGGTAGCTGAGCTAGCTACCATTCTGCAAACAGCAAATAACGCAGTGATATTTTCAAGGTAGAAATGGGTGTGTGTGCGCGTCTGTGCATGCTTTATGATTGCCTTAACCCTGAAATGGGCTGATCAGTTTGTTTATTTATTTTTAAATTGCTGGTCATAAAGAACAAAGGAGGTCAAGATCAGATATCTGCCTTTTATTTGCTTTTTACATGTAAGCATCACCACGTTTTAGTCTTGCCAAGCTGTGTGACAGTGCTGCTCATCTATAACACCTAGGAGAAGGCTCTTCCAGGAATAGTATGATTTGATTTAGTTTAAGTTATCACATGCTCTCATAATCAAGTGTTTGGGGTTTTTTTTAACAGACATTGATACCTCTGGGGAACTGTTTTCCATGCTGCTTATCTCTGAAACTATTAACTGAAAAACATTGTTTACTCTAAATGGTTTCCTTATAATCTTCATTTTAAATACTAGTGGGTCATGATTTGTTACTTTTTTTCAAGAAAATATTTAAATCAGAAATCTGAGTAGCAACATGTCTAGTATTTTACTTTGGAGTTTGCAAGTATCCAAAATGTGTTTTTGGAGAAAAGAATAATAAAGTGTGGAAATAAATGGAAAAGGGGAGAAAACACATCACAGGTTGATCAATGTACGTTGTTATCAGGTAAACTGATATTGCTCTTTGGTAAGACTTCTCAGAAAAACGAAGTACAAGAGATTTTATCTGTCTAGAGTTTCACAAAGTACTGATATCACAATGATGGAAGTTACTTGAGGTATAAAGGGATGATTTGGTCAAGAAGTTTAGGTGGGGCAGAACTGGGTAAAGGAAATTTTTTCTGTAAGGATAGGTATTGCAGTTACAGGTTCCTGCAGGCTCAGTCTTGGGACAAGTTTTACTTAATACTTTCATGATTGACCATGTCATAAAAAGCAGGAGTGTACTAATGAAATTTGTTGAGGTTTCCCTAACATTGGGAAATCTTGTCAAGGCTGAGAAAAAATAGCATGCATACCAGAGAGGCAGAACGGGAGTCTTAAGCAATGGAGAGAGAAAACCACACAAGAAACGAGCAATAGCACAAAGCTCTTGGTCATTCACCCAGGATGCAATAACAATTTCAAATGCTTTTTAGAACTCATCATGTAGAAAAACACAGAAGTGAAAGAACTGGACCTACAGTGAGTTAATCACATTGATGGTTGAGAACCATCAGGCTGATCCTGTGGAAAAGACAAATGCAGTCCTAGGATGTATTGACAGCTGAATATATTCCAGCATTCTAGTAAAAAATCCATGCCAATGTCAAACATTTGAAAATTATTCTTATCTATAGAAACATGTTAAGCTACTTTGACAAGATGAAACATCCAACTTTCTGAAATACTTGAAAACAGGTACTCAAGACCTGTCAAAATAATCATTGAAAATTTATTTGGATCATTCTCTAGATAGCCAGACTTTACCTATATTTTTGTTGTTCTGTTAAACTTTAAGAATTTCTTCATTTTTTTCGCATAGTGAGTATGAGATTTCCCCAAATTTCTTTCTCCCTCCCTCCCTTCCTCCCTCAAGCTCTTCATGTGTCTGACAGCAACAGGAAACAGTTAGACAGTTGTGGGGAGGAAAGATATTCATAAAGCCCAAGTATTGGTATTTTATATCAAATGAAAATAAATTAGACAAATACAGTCAAATTCTTAATGGGGATTGGGAGAATTTGTGCAGTACCACAGTATTTCTCTGTCACATAAACAAGACAACACATACCCTATGTGCTCTTTTAGTCTCCCAGTGCCTCCCAATAAAACTGCTTTAGGACTATACAGCTTCTTTTATTTTTTAATGTGATGTGCAATTGTGTAATTCACTGTGGCATAGTTAACAGTCCCAAGATCTAACATACATCTTTCTCTAGATGTCGAGGAAACAGTACTTGAAAACTTACAGTTTACCTGAAACAGTCATCATCATGAGCCACCCTCATTATTATAGTACTTCTACTACATTGTATACTCTCAGAAAGCAAAGTATTTTTCTAGTTCACTGAACTCTGATGTATACTGAAATATACACGGTCAGCTTAGTGTACTTTAAGACTAGTGCAAAAAAAATCTTTCTGCATAAGATAAACCCATCTTCTCTGACTCGCTACAGGATTGTGTTTGGGGTTTTTTTGTTTGTTTAGTACTGTCACCATACTGACACAAAAGATAAAAATACTCCTTTACTAACCAGGTTTCCCATTATCTCTGTTATCGCTCCCCAAACGTGAGCCTACAATAGAAAAAAAAAAGAAAAGGAAGCACAAAGTGCTTTAACCTTTTGCCCAATGTCAGTGGATCATATAGTCTCTAGAACCAAGCTTTTCATGTGCAGATTAACATTTCCTGAGACATTAAGTCAATTCTGAACACAGCTTGATTACTAGATGTAATCAAAGCCAGGCTTGCTGTTTTGGACCAGTTTTTTCCAGCCAGAGTAAACACTGCTATTACCAAGACTTGCTTTTCCTGGTTTTCATCTTGTTTACAGGCTGGAAAATCAGAAATGTCATAAGCAACTGAAACTAGGCTAAGTAGAAACTTGTCGTGGACTTGGCCTCATTTCACTCACACCCTTTCCTAATATTGCAAATAGACTCCTGAGTGCAAGCGTCAATGCCATGCAAATTTAATTGGAACAGTAATAAACAGAAACCTACTTGGATGTTTTTCTTGATGCATATAACACAGGAAGCCACCTAAAGATTCAATCCATTTCACTGAATCTGTTGACAAGTCAAGAAATAGGAAATGAGGAAAAAATAAAAGTAAAATAACGCGTTTCCTGATGCCCTTGATAGTCATATTTCTCATCATATACAGTAGTCATTAGAGAAACATTAGCTGGTATCTGTCTGCAACTTCTCTGCATTTCCCTATGTCCTATTCCTGTGCTATTCTATTCCTATGGAAGATAAAAAATTAGCAGTCTGTAGATCAAGTAATTATAATCGTGAGGCCACAGGTTGATAGAGCCTATGGAGAAATGTCTACCTTTAAAAATGTAAGTATAATTACTACATTACACCTTGGAATAAATGGGAGAGAGGGGGAGCTGCGGACTTCTCTTATGGCTATTGAATCAAAATGAGGAGGAAAGGAAAATTCACCAGTTAGAGAAGAAATTAAGCAAACAGAAAAGTTTAAAATAATTGTAGGCCAGATCCTTCATCAGTTTTGTGTTATTACCTACCTTTTTTCAGTATTACTGCTAGCATTTCTCTTTTGTAGAGTTCTGTAACATGTGTAAGGCTAACTGATTTTGCATCTCCTTGTCATTCCCAGTGAGCTGGTTTGAGCCAGCTTTCCCAAGCTCTCCAACCGCTCAGTCTGCCTCTCTCCCAAAACTTCCCCCCTTTCAAAGGAAAAAAAACCCTATAGAAAAACTGAAATCACACACTATATATATTTTTTTTTGTATTTTTCTAAATATAAAGAACTACACCGCAAGGATATGCAAAGGAGCAAGGGAAGAGGGGAAGGGAAATGGGAAAAAGGACAAAAAGGAACTATATAACACCCAGCATACGACTATAACACCCAGTAACTAACAAAGTAAAAAACTAGCTAAATCTCACCACTTCCCTTGAGGAAAGCAGAACAGCTAAATCCAACCCAGGACTCTCCCCCAACACGTGGGCAGACAACAGCAGCTACCAGAGGCCTCAGCTCCAGACAGGACCAGCAGCAAGGAGTCTCCTGCTGTCCAGCTTGCCGGAAGAAGAAGAGAGCGTACTCTCTTATCTACACCTTATTTATATGTTGTGTTACATTAAAAGAAGTTATAGAATATTTCCATGGATCCTGACCTCCGTTGTTAAGGAAGACCTGTAAAGGCCATTTTTTTAAGGAAGATCTGAAAAATCCAAAAGTCAATCCAGTACACCCAGGTTGGAAGAATTGTGCAGTGGTTTGACCACAGGTACAAATAAGTCAGCACTGAGGTGAAAGTTTGTCTTCCCTTTCCATTGCTACACAGCTGGCTAGAACCACTCTGAGAAAGGTACTTAAGGTCAAACTAATTTACATTTGAACGCCAAAAGTCCACTCTATAAAGATAAGATGGATAGTTTTCTTTCCTCTGTAGATAAAGTTGTTGATCCTAGTTTTCTTTATGGGTGTGAAGCTCTATTTTTTCTGTTTTCTCTGGGAAGGCATAGAGGAGATTTTACATGAAGTTGGTCTATTTGGAAAACAAAAATTATTTGTCTCCTCCTGGGAGGTAACTTCTCTGATTTTGACTTGATCCCAGCAGGCAGCTGTGTAGATTGAGCATGTAAAATACCTACAGGCTCTTCCTTGCTATAGTTGCTGCTGCAGTTACGAACTTTCTAAAAGATAATGTATTGCCATATTTTCAGTTATAAAATGAACTCTTTAGAAACTGCACCCTGACAAAGGCATCGCTTACTTGAAAATGACTCCTCTAATACCTGCAGCCTTTCCTGCTTGTTCAGAAGCAAGGAGGATACTGACGAAGACAAAGCAAAGTGGAGAGAAGGGAGTCAGTGGGGCAACTGAAGGAAAAGGGAGACCTGTTATAAATGCCTTTAGACACAAGTGCAACATGAGCTTCTCCTAAATCATGACAGGAAGATGGCTAACCCATGGGCTATATGTATAAAAATACCATGATTTGGGAAATATAGCCATGCTACCTGCTGGAAGTAGAGAACAGAATTTGCATGATGACATAGTAGAAGTATTTACTATTGCTGACAATTTCATTACTTCTCTTCCCTTTCTTCTGACTTGGTGGGTAACTTTAGACAAGGCTTTTAACATGCCAAGGCCTCTCTTTACTCATTAATGAAGTGGGTATAGTAATTTTACCTACCTCACAGGTCAAAAAATTAAAGCTTAATTAAGGTTTTCTTCTTCAATCTCTGTTGAAAGATACTACATGACTGTAATACTCCTATTGTGTTATTATAGTTTTTAATTTTTGACATACCTTCTTAACCTTTAGACTTTGTTGTCAAAATTCTCTCTTAGTATTTATTTCATAAAAGCAACTTGAGAATTCTTTCAAAATAGCAGAATAGGGGAAAGTAATGTAGCAATAAAGAGTCAACAGCATTATAGTAGAAAAACACCCCTGTGGTGAATTCCAGCCAGCTATGGAGCCCTTCAAAGTGAGGCTTATGTGGGATGTGAGCAGTACACAGCTCCTAGAGATGAAGAAGCAGCTGTGCTGCCTCTTTGTGCAGACACAAGTCTTCAAAGCATGCCATAAACCAAAATCTCAGCTTTGTCTTGGACATAAATGCTCACACGTAAGTTTGTCTTTGGATACTTCTAAAAAAAAAATCCAAGACATTAACACGCTTGGTCAATAGCTTGAGACTGGCACTCATTTTTGTCTTCATTACTTGTAATACAGAGCAGAGCAGCAAAGAAATCTATTGAGTATTTGGAGGAGAATGCAAAGAATGTAGTAAGTGGCTGGACTCAGAGGGATGAAATTTTGAGCCAGTTTGACTCTAAGGGACAAAATATTGGGCTTTTCTTTTAATATATGTAAAAGGGAGAGGGCTTTACACAACATGATCATTTTCTTTCCTGTTGGGGCTGGAGGCCTGCCAGTGCTCGATCACCTAAACCTGGGCTTGAGCAAACATTTTACTGCCAGAAGCCCTGTTCCTAGCAGCATTGCACCCCTTTGCCTCCTCCATTAGGGGAAAAGGCCTGTTGCTCCAGCAAGCATGGGACCATGAGTTGAATGAGGTGGTGGATGCTAGATGGAGAGTTACTTACTGCAGCTGTGTTAGTGGAGAAAGGTGTCCACAAGCCTCACCCTTCACCACACGTGTGTTTGAGCAGAGCTGCTCTCTTGCTTGTCTGGCATCTGTAGGACAGCAGACTGCAAGTTTGTGGAAGTTTGCCACCAGGAGTATCCATCTGCAAGAAGAAAGTGAAATGTGCAAGTGAAAACCTTCTTGCTTTATTGGGAATAATAAAATTAAACAATTGCTTAAAACCAAGTGGGAAGGAACATTATTATTCTAATACCAGTATTAATATTTACGTATCATAGAAAGTAACTTCATCTTAGAAATCAGATAGCTTATATTGAACTGGAATAATTTTCTCTTTAATTTCAGTGTTAAGTTTGGAAGACATTAGGCCTTCAGATTTTGGAGGGTGTCCTGCCAGCAGCAGGAGTAGATAAAATCAAAACAAATCTCACGCTTTTTGTCTTTTTTTCTGGACCTTTGATTTCTGGATTATTATTTAAAATGCTTTCTGGCTACTGATGATGAGTTAGTCAAACAATACAGTATGATTTTTCAGTTCTCAATTGAGTTTGAATTGTGCTGGCATTGAGAAAACACCTTCCTTTGAATTTTGAATTGAGTAAATTTCATATGAAAGTAACTGAGAGGGAATAAGTAGAGGGCTCCACAATGCCATTTTCCCAATTACTTCTCAGAATATAAATGAACTTAAAGATTCCCAGGAACTAGAAATGCCTTGCTGCTATTTCGCTCTTTACATACCATAGCAAAAAATCCTTCGCTCTTCTTCAGTTAGTGTAGGTAGCCCCTTGTGGTGATTATTTCATGATTAAGGCACAGATCTCAGACGTGGGAGATCTATGCCAAATTTCTAGCTCTGTCACAGACTTCCTATGTGACCTGAGGTAAATCAATTAATACTTCTGTTATTTTGTTCCCTGACTGCAAAATGGAGATAGGCCTTTGCCTGTCTAACAAGGTACATTACCAAGTACCTTTTTTTCTGCAGCAAGGTAAAATTTTGGAAGGAAAATTACTTCCCTCTTCCTGCTCTTCATCTTTCAGCCCTTTAGCTGTGCTATTAGAAGGGTGTGCAGGATCTGTGCCAAATAAAAAAGGTGGGGGCATTTAACCTGGATTAGATCACTAAATTAATGGATACTGAACTGAGGGGATAGGGCTGAGGTCCTAGGGTGAAGCGAGAAAGTTTCAGATCAGCATCTTTACTGAGAAAAATCTAAATGGAATGGTACTCCATCTTCTAGTTGCACGAGTCCCACCAGCACAGTTGTTTTTATTTACATCACAGTAGCCAGACAGCCAAATTGATATTGGACTCAAATGATAATAGAGTCTAGAAAGGCAAACATTTGTTAAATGACTATTGTCCTGAACAGCTACTGTAGAATCAGATATGGTGAACAAAGAAAATATTTCTGCTTTCCAATAGGGACAGTGAGTACCAGCTAATGAAGTAATTTGTTGACAGTCAAAATTGTGGCAACATTAAGAAATAAAATCAGTTCCCTGCAACTCCTGCTCAGTGTTTTTCTCATAGCATAAAGCTGTCACCAGCTTAAAGATTGTGCATATACTTTAAATAGATTCAAATTGTACCTTCAGTGGAATTAATGGGTGTTCCTTCCATGAAAATGATAATTTTGAGGGATTCTGTTTTGGATAGGGCCTTGTAATAACCCCAAAAGCAAAAAGTAATGATAGTAGTCCAAGTATTTGAGATTATAAGTCCACAAACTGGAAGCATTCTGATTCTGCAGGCCAACACTGCAGCTTCCAAAAGAGGGCAATAGCCAAACATGACTTTATGAGGTTGAAAGTTTATGGGTTTAGCAGTCAACGCATCCCTCATTCAAGGCTCCCACACTCCAAACCACATGTCTTTGCTTTCATCTCTTTGTCCACACCGTGGCTGTTTCAGTCCCTCCTGCTGCACTGCTTGAAGAACCTCCAGCTCTACAGCAGCAGAGGTGCCATGCTTTTCTGTGGGCTCCCTTAGGTGCTTGCTGCCGCGCATTGGTCCAGACAGCAGTTTTCCAGTCTTGCAGATGTGCCAGGACCTGCCCTTCTCCTCTCCAAATGTGGCTGTACCTTGTCTAAGGCCCTTTGGCAGAGCCCTCTAGGACCAAGCAGCTGGGGAGCTGAGGAGTAGGTGATGGACAGCCTGTCTGAGGCATGCACACGAAGTTAATCACTTTGCTCATTGCTATCTGAAACTGAAGAAATAGCTTCATCAGTTGATTTGCAACATATTTCTAGAGGGAGTACATGGCACTTTTTCTGGTGGAGCACTAGAATCTACTTGCAGTGTTATTAGAATCTGTGTATGGTTGTTTACTATCAGCTGGAGCAATCATCTTTCTTTAGTGTAGGACACTAATGATATTATAAGATAGTTTGATGACGGTGTAGATTCTTTTGATGTTTGTTATTACTGGATATATCAGCTGTTTTTGATATCATAAAACTCAATATTTCATGTCCTCGCTGGGAGGGGAAAGGGGGAGAAAAATGGTGGTAGCAGGGAGGCAGGCAGAGGAGGAGGGGAGAGGGGGAAAGGGAATTCATTCAGCACTCGCCCGCTCTGCTATTTGGAGTGAATGATAATTTCTTAGTACAGCAAAGCTGGCAGCAGTGCTTTTGCTATCAGGGTTTTTACCGTGCTTCTCTGCTTATCTCTCAGCATGACCACTGAAATCTGTGAGATCACACTACGAGCTGTGGTATCCTGTCAGGTTTGAAATTATTTCCGACAGGCTACAAAAACAATTGGGCCCTCACTTTGGCTGCTTTTACACTAGTTGAAGTCTAATTTATAAGATAGATCATTCGCTTCACTGGTTCTGTCCTTGATACTTTTCAAGCTATGGCTGGTGTTAGTGAATTTTGTTTTGTGATTCCTATATCTTCTGTGGCTTTTTGATTGGTTTTTTGGGGTTTGTTTGTTGGGGTTTTTTTTATGGCTCATATCCCTATTTGATAGACACAACTTGTTCATCCAAATGCGTTATTTCTATACAAGTAGCTAGTTCATTGTTCATATCAGATTTGACCTTCACAATACATCACAGCCTGCCTGAGCTAAGATTTATTTAATACCCTTTAGAAAGCTCTTGAGTTAGATTTTAATAGTATTTGTTCTACCTCTGTGCATGAAATAAGAGAAAGCTTGTTTTCCCTTTAGACCACAGAGTAATGTATAATTAATACCAGGGACAGTTAAAGCATTCAAAAGTAGTCATTTAAAGCTACAGTATTGCTAAGCCCTATTAGACCTAGTCTAGTTTTAAGCCCAATCTCTGTTATGTAAAATTGGGTATTAGATTGAAATCATACTTCATTTCTAGCGAAATACATAGTGAGACTGGGCTTAGATAAAATAACTGGAGTACCCTATTCCCACCAAAATGCCTTTGAAAATCTGACTTCCAGCTATGGGATGGGGTGTAAGAATTTGATATTCTTTGTGCATAGAAGACAATGAGGTTTTCAGGAAAATCCGAGAAGTTAAAGCTTGCACCCTGTTCATGTTCCTTTTTGAATTGAAAATGGGTTGTATTTTTAGACTAATGAAATATACCTGTATTTAAAAAATGTTCTCACTGCAGAGTGCAGTACTGTTTTCCTGGTGGTATTATGAACCCTTAGCATGTCATAGTTTGGAAGTGACACCCTCGTAGATAAAATAACTGTTGAAATTAATATTCCATCCTCTTCATAATTTAATTCCTTTTTTTTTCCCTGGAAGTCCAAGGGCCCGTCCAAAATCCAAAGGGCTGAATTCTTCGTACTTTACAGCTTGCAAATATTGTGCAGACATGGCATCATATTGGCTTCTGATCCTGCAACACTGAATCACAGATTTAAATGAAACACTCCAGCAGCCTTCACGCAGCTCTTGGTAAATGGAAAGCTCAGTGGAAAGAGCACTGTGGTCGTACTCGGAAGATGGAGATTTCATCCCTCTTCCTATGTTTGTTTTGTGGTTTTCCTGAACATAGTCCTCAGTTCTACAAAGTACCTTGTTACGTTTGGTGAGTTACTGACATAGTGTTCTAGAGTTCCTGTTTCCCTATCCTTAAAAAAAAGGACTATGATACCTAGCATTTTAATGAAGTTCACGGACAATTTTTTGAGGAAAACCTTCATATAACATATAGCTATTATTAAATGCTGGCCAGATTACTATGTACTTTGTAAAGTACTCTTGGCTTGGCCAGGATACAGGAGCTTGAATTTATGCTGTGCTAAAGAACTTTCCTATAACATGGATGTATTTTTACTGCTTAATGGGAGGAAACCCAAAGCATAAAAGATGCCATGAAAATGGATTTTGTTATTTTTGCAAATATGATACAGATACACTATGTTGAGACCATTCCTGTCACTGGAAAAATCGTTCAGCCTGAGAGATGTGAAAAATTTGTTTCTAGACTTCTCTGTCTATGATCTCTCTGACTGGTTCCAAGGTGACAGACGACTGGGTGGCAGAATGTATGATGGATAGCTTGATTACTTTAACAATTAAATATGTAATGAAGAGCTGGAAAGGTTCCATACAAGTCCCATTTTCACCCTGGTTAAATATGGTGTGCATAATTAATTTTCAAATATGAAAGGGCTCCAGCAAGAAAAGAAATGAAGGAAAGCTGAAGAGATAGTGAATATTTTATTAAACGTCACTCATTCAAAACTCATTAATATACATAGTCCAGGAGTAATCATCTCCTATATAGCTAAATACAGCAGCGTTTATTTTCTTGGTGAATTGTCTGGTCTATTATTGAATGTAGTAGTTTAATATTGGCCAAACCCAAGGATGTCTGCCTCTCAGAGAGGCCATCAGAAGGTGAAGAGTCATGGTTTTCTGTTTAGAGGTCAAAAGTGTTAATAGTGCAAATTTGAAAGAAAGGAGACTTTATTCTCTTGGTCAATGCTGAAGTTTCTTTAAAAGTAAAGCTGTATTGGTCACTTCTCCTTAGACACAAGAGATTAATGTCGTCTACCTAGAGCCACCTCAGAACTCTGACCTAAAAAAAAGAGCTTTTTCAGCACTCAGTGAAGAGAAACAGACACCTTTGGGAAGGTGTTGACCTGTTTATATTAATTATGCATCCTGTACACAGACCAGTAAGTCTCCTTCTACTTCTCTGAGTGAATAACCTCATGTTTCTGTGCAGACAAGGTACTTGCACGCAGCTGAAGTTTGGGAGTACACATCCTAGTAATGGCCTTTTCTTATATACGAACAGCATTTCATGTGCTCGTTCTTCAGCTGGATGTCTCTGGAGACAGCGATTTCCTCATTTGCTTTCTGAGACCATGGTTCACACAACTGGTTAAAGGACAGGGAAGTGGCACAGTGCTCTGTCACAGTTTTGGACTTAATAGGGCTGATGAAAACTTGGACATTCACCTTGAAGGAGATTTTCTTACACCAAATAATATTAAAAATACCTCTCTGTGATTTTTTTTAAATTTTTTTACAAAATTGTCGAAGAGTTTTTAATAATAACAGACTAAGTATTCCATTTCAATTTGATGAACCAAATTTATATATTCCTTTTTTGGCTTCATTCAATATTCAGTTGAGCTGTTTGAATGGCACAGATGGACGTATTGTGAACTTTGTCAGACTGAATCCTCCAGATATTTAGATTCAAATATGATATAATAGGAGCTATACCTCTCTACATCATAAAATTAGGACTTAGATGTTTTTCCTTTCAAAAAATTAGCAGGGAAATCCCAGCTAGTTCTATAACTTAACTTGTGAGCAATATGATTCATAATTAGAGAATGCTTCGAAGAGGTAAAGTCTTATGCAAATGCAAAGAAATAATAATTATTATATTTAGAATATTAATAACTATGGGAGGAGAGAAGATTAATCAACTGGGCTTTCTTGAAAAATATTTTCAAATGAACTAAGGCTGAGGATATTTATTATATGCAGTACCATTCCACTGTAAAAGAAGCATCCTTGCTGCTGCATGCAGCTTTCTGATCCTAGCACACATCCTTACTCTTTCAGAATGAATCAGATTTAAGTAAGAAACCCAGTGTAAGGAGAAAAAAAAAATGAGTGTTCTAACAGAGGCACTATTGTGAAACTATTATTACCAATTACCCAGTCGCGGCTGACCACCAACTTTCTAGATATTTAATCCAAAATATTTTGAACTTCTCAGAGCAGCTGAAATTAACATCCTGGTACATCTGAAAATTTAAAGTACAACTCTGCATGTTGAATTTTCTCTGCATTATTTCTCCTAATCTGACACTGTTAGGACAATGAAGCTGGTGAAGGGTCTAGACAGAAGTCTTATGAGGAGCGGCTGAGGGAACTGGGGTTGTTTAGCCTGGAGAAGAAGAGGCTGAGAGCAGACCTTATTGCTCTCTACAACTACTTGAAAGGAGGTTGTAATGAGGTGGGTGTTCGCCTCTTCTCCCACGCAACAAGTGACAAGATGAGAAGAAATGGTCTCAAGCAACACCAGGGGAAGTTTAGATTGAATATTAGGAACTATTACTGAAAGAGTGGTGAAGCATTGGAAGAGCCCAGGGACATGGTGGAGTCACCATTCCTGGAGATATTAAAAAAATGTGTAGATGTGGCACAGTAGTGTTGGGCTGAAGGTTGGACTTGATGATCTTAGAGATCTTTTCCAATCTTAATGATTCTGGGACTCTATAATTCCATGACATCAACTTCAGTTTTTCAAGAATTTCTTTCTTTTTATTTTCTGAATATTTGATCTTTTAAGAGACACCTCTGGTTGCTATGATTATTATTTACTAAGATTATTTGCTGTACCCCTAGATGCTCTAATCAAGTTCAGTGTGCCACTGTGCTACGTAGTGGTTGGCTTTTATTTAGCAATTCACCAAAGCCCAGATTAACTGATCTTCCAAACTGCAACAAAATAGTTCTATTACCTTGCTAAAATAAGGCTTCAATTTCAAGTAAAGGGAAGCAGTAATATCTCATTCCTTTGTAATCACTGTCACTATTCTGGAATCCCTGACTTTGGCTGTTAACCACAGCTATATGAACGTCCTAGTTGGAATAGTGTTTCTTCTGCATCTCTGGTCACAGCTGCCAGAAGGCAACTCCACTAAAACAGTGCACTGGAAAATACTTCACTGATTTCTGCTAGTCCCAGTTTACCCCAAAATGCACAGCACTACATGAAAAGTGGAAGATTGAAGAAGGGAGCCTAAAAAGCTATTCAATTTTGTACAGAGAACTGTGACTACATGAAATATGGCCCCTGTGGTAATCAATGGAGGCCTTGACTTCAATGGGCTATGATTTCGCCACAGATGCCTATTGTGCCATATAGCCCAGACCCTCATTGTCTGTGGCTGATGGTCAGAGAGATTCAGGCTGGGTGTGGTGGGCCCAAAGGAGACAAAACTGGAACACAGTGTGTCCGATGGCTGGCATGGTCTTATAGTTTTTGATTTAGTAAGTGTGCTTTCAGTTTATGAGAATATGTGGCTCCATACATCACAAAAGTAACTGCATCCAGGAAAGTAAACTGAGATTTGGGTTCTTTGAAGCTATGTGTGATAATTTAGATGGGCAGTGTCTCTGGTACTGTGTGGTTAGTTAACCTCCCGTTTTGTTTCTTCCCTTTCCTTAATGGCATTTTTCTGCTCCCACTAAAGACAATGGTGATGTTTGTGTTGACTTCACAGACTGCACAGCCAAACTCCTGTCCTGTAGACGAGCATCATATGTTGGAAATTTTGTTTCATTTCAGTCAAATTGTGTTATACAACTAAAATTTGGTAGTGTCAATAATTCCTGCTATGGCATGTGGGTTATTACTTTATATCTCCACAGATATACTGAATCAGATCTAATAATCAAAGCATTTGTCAAGCCTCCACGTATTTATCTACCATTTCTGATGTACTTCTTTGTAAAAGCTACTCTCTTTTTTTTCCACATACAGTAAATTTTATCTAAAATTATGTGTTTGGTACATTAGTATTTATAAAGAACACAAAAATTTTAAAATGCATTTTTTCCTTGTTTTTATTTTCTCCTTTGATTTGCTGTTTCTCCAGCTCAGGAAAGTCTTCTGTTCTTTAGAACGTTTTAACGTATGCTAAAATCCCTAAGAGTCAATTGACCAGAAACACTTATTTACCTTCTTTTCCGTATGAGAATGATTTTATTTACAGTCTTCCTGTTTCATTGAATTCTGGCCTAATTCACTTTAAGTGTGGTCTTCCCTTTTCCATTTTTGCCTCTCAAGCAATTCCCTGTTTCTAGTATATATAATACCTAGGATCATCTTGGCTATATCTGAAACGATGAGCCTTGGCAATCTGATAATAATTTGTCCCTCTCTGAAGTCAGTGGTTTTTTTCCCAAACATTTAAGTTCACTTAAAAGGCCTTTAGCTCAATTTACAATGAGAATCCTGTACACTATTATGAGCAGAATGTATGATACATTTCATTAATTAGGGACAAGCAATAAAAAGCCTTCAAAGACTTTGCATGAATTGTAGGATGAGAAGCTCCTATAATGATGTGTATTATAAAGTATGTTCTGTCTACGGACTTAAGAAGATACTTATCTACATTTTTTTTAAAAGAACCCCATGATATTTGAATTAAAAAAATCAATGACACCACTGACCTCCAAGGAGCAGCTTTGAACAACTGCATTCTATTCCCTCGTATTTGTTATGTGACAGTAGCATCCATAATGAAAATTATCAGCTTGCAATTTCAATAATATAGTGTTAGTCACCAACATAGCACACTATTGAACAGTCAGGCTAGGTTCTTTTCTATTAAAATAGTCTCTGGACCTTTAGTGACTGCCCTGTTCTAAAACCTGTGTAACTTTACTCAAATAATACCATTTGTTACAAGCAGGCATGCCTTGGGCTTTTGACATAGTTGCTGGATTACCATGAAGGTATAACTGGAACATAATGAATGTGCAGAATTTCTCTAGAAATAAAATTTAGTAAATGATTCTGTTCACTGAGAGTAGTCACTGAATCCAGCTTGCTCTCCTAGGGGTTTGTGGACTTTGTTGTAAAAAAATCTTAATGTTGCCAGTAGATAAAACAACCTGTAAAAGGAGCTAACTTCTCAAGCAAGACAGTGCCATTTTTGAAGTGCTACCATGGGCAGCCATATCAGCAAGAGACTGTAGAGCCACTGGCTGTTGATAAAATGGAGATCAGTGACTCCCTGAGTCAAGGTCACAGATGATAAAGTGCTAAAGGCCCAGCAGCAGGAACAGAGGCCTAAACATCAGATCAGGTTTTGTCTTTCAATAGCAAAATAATTTCAATATTTAACTTCCTTTTCTGCCACAGCCTTCGAGGTCCACAGAGGGTAAGAAGTCACTCAAGTTGTCATCTTTGTCAGTTTTAAATCATTCCAAGAGATGCAAATGACTTCCTAACAGGGACCCCTCCTGAGCTCTGTTTGCATTTTGCAGAATAATAATAAGGGCTTTTTAAAGCTTTCCACTTGGCAAGGGGGCTAACATCTTCTGTTCTCTTTGTCAAGTGACTTCTGAAAGAATATGTGGTACCTTTGGAACATTAAAATGAAAGAAATAATCACTTATTCTGCAGGGATTTTGAAACCAAGATTGCAGATTAAAAAGAGCATCTTGAAGAGATTTGCTGATGTGAGTCTATTACGAAGCATGATTTTTACAGACCTTGGCTCATGTCAGGAACAGTTTCTTTACAATTATTGATCTAGTACAACAATGTTTCTGGTTTGTTTGGTGGTTTGCTGCCATTATTTTTAAAATATTCAGATTGTGCCCAGTCCTGACCAGATTCTGTTGGCATTTTTTACTTAATATGCATTTTAGGACTGTGCCAGACAACAAGAGGCAAGCATTTGTGCCAAGGAAAAACTATACCTAGAAGTATACTGAATGATGTATCTGCTCCAGAGTGCATTTAAATAACTATGTGTTTAATCACAATGACAAAATCCCAACTGTGTACTGCTTACATATCTTTTTAACTGGAACTGGCAGTGGAGGACTAGGATCCAATTAGCAAGAGTTTCCCTGTCTGATGGAATAACATAAAAATTCCAATAAAGGGTTTATTTTCCAGCAGCATTTATACTAATCATAATAGGCCTCTTCCAACTGCATCCCAAAGATCAGATGGTTTGCCAAGCAGATGGTGGAGAAAAGTTAGACTGGCCAAAACCCAACAAATTATATTTAATGACAGATTCTGAAGTTTCAAGTTATGTTTTCATTCCAGTGCAGAATGAAACCAAAACCTTCAGGAATTTTTCACACCCACACACAGAAACAATGACTCCACAGTAGTCTTTACCTTGCCAATAAGGACTCTTACCTGAGATGTGAGAAATAAAGGAATTACAGAGTATTAAAGAAAAAAGGAGATAATAGTGCAAAAGTACCACAAAGAAGCAGATAGCAGTGTCTCTCCCCATTGTATCCATCACTCTGAGGTTTGGTACTGTATGATGACTTCTGAATGCACTCTCGTTCCATGCCGTCAGTATAAGCCTGAAGGTTAGTTTTCAATAACTGTCCACAATTCAGTCTGTGCAGATTCAAAGGTCTAAACAAACATACATGGCTTCAAAATCTGGGTCTGTGATGGAATTTTACTGATATATAAATTAAGTTAGTTTCTAGTTAAAAATTCAGTCTGCAGCGCTTGAAGACACACCTTGGTGGCACCTTAGAGCACACTTTGTGATCTGTAGTCTGCAGACTCATTGTAATCAGCAAGTTATATTTTCAGGTAGCCCTGATGTTGGACATACTTGGAGATTCAAACACAGTTCTGAGTATTGCCAATGCATTTATCAATTACTAACTTAAAAATTCAAGTGTTGCTAAATATTTGTGATTTCTTAACACCGAGTAAGAAAAGAAATTCCAACAGCCTTAGAAAAATGCATCCTCTAACTAGAAAAAAAGTTTTCTTCCATCACCTTATCCACTATTTTTGTTTTGTGCTATGTAGGTTTTAAGTACTTTGGCATAGGAATTGTTTTTCCTCTAATCTCTATAAAATGTTCTGCACAATGTTTTCTTCATTAGAGCCAATGCCATAACCGACAGCAACCGCGTGCGTATAGATATCTTCAATGAATGAAAATTACCAAGTGAGCATCCTGGTTCCCTAGTAAGTTGTATGCATATATATATAAATATAGATATATTATTAAGTACGTAGTTATTTACATCTGCATGCATATTGGAGATTTTCTGTATATACTTGTTGAAACAGTTATGCAAAAAGAAATGTAGCTACATGGGTTTGAGTCTAGTGGGGAACCATGCTGAGAATTTTCAGAGGGAAATGCAGGTGCTTGAGTATCTTGCCTAGCTTAGAAGGAAGAAAAGTTTTAAAATAATCCATTGACTCTGGGAGACTCAAAGGCCTGCAGCACGATAGAGGAGGAAAGAGCATTTTAGAACATTTCTATTTTCATCCAGTCAAAAGACTCCTTCTGGCCACCCATGAGGCAGATATAGCTGATTTTGGAGGGGGTTATACTTCCGTCTCACTTAAGATGCCAACTGTAAAACGCCGTTTGCTCACTCACCACAGTTGCCCCATAAACTGGGAAAGCAGAGAGGTGGGGGATGGTGAAGGAGAGAGCTTTGACTGAACAGAATCAAGGGGGCAAAAAATTAATTGAATCAAGCAGCTGACCAGCTGCCTTCATAGCATCTCAGCTTCTGATGGCCCTCGTAGAGTTAGGATACTGCAGTGCTCTACAAAACACTCTCTCATCTCAGTTTTAAAAGGCTTCATTGCGCCTTATCACATCAAAGCAAAGCATCTGCATGTTTCAGTTGTGGGGCATCATGTGTCTGGCTCCCCTCTGGCTCTCGCTAATCCCACAGATTATCACAGCTCTCTAAAGCGGCTCTTAAAAACCCTGTGAAAATAGGACTCCATGTGGGTGTGTGAGAAGCAGAGACTGAAGCAATAAGGCTGCCTGTGCCTATGGAATCCATAGAATCACAGCCAATGTTACCCCAAAAAAGGTGTTGAAAATTCTGCTTTTGCACCAGCTGATCCGAGACAATATTTGGTATCAGTGAGACAAAGCAAGATTGAGTCTCGTTCATTCATTTGCTGTGCTCATCCAAACAGCTGCTACGAGTTATAGCTAGCGCTGAACACACCCATGCATTGCTCCTGAATGGCCTTTTATTAGCTATTTTTTTTCCTTTCTTTTCCAAAGTCACTGTTTGTGAGTCAGGGAGTTCTGCAAGGTAATGCACCAGAGGGCTGCTGCAATTCACACAGGGTGGGCTTGGTGTAGGCTACAGAGGCAGAAGGGAAACCAGGAAACCTTTGCCATCTATGTGGCATCTGACTATTCTTTATTGTGAGTGGCTGTCCCTTCAGACCTGTCAGGAAGAGATGATTTCATACAGTAGGGCTGCTATCCCAGCAACTCAGGTGTTAACAGAGGGCTCCAGCCTGTATTGTCAGTCCAGCATCTTTCATAAGCTTCAAATCCACTTCAGATGAAAGAAGCCAAATAATGAACACAGAAGACAAAGGTTTAAATATATAACGAAGAAAAGAAGTTGATGTAGACAGCATGGCTCTTCCCCTGTCTTAATTCTGTTGGCTGCTCATCCCCAAAGGAAACTATAATAATCCCCACAAAACTTATAGTACTGAGAACTAAATAATAATAATAAAACCTAAAATCTTCAGTAGTTTCTGAGATGTTTTTTCCTTTTCTCTCATTTAAAAATAAAAAAGACTATGCATGTCTGACATTGACATAAAGTCTGGAGAACTGACCCGTGAAGTAATTAGAAGAGGAATTCACCCTCTTCTTTGCCCCCCTCTCCAACCTTTCCCATCTCAAAGCCAGATCAGATGAAAGGCAAGTTCTGTTTACTTCCTGATCTGTCTAATTTCAGTAACAAGGACCATCCCGACTTCATCTTCTTGCAGCTGCTAGAAGTGAAACTCAAGAGGCTGCCCCAGGCACTGCAGCACCTTCTCAGAACTGCTTGACCTTAATGGATTAGCTTTTCCCTGAGCAGGTGGCAATTTAACAAGAGGAGACAAACTTTTTACACTTAGGAGACCTCTGGTGAATGGCATCAAATATCAGAAGTTTGAAACAGAGCAAAGAGACTTATGATGCCTTCCCACCTTAACCCTGTGCCACGTTAACCCCCCCGCTATGCACATAAGTTACAGCTTTCCAGTTAGGTTCCTAAGTCTATTTATTAAAGAATCAAAGTAAAAATGGCCTTATATTCTTAAAATGTCATACCCTCACAAATCCTACTGAATTAAAGGAGAGCAATTGGTGCTTTGATTTCAGTCTGCTTGTGTCTGAGTGTCTGAATAGGGTGTTAGTATTTCTTTAGGCTGTTCATTTTGCAATTATGTGCCACAGTAAATACATCATACTAAAAGCAATAATGATATCAATTTCCTTATGAAGACATATCTACCAAATAATTCATAGTTTAAACTGGCAATGCCAAATGCATTGTACTGGATGCTTTCAGTAGGTGCATCAGTAGAACAAATTGCTGGTGTATTAGAAAAAAAAAAGTTACTGTTTGTTGTTTCCTTTTACACACATTGGCCCTAGAAACAGACCAGGTTCTTTTACACTTTATTCTGCTGTGTTTTCCACTGTCTAATATGATCTGTTTGTTTAAGGATTTATCATAATAATTACAAGTCATAACTATCAAACAGGTGTCCAAAATCTGATAGTCAGGTGTTAGATACTAAAGATTCACCACCTAAAGAAAGAGGTACCTCTACTTAGGTTTCTTTACACTAGGTCTGAACTTTCAGAGGAGCTCAGCACCTGTAGCTTCTATCACGATGACTTACAGGATCAGATTGTGTATGTTTTGAAACAGTACAGTGCTGCTTATTACTAGTTTTTCCTATCAGTGGCTAAGAAATGTGAAACTGTTTTCACCACCCTATGTAGGAACATCTCAAGGAGACCAGCAAGACAGTAAAGAAAGAGCAAGTAAAATGCAGTAATAAAATGTCTTGTTATAAGTAAACCTACTGCCTTCTAAATATTTTATTTTTGTCATCAATCTGTAGGAATATTACATAAATATGTGTATACATATGCAATATGCTGATGTTATATATTTATTTTTCTACATACATTTGCGTAGTGTTACGTATATATAAATGTGTGTATATATAGATGTGTGTAGGTATGTGTGTCTCTGTCTGCATATGTATAATTCACATATAGTGCTACCAGATAGTTATTTACCAGGTATTTATTTCTCAGCTCCATTAGTTTATGTATCTTTTTATCATTAGAATACATTTTGTGTATTTTAATGTTGTCACGTCAAATAATTTCAGTGGAAAGTACTGACATAGTTACCTTGTATACACTTAAAACCTGCAGTCATTCAAAATCAAGGACATTATATTCCTTATAAGAAAATAATGTCCTGAGAATCATTGCTTCTGAGAACACATTCATGTGTTTGTCCAGTGACATCCAGCTTTTCTGAACATACGTGGCTCTGTATTGTCCTGTCTTGAAAGAGCTATATAGCTGTGTACAATTCACGAATATTAAAAGCACGGTTATACTTTTCACCCCAGTGTGGTTCATGTCCTTCCAGATAAGTATGTCAGCTATTTTAACTGAAACTATCTCTCTGACTAGTACCTGACGTACCCACATGGTATTTGCATGACTTTCTGAATACATAAGAATAGTAAAGCTGCGTGTCCTACAGGCAGATTTCTGAAGATTTTAGGAAGGATGAATTCCCAGGGGCCTGTGCAAAGCACAAGTGGAAGCAACTGGCAGAAAGAAACGTCAGCAAAGATGAGATCAGTGGAATTCTCCCCTTGTTTAGAAGGAAAGCCTTAGTCAGCACTTGTTGATACTATGGCCAAGCTGGTTTTGTGGGCAGTGAAGCACAGCTTTGCAGGTATCCAATCCCTCCCATCCTCTAGTGGAAGAAATTTACCGTAGGGCTTAAGAATAGAGGTCAATGTATTTCAGTAAATGGCTTGTTTTCTTTCTCTGAACAGTGGATCTACACTTGAGGGCTCCATGCTGTCAGAGACTTCCTTTGTGGACAATCCAGTTACTGCACCTCCTGCCCTATATACTCTGTTTGGTTTTTTTTCAGTAACAGATATTAAAACTAATACATAGCACAGAATATCACAGATCTTGCATGTTGTGAGGGGATGTAATAAATTAAAAATAAACTCCCCATACATATACTCAAACAGCAAATAATATATTTTCTCTTTCAAAATAAAAATAAACTAAAAATATATTTCCCCCTGAGTCCAGCCAAATTTACAACCAAGAAGTGGTTTCCCGTAAAATGAAATTATCCTGGAATAAAATACTATTTTAAGAGAGTAAGGAAATATACATAATACATGTGCAGTCCTAAAATAATTTTACCAATAAATTTCCTCTGCACTGATGAAACTGGACAAACCTCAGTTGTGCCAGGCTAAGAAACAACATTAGTTTAACTTCTAATCAGTCAATTTTCTTCTGTCCTCAAAATATAAAATCAGGTAAAATCTCATGCCTTGAGAATTTTCAAGGGCTAATGTCCAAGATGTATGTGATGTGAACCAGTAATTTATTTTTATTGATTTTAAACATCCAGCAGTTGGAAAGAGGGAGAGATTACGAATTTAGTAAAAGGAGAAGCGTTCCGTCTGATATGTAGCACACATTTTCTGTATCAGAAATCTCATTCATGTTCTAGCAAGATGAATTTAGAGAAATCCTGGAAATTTTTGACACTCCCTTAGGTTTCTGGGTCTATAAACTAATTAATGGATGGCATCATCTCTGCAATACAATAGGTAGATTTTTTATTTGTGGCAGATATAATAATGATAGTTTCTTTCATTAACTTTTAGTAATAATCTTTATTTAATAATTAATACAAGTATAATTTAATAAAGTACAAATTAAAAGTATTCTTCATTTCTCTGTAATGTTTCAGAAAGCCCTGTCAGAGGACAAACGATAGTAATTGCTTACAAAATACATACATTAGTCAGTTTATATGTAGACACTTGCTTTGAAATACCTAAGGGCCTGATGTTGACATTTTGCAACACAATTTAATATTCTGAATAGTAACTTTTGATTTGTCAAAAGAAACTAGTCAGATTTAGTCCACACCTTTGCATGTTATAGCCTAAAACATGTGCAATTATTTTTATTTGAACATTGAACTTCATGGCAATTGTTAATCAGATTTCACCCAGCAACCCTTCAACAGTCACCATTTAAATTACAGTATCAGTCTTACAGAATAAAATAATATCTCAGTATTCCATAGTTAGATGAACAGCAAGATTTTTCCCATTAAGAGCTATGCAGACATTTCCCACAAGCAAAAGCTCTGTCGACTAACATGTCACTTTATTAAGTGTGGCAGATGTATTCCCCAAGTATACCCACTGTAGTATTATATTGACACGTAACAGTCTTTTGGAATTTACATTAGCACTGCAGATAACTCATTCTTCTGCTGTGAGACTGCTGCATATTTCAGAGGTCATCCCTGGGCCAAAACGAAGCTTCCACCTTTAATCAAAGCCTTCAGTTAAGACAAAAGCCTGTGACAATGAGCATCGAAGTTGTTCTGATCAGTTTATAAGGCCTATATGTATTTCCTTAAATTATGTTTTGCTACTTAACTCATCTTCCAAAATCATCATGTAATAGCATTTATGCCTTCCCCGTGGTCTATGATTTTGGTAGAGGAAGGATAGACTCATTTCACACGGCCAGTCTCAGCATAAAGAAGATTAAGCACTGTTGTACATTGCCTCCAAAAGTTAAAAGGGAAAATATTAGTACTTTTGCAGTCTTAACTTAGAATTCTCACTGTTCTGTCTAATAAAGTAATCTGAAGAATCTGGTGTATGACTACATATGTAATACTAGAATGGATCTTCCACTGCAAGTGAGTACTTGCTGTCTTTAAAAGTGCTAATTATTAGGATGTGTGTATACCGGAATATTTGTCTTACCATGTAACCTTTGGAGACCGTGGCATTTTCAGTTCAGATATTTCCTATCCACAGATAATATCTTAGTTTTGGCTGGCTTTTCAGTTAAAAAGGAAAGGAGTGGCAAATAAAACAATAACAGTTTTTCACCGCACTTACTCAACAATTGCAAAAGACTGAAACATCAAAGAAATCTAGGAAAAAGATGAAGAATGTCTAGCAGGAAAAAAGGAAAAAAAAAAGAAAAAATTCTCTTAGCTGTCCCCTTAATAGGTGTACTCTTTTCCAGCTTCAGACCCAATACTGCAAGTGGTCACTGAGATGCAGATTTGGTAGGAAAATAGAGGCCATTTTACTGTGAGACCATTTATCAATGGGTTGAAACTTCTCAGGCCCTTTGTATTTCAGCCCACAGTCTTCCACATTTCTCACCTTTCAGTAACTCTTACTGTTTGAAGCAAAGGAGAAGATTACAGAGAAGTCCAGGAGCCCATTATAAAGAAGTATCAATTCTGAAATAGAAAAGAAAGAGACTAGTTATTATGGGTGAATTTTTTTCAGGACACTTGACAGCATTGCGTAAACTTCAAATCCTGCAAAACCGGCTGCTAAAATAAGTGCTGTGTGGAAAAGGTCTGACTTGGGAAAAAAAGTCAGAAAGCGGGTCAAAGGTTTGTGAAAGAAACCTCTTTCCTCACCTTGAGAAAAATGCTTATTGTGACATGACCTGGCATTTGGAGCTCCTGCATGTTGCACCATATTTCCACACCTATCCTCTTGGGAAAAAAAAAAAGCCATTTGTATGATGTTGCTAAGGAACTTGGTTCCAGGCCTAATAAAATTAGGAAAATACCTATTTTGACTACTGTGGATGTAATTGCAGGGCCTCTGTGTCTTATGGATCAAGATGATTGAACTCGTGGATGCAATTCTACGAGCTTAAAGACAAACTATTACTCCTGAAACTTTTAATCCTAGTGATCATTACTTACGTCAGCAGGAAGCTGAGTATTTTTAATAAGGGAATAGCTCTTCAGATGTTGCAAAAGACACCTAGCTGAATTTCAGAACTAGAGATTTTACAAAACTTGGTTTGATATTTCTCCAAAGTAAGCACAAACATTAAAGGACTTGTCATTGGGGTGTCTACGAGATCTTAAAATATTACATCTAAACATACTGTCTTCTATAAAACAATATATTTTTGGTTGATTGACAAGTCTACAGTGTTACTATGCTCACTTGTCTTTTTTATTTATTTTATTCTGCTGCTTCTGGAAAACATTCAAATAACATTGACTGCCTACCTCCCCAGATTCCATCCAAATTTCCAATTGGTTGTAATATGCTGGTTTACTTCCTATCCCAAACTACCACACAAGGGAATGCCATGCTCGGCTGAACAGCTGCTGAACTTGTCTTTGTCTCTGCTTTCCTATAGAAGACATCATTATTCCATACTAGATGTGTCTGGCAGGTTGCTGATCACATCCTCACATGAAGAAATAGGGATCAGGTTTCTCATTGCCAAAACTGTACCTGGGAAATTTACACTGCCTAAAGATCTGGTTTTATTTATCACATTGAGCATCTTATTTGGAAAACTGCTGGGGGAAAAAAACCCATAGAGAACACGTCACCATGCCAAGGTACTGAAACACCTTCAAAACTCCTTTCCCCCTCTTTAAAAATAAAAAAAAATCTCTGTTGATTTAAATTCACTTGTCTAAGTGAACTTGTCTAAAGCTTCTGGGCACACAGTGAAACTTCTTTTAAAGAGATTTTGCTTGCCTTGGGTTTCTCAAACTCTCCGCTCCATCTCTGACTCATTCTATGTGGGAGTATGTGCAAAATTCTTTGGCTCACCCACTCTTTGATTGACATCACCATTGTTTCCTTGCTATTTTTATCCACCTTGTCAGGGTTAGTAAGTACCATGCAGCTTATTGATTCTGAGTCAATTTTTCATCAATGTTATGCAGCTTGAAGGTTTTAGTGATGTCTTTAAAGCTGCTTACTTGATCTTTATGTGGAAGCTTAAATAAATGCTGTTTGCATTAGGATTGGTAAATCTGAAAGATTTCTGTTCCTCGTTCTTTGCAACCCCACCAGCAGTAAGGTGCTTTGCAGAATTTCATCTGGTACCCACATGTCATTTATAATTATTTATGCTATTCTCATGATTCATGATAGAAGAGGGATGGTGGTAGGGAATTTGTGAGAAAAAAAAAAGGATGAAATAATAAAACTGAACCTTCCTATAGTCTTCATGCATAACCTTCAGCAAATCGTTGTCTTTCCATCCCTGCAGTCCATGCCTGTACTGGACATTGAGCACACATTTCTCTCCGTCTTGCAGAGCTGTTCATGCCCGATGTAGAGGCAGAACAAGAGCGAAGTTCAAACAAATCCTGAGGGAGAACCTGAAAAGTGGGGTTAACCTTTATTCTGTTGCTGTCATCAAAAAGAGACCTGTAAATATATAGGTTACTATTACATTTAATTAACTCTTGAATGCTTCAGGCACTATGGCCCAAATCCAGCTTCCACCTCTGCAGGCTTTGAAGTACTGTAGGAAGCGTGTCCTATGGTAGCATAATCAATTTATTCTCACAAGGTGAGAGGACTTTAATGAAGGAAAGGATGATCAATGGATGTTTGCCAGCATGCTTGGCTTTGCTTCACAAATGTTCTCATTGCTGGCATTGAACCAAGCCAAAGGATCCACTTATGCTCCTTACTCGTGACGGGAGGTAAAAGTAGATGAAAGAATGATCAGCAAAGGTCACATTTCCTCAGTTTGCTACCCCACCAAATCATCTCCCATGCCATTTCCTAATATACACCAAAATTTCACTTTTTGTTGGGACACTGAATTCTCTTTGTTGTCCATTCTAACTCCAAAACTGCCTGCAGTCTATTCTTTGTACAGCTTTGCAAGTAGCTGCAGGATTTTGCCCAAAGTAAGCAGCTACTGTCAGAGCCCATGGGAACTGACACAGGGACTAGTCTAAAACAGCTCAGCAAACATTTTCTGGAATTCCCACTTGGACAGCTGGTCAGTGTGGTCAGATAGCCTCAATCAGCTGCTGATTGCTACTTCAGCTCTATTCCCTGCTCATATGTGGTGGACTTCCTATTCAATAGTTTTATGTTCTTGGCATGAGAACCAAATGCTGGAACAAATCTCTTCCAACTGATCATACTACACTTAACTACTTCCGCTTCTTGATTATTGAGGAAATTATTAGAAGAAGAAAGTGTGTAGATCTTTCATCATGCCTGTCTTAACTTAAGGCAGGTCAGGAATGTTAAGGGAAGGAGAGCTTTAAACAGTCATTTATACTTTCTCAGAGACTCTTATTCCACTGTTTTCTCTATCTCACTTATTGTCTGCTATGTAATTAATTCCATATCAAGTTCTTTAATGCAGCATGCAGCCTCCCGTGGGCTTTTAAAACCTCGTACAAGTCTGCATCTGGAAGCCGCAGTTGTGAGACCTTTTTTTCTCCTTTCACAAACATAGAGTATGTCACTTTCAAAACAGATGCATTACTGCTAAGACCTTCATCCACGCTTGATGTTCAGCTCTTGTCCCCCAGACGTTAATGAATCTGCACAGCATGCTCAGGTTCACTACAAAATGAATCTTTTCCGAAGCTGATCCCTAATGAGTTTGTTTGTGATCCTCAATAAAACATTTGAAACTACAACAACAAAAAATGTTCAGATAATCTCAGGTACTTATTATTGTGACTTTGGCATCTGTAATGTATGAAGTGAGAATACAGTTAAAAATTATTGTCCAAAATGGAATGAAGAAAACTCTCAACAAAAGTAGTGAAAATGCCTTACTCTTACCTGTAATATCCTATGGTGTTTCTGTTCTTCGGAGAGAAAGCAGAGAAATACATGCTTCAGTTACTGTATTTTAACTCATACAAAAGCATGGATTAGTTAGAAAAATGTATGGACAGTGGGAGTGTCTGTTACTGTCCAAATCACAATGTCTCTTAAAATGCACACAATGGAAATAAAATCTCTTTGGCTCAGACTCAGGCAGTTTCTTATGTGTTGTTAAATTCAGACATCCTAATCATGAAAAAAAGTAAATACGGAAACAACTGTAAAAAGTGCCCATTTCTAATGAAGTAATGTGTCAGCTGATAACAGCATTTATTGGGCTAAATAAATAGGGCTTAGAACCCTATTTTAAAATGTATTTCTCTTTACCTTTGACTTCAACTTGTTTATGTAGGCAAAGACTCTGTTTCCTGAGGGCTCTTTAAGATATCAGAGCTTAATCTTGTATGTGCAGTTTTATGCTCAGTATTCAATTTGGGCAATGCCAGGCAATCTAATATTTGGAGGTTAAAACAATCTTTACACATGCAAATCAAGTAGTTTGATAGATAAATGCCACAACTGTATTTGAAACTGATGACACCTTCATTCCTTCGGACTAACACTGACAAATCAAGCCTTTAGGGTATGACTTTCAAAAGCTTCAGGATTTATATGTATAATTCCAGATAACAGAAAGTAAACTGGGCACCCAGATCCCATAGTCAACTTCAAAGATATTAGCTCTTCCCAAAATTCACTCAACCTCTTCTTTGCTCTACCAGTGCAGTGAATAAGTGGACACCTCTTGTTAACAATTCGTCTGTGAAAATGAGCATTTTAACCAGTTTGCTTAGATGAATGAACAGCAAAATGCAAAAGTTGTTCTCCGATCTTAAAGTAAGGAAAAAGATTGGGTCCTGAGGAAGAAGAAATGACATGATAAGGCTGATGGAGTTTTTTCCAACTCCGACATACAAGCTAAAACAATGATCGATTGCACCCTCAGCAAGTTTGCAGATGACACCAAGCTGAGTGGGGCAGTTGTCACACCAGAAGGATGTGAGGTCATCCAGAGGGACCTGGAGAAGTGGGACTGTGTGAACATCCTGAGGTTCAACAAGGCAAAGTGCAAGGTCCTGCAGCTGGGTCAGGGCAATCTGCAGTTTCGACACAAGAAGGGGGATGATGTGATTGAGAGCATCCCTGTGGAGAAGGACTTGGGGGTGCTGATTGACGAGAAGATAGACATAAGCCTGCAATGTGTGCTTCCAGCTGACAAGGCCAACCATGTCCTGGGCTGCATCAAAAGAAACACAGCCAATAGGTCGAGAGGTGTTTCTCACTATTTACTCTGCTCTTGTGAGACCCGACCTGGAGTATCGTGTGCATTTCTGGAATCCCCAACATAAGAAGGATAAAGAACTGTTGGAGCAGGTCCAGAGGAGGGCTAGAAACATGATCAGAGGGCTGGAGCACCTCTGCTATGAGGACAGGCTTGAGAGAGTTGATGTTGTTCAGCCTGGAGAAGAGAAGGCTCTGGAGAGATTTCATAGCAGCCTTCCAGTACCTGAAGGGGCTACAGGAAAGCTGGGGAGGGACTTTTTAGAAGGGCAAGTAGCAACAGAATGAGGGGGAATGGCTTTAAATTGGAAGGGGGAAGACTTAGATTGGACATCAGGAAGAAGTTCTTCATGAAGAGGGTGGTGAGACACTGGTACAGGTTGCCCAGGGAAGTCACGGAGGTCTCCTGCCTGGAAGTGTTCAGGTCCAAGCTGGATGGGGTCTTGAGCAGCCTGGTCTGGTGGGAGGTGTCCCTGCCCACGGCAGGGGTTGGAACTGGATGATCTTTAAGGTCCCTTCCAACCCAAATCATTCTATGATTCTACGATCTACCTCATGGCCCTAGAGGACTTCCAGTAATTTCAGGGAAAACGTATCTTCTGTTTCTTTTCTCCATAGCAAAGTTTTATAATAGAATTGCTAATGTTCTATCAATGAGAGGGTTTTTTATCTGACTATGGCTATTGCAGTATTCCACTTTATTTCATATTTTCTACGCCTTGTAATTTGGGCCTTGTACACAGTGTTAATAGATGCAATAATTATAATTCTCCTTGACTGCATCATATTTAAAGGTGTAAGCTTCTCAATCCATCTCCTTGAGGCAGATTACCCAGGAGACAACCCGTACATTACAGATGGAGCTGCTCTTATCCCATTAACTGAACAGTGAGGAGAGCATTTGAATCACAGACTCCAGAGCCTAGTGAAACCCTTATCTCATTAAAAGGAAAGCTGGCAAGACTGTACCATTGGGGTGGCACTTTGGGTGTACCTTTGAACTCCGGGCTGCATCCAAGGGGTAAGTATTTAGTGGAGATGGGACTGAGACATCGGGACGACGTTCCTCACACCATATCCACCTGTGCCTGTGAACTTTTGATCCTTCCTACTAGACATCTCTCAGCAATTTCTGATGGTGCCAGGGGGCTCAAACCACCACAGTGAGGCACAGAAGGAAAATAAAAGAGCAGACAACATAAAACCAAGTGGATTAATTAAATAATCTATATATTTAGTTCTACAGTGAAATACCTCTGGGGTTAGACATTTTACAGAGATTTTAATTCCTTAATTTGGAAGGTTTGGAGTCCTGAGGATTGTTACTCTTTTTGTTTTTTAAATGATTTTGTGGAATTGTCTTGGTGCGGGCTTTTGTCTTTTGGGCTGTTTGCTGTCAATATAAACATCTGACAAGGACAAGATGTAAGGCACTCCCACCGCCGTATTACATCATGTAGTTCATTGATTTTTGTAGTGCTTAATGGTCTAGAGGTACACACACTGATCTGATGAATTAGGAAATCTGGACTGTATTTGCTGCTTTAAGAACAAAACCTCCATTTTCCATAACTAAGATAAGAGACTTGTTTACCAAACTTCACAATTTTTTGTCTGACGTGCTGCTATGGGCAAAAATATTCTGTACAAGCATTGAGTACTGAGTATTAGTAGGATCATGGATTCATTCTGGATGTGAGTAAATACGTTGCAGCTATACGTTGAGTAACATTCATTCTGAAGACGAAGAGAAAAATAAGAACAATATAGATCTCCCATACTCTTCTTCTTCCTTCTTCTTTGACCCAAATGACCTCTAAAAAAGTAACTCTTGCCCCAAATTTTACATCGTTATCACTGGCAATCACAAGCTCAAATATGTTTTCCCCTTCCCTTTCTTTTACCATTCACAGCCTCCATTCCCCCTTCCCTCCCCTCCTTTCTTTTTGTGAGAAAGGAGGGCCTAATATCCTAATTGGCTTTTCCAAAGCATGGCTTACTGGAATTGTAACATGATGAGAACAGATACAGAGGCATAAAACTCATTTTCTTGCATGGGACTTGGAACTGTTCAAGACAAAAATATCCCAAACCCACCCATTTAAGTAGATGTGTAAACTGTGTTTAAACTCCAGATGGAAGGTTTTATATGGAAAAAAATGGCAGCACCCTTAAAGATACGGTCGCATTGCAAAAGTTCAGGTTTTCTTTGTTATATCCCTACTGGCTGTCCTCTCAAACAAGGTTCAATTCTTCCAGCACAAAAGAGAGAAATCACCAGTCCTACAGAAAATCTACCAATTTTTCATTCCCCTTCTTTTTGGATAAAAATGCATAGATTTTTCTACACCAAAAGGGAGCAGGGACAGACTGTTATTTTTCACTTTTGGGCACCTTTAGGGAAGGAAAAAAGCAAAGGCAAACTAAACACCTAAAATAAATGAGAATTAAACTTACCTTAGGGAAAAACAGGAATCAAAAGCTAGAAACAATATTTGCTCTAAGTAGTGATGTGCTACAGATAAGACTGTTTTGTTTCAGCTTCCGATAAGACTCCTGTCCCTGAGTGCTCCCACAGGAGGGAAGGAGGAGAAATCAGCCAAATAAGTAATATCTCCTGCTGTTTAAATCATAAAAATTTCGCCTGGCCAAGATGAGGTGAAAGCACTGTTCAGAAAGCTGGCAATATCACGTTGCTGTGAAGGGGAGTATCTTTTTGATTTATCTGTACTAAATTATCATATATTCTTGTAAGAATAGGTTAGATGGTCTCTGGGTGGGTGGGGGAAATGGCTCCGTTCCAGAGCAAGCTGCTGAACTTGCTCAGGGGAGCAGCAGAGCTGCGGGGCAGATGGGAGCTGGCTGTCTCAGAGGTATTGGGAAGGCTTTCCCAGAAAATTGGGCAGGTTTAGCTGCTGGACAGTGAGTCACTGCGACCCAAACACAGAAATTGCAAGGACACAGTAAGAAAGAGTGGAGCTGAATTTAAACCTTTTCTGTTATTTTTGTTTGTTTGGATTTTTTTTGTGTTTTTTTTTGTTTTACTTTAAAATGTTTTCTATTTAGCACATCTATCTTTAAAACTTCTAGTTTCTATTCAAATAATTCTATCAAGTATCTCATTCAAAGAAAAGGCAGAGCAACCTCGGCTGCGGCTAAGTTGTGTTTCTCTCAGGTTTGCACTTACCTGGAAATAGGTAGGTACTTTTTCCTTAAAAATATATTCTCCTTTGGCAGGAATAATGCAACATTTTTGCACAATGAGGGCTAGAGTTAGCAGGCTCTGCAGAACATGTCAGTAAATCTGCATACTTTTAAAAACCCTGCCATTTTATTAAACCCTATTCATTGCAGGGACAAAAATTATTCTTACGGAGGAGTATTTTGAAAAAGGGAGGGATAAGTCATTGTTCACAGCTATGTTTTAGCCTTCATCCATAGAGTCAATGTGTGTCAAAGAAAACATCTTAAATTTCCCTCTGCTCTTGTTGCAAAATTTTAGATGGAGGCTGTCTAGATTCACCCTTAGCATGTCAGGACCTTTGGGATGTCTGCATCTGCATAATGAGTTGCATTATGCCTTTTTCTCAGGGAAGTAGTACAGAGCTGGATGAAACCAACATATTACGCTGCTCCTACCCCTATCCCAGACAGTATCTCAGTTTAGAGACAGTCCAGGGTCCTCCCTGAGGTCTTCAGAGGCCACTGAGCAGAGCTGCTTGTGGTGCTGACACTTTCTGTGTGTGGTAGGGTTGAGTTTTGTGGAAAGAGACTACTTCTTTTTATGCAGCAGAATGGACAATGAGGGCCAATAATAACATGCATCCATTGTAAGGCATGAAAGAGGCTTCTCTGCAAAGTGTATTGTCTGTTCTGCTTTGTTTCTTCTCAGCTGCCAAATGCAGACTTTTGCCCCTTCTCTCTCACCACCAGCTCCCACTCAGTGTGCCTCCTTAGCATGCTCTGTGATGGTGACACACACTCCATTGAACCCCGCTGGAGTCTGAAATTCCCCAGCATGAGAGAAATAAACAGCCTTTTTTTTATCTTTTTTTTTTTTTTCCTTTTTGCCTAACTTCCCAGACTGACATGCGGTAAAATAAAATAAACAAGAATTTTGAAATTTACATTGATCAACACTGGTGTGGTATGCAAAAAATATGTTGTGAAACAAATGCTTTGAATTAGGACAAATGCAAAGGTTTAGGGCTCATTAATAGCTTCAGCAGTCAAAGACTCAAGATTTTTTTTTTTAGTGCTGTATGCCAGGATAGGATTTCAAACATATTAATTAGCAATAGAGTGTTTATTTGTTGTTGAAGCACTAAGCAAAGGAAAGCAAGTGCTAGAACAAGACAAGAAATACTTTTGGATACCCTGACACAAAGAAATCAAAGCAAGAGTACTACTGTCAGCCTCTGATTAATGGGTCTGTAGGAGTGGGTAACTTTGAAGATAGGGAGGAGCGAAAGACTGATAGACTGAGGGTAGATTTCACTTGTTAGTCACGTGCCATATTTGACTGATGGATTTATTCAGTTTGACTGAGGAAAAGCTCTGTCAGCCTTATGTTGCATTAAGATACAAAACATGTCCAATCAGGTAAAAAAGTTCATCTGCACAAAATAATCAATTAGAGATATATGAATCGGATTTTTACAACTGCTGGGAGAACTCCTCACTGTACAAATATTAATCTCCTGTTTGAGGCAGAGAGGCAGAAGTTACTAAAGATGCATCTAGAAAGTGTACTGTTAAAGCTCCAACTGCTAGAGTCATGCGATTATGCAGAACATTTATGGTTTCATGGTTTATTCTTTTAACACATTGCCTTATCATTGTTGAAAAGACAAATTGTAAATGGGAACAGAAAGCTGTAAAGCACAACGGAAGCAAAGAGAACTCCGTCGTTCATTGGCTGGTTGGTTTTCAATTGCATGATTTGGGTAAGGGGGTAGGGAATTAAGAAATGCTTTTCTTCAGAAGTAGTGTGAGCTTCCTCTAAAGGAATTCTCTAGCAAGCATGAGCAGCACGTCTGACGTCTACAGCTGTTCCCTTGCAACTCTGCTACCATTTTCCTTCACATTAATACTGTATGAGTAATTAGGATGTTCAGATATGTTCCAAAGTCAGCAGAGTCCCATGGTACAAGACAGACTTTTACCATATGAAACCACTTTAAACCCTGAGAATATACTGTCTGAGAATCCATCTCTTCACTTCTGAGCTCTTCTAGAAACCAGAAGTCAAGGACTCTTAAACCACAACCTGCTCCTGAAAACCTCAGCCATGCAGTGCACAAGTCCATCCCTAGCAGCATGATACTCTCACATGGGCCAGACCTTTCACTTCTAAGTCCAAAGCGACACAGATGCATTTTGAATCAGTTAACACTACACCTGTCTGGAAAGCAGAAGACAACCTGTGATTATGCCAGTGCTTAAAAGATCATGTTAGGGCTCTAAGGACATCAAAATAGTAAAGAAATCACAAATGGCACTTGAGGAAGTTACAACTTTATCATAACACTAGAGGTTTCTCATATTCTCCATTTCAACTGCTACGCACCACAGAGTTGGCTGATGGCTGTTGGTTTCTTAAAGCTTTCCTTTATAAACAAATGGCAAGCTACATTTTTTTGTTGTGGAAAGTAATTTTACTAATTCTAATATTTTAATCTATGAACCTTTGAGCTCATGCTGCAGTTAGTAACTAGACTGATTTTTCCAGTAACAATTTGTCATCAAGGTGCAAGATACCAGAGTCCTAATCAGCTGCCCCACACATACCCCTTTTCTCCACTGTTTCTGAAGTGTGATTGCAAATACAGTGTTTTGCTTTCTAAGCTATAAAAGCATTTTTAAAAGTTCAAATATATTTAATCCATAAAACTAATTTATGACTGTGCAAGTAGGAGAAACAAAGGTTACCAATTAATGGCCTGAGTTATTTAAAAATGACTGAAGTAGGCACTTTTCCTTCTGATTTTTGATGACTTTTCACATGCAAATGCTGGCCTACATTGTACATGAGCTTACAGAAAGTAAGTTCATACAGACATGGAAATACTTACCCAGTACTGTAAAGAGAAATTGAATGTGTGCTCCGACTAAATCGTAATGCTGTGGTAGTGTGAAGTACATCTGTTATGCATGTGCATTACTCTAAGCATGTGAATGGCCGAGAAAAGTCTTGAGAAAAAATTATGGTCCTGGTAAAGTAAATGCCAAAACTTCCCATTCATTTTGGACAAGGAACAGATTTCCATTGCCTTAAATGTGTAATGACTGGCCCTACCAACATTAGATAGACTAAGAGCTGTTTTACTTAATCAATAGAATTAGTTCAGTCACCTGAAGTAGTAGTTTGCTTCTTTCTAGTTCTTTAAACAGTTACTGTTCCCCTGTGATACCTATTAAATATATTGCTCATTTATAGGACCCAATTTAGTAAAACACGTACACGTGTGTTTAATATCAAAGACTGCTGAAGCCCATTTACTGAATAGCAGTCAACAGAGTTTATTTTTTATTTTTTTTTTTTAAATTAGGTGTATACATAAAATTTGGCTGGAGTATGGCCTGACCTATCATAACAACGATAGGGCACAGCAATGTGTATATTTTATTATGTGTTCTTGATGATCAATGAAATTTGTCTGAATAGTCTGATTCTACTGAGATGTTACAAAAGAATCATCTTGGGGAGCACACATATTGACAAAAAAGTTCCAACGGAGGGAAGTCTGTGTTGCTCATACCATTCCACAGGTTGTTTTATTTATAGAAGCAGGATTGTTATACTGAAGAGAAGTCAACAATAGGGCACGTCATGAAATGGGAAAATAAATGCCTGATAACAGGCTTTGCTAGATGTACTCCAGAAGAATATTTGTAGTCCCAGAGAGTGGGTTAAGCCCTCCATAAGAATAACATTTTATATGAATAATATTGAAGACTTAAGCCTTGATCTGGTAATACAAGCTTGATTTTATTCATGCAAATACTATTGGGTTATTAAGTACAGTTAGGTCACTCTAGATCACAGTTCAGAAAGGGGAGACTGAAAGGGGTAAAAACCTACTGATTATTCACAGCTTTAACGGAAGTCTTTAAGGCATTATGTTCAGGAAGGTGAAATTAACTGTTCCCCAAAAGGTTCAATGTAGACTAGTTGAGCTTTTCTTTAATTTGTTGAAGTGATACTTTTATCCTTTTCCGTCCTTCCTTCCTTTCTTCCTTCCTGCCTGCCTTTCTGCCTTCCTGCCTCCCTCCCTCCTTCCCTCCTTCCTTTCCTCCTCTCTCTCTCTGTCCCTCTTTCTTTCTCTTGCTTTCTTGGTTTTTTATTTCCTTTCCCTTTTTTTTCTATTTATTTCCCTTTTCTCTTGGTCTTTCTTGTCTTTCTTTCCTTTTTTCTTTCTCTCACAGTATTTCTTTCTTCCTACGCTGTACTAAAAAAAAATCTCAAAATATTCTGGATGGACTGAGACTTCACAAGGAGAATAATAGGCATAATAACTATCATACAGTTAGAGAGGAAGAGACGCATGCTGGGTATATCTGTCTCCCTATAGATGCTGTTCCATTTTTATTCAACTGGAAATTGCAAGAGTTGTATAGATGTGTCCTCTGAAGATCTCTGAATCAAGCCAATTTTAATTAATCTTATCAATCATTTCAGAATAATCAAATTAATGAAAAAAATGTGGTTGACTCTTTGATTCCAGCAGCAGCTACATTTTATCATATGAAAAAATGGCTTTTCCCTTTGTATTTTAAATGACTGAAATTTGAAAAATAGATTTGTTAACTTCATAAAGGGCAGTAAATGTTATTACAAAAGTGGTTGGTTAACTTGTCACTGTTCTGTTCTGAGGCTTGGAGTAACACCCGCAATGGGATTATTGATATAAATAGCGTCTTTTTAGGAGGAGGAGGGCAACATGTTCCTTTGCAGTGGTTCATTTATTAAAACCTCAAGTAATCTTCACCCTTTCAAAAGATGGGAGCTCCCTGAAAATAAAGGGTATATCAATGAGGGGCATATAACTCATCGAGCTTGGAGATACTGTATCACTCTTTAGGATATAACTATGGATTTTTGATGGAGTCAGGTGTATGATGAAAAGCTGCGGTAGCTGTGTGGTACTCTGCAAAAGCAATGGGAGTTCCTAGCCCATCTGCTAACTGCAATTTAATAGCTTGACTTCTGGCACATTGCTGGCAGAAAAAGTGACAAGCACTGCTTTATACACTGAGCAATGTGCACTCTACACTAGTTCCATTTTATTTAGCTTGTAAACTCCTTGGGGCAAGGTATCTCTCTGTGTTGTGTTTGTCAAATAGTTTGCACGGTGGGGTTCTGGTTTGGGACTAGATGTTTTTACACTGTGCAAAGATGCTCAAGCCAGCAGCACCTGAGCTCCTGCTGGGAGCAGAGGCAACCTAGCTACAGCAGTGTGGTACTCTGCTTATATCTCTGACAAAATGTCAGCCTCTCATGTGTCTCTGACAAGCTTGGTGCTGCGCCGTGCCAGTGCCACCACGCTGCTTTGGGATCCATGGAGCTGTATAGCACAGAGATGTGCCAGCTTGGGTCTCCACTAGCTCAAGCAGCTTTGTGCCATGGCTCATAGTCCATGACACTTAACCTCCAAAGCACTACAGTAACGCTGCTAATAAATACAGCCCTGCAGACACTTCTCTGGGACTTCAACGCCAAATAAGTTTGCACAAGTGGGTCTTTCTGCCAGACTCATCCAAACCATCCCAGACGTCCTGCCTGTTTGAGACCTATTTCCATGATGTGCCTCATCCTGCTAAACTCTTATACATGAAAGTAGCACCAGGGATTTCACCAGATGATCTCACCTATCTAATCTTTGTTAACTAGGTTATGGTACTCTCTTGATTGTAGGCCTGAGCACTCTATGCTTTACAGGGTGTTGCTCAAATTGGTTTCAGTGGGATTGAAGGGCTTTTAGAAGTTTTTTCTATAGGAATTTGCCCAATTTTCTTTAGGTGCTTTAAGACCTACAGTAGACACAGAAATTTATTGATGTCCTGCAGATCCAGGGAGTGCTGGTTCCCCTCCCTGACCTTCTGTTTTAGGGCTGACCTGCATGTTTCCAGTGGCATATTCTGGATTTCACTTCTCTGTCTCCACAGTGAGAGTGTTTTCATCTGAGCATTTTACCAGAAAGCAAAGTACCATGATGTCATTAAGTATCACTCTGCTCTGAGCCCTTGGGCAGTAAGATTGCAGTGCACTGTGTGGGGAAAGGACTCCCTCCTCTGCTTCAGCCCCTACCAGTCTGCTCCTGCTGGAGCCAGATCCTGTCCCTAGGGGACATCACCATGTGTGCTATTGCACACACTGTAGTTAAGATCCCACAGGGTTTTCAGCATATTTTCTTCTTCTCTTACTTGTATATTTCAGTTTCCCTCTACAGACTGAAATGTTGTATGCTGTCAACATGGGGGGGAAATTTCAAAGTAAAGGGATACCCAAAGAGTTAAACACCACTGACTTCTATCATAACAGGGAGTATCACAGGCCTGATCTTTAAAAGAATTGTAGAAATCCAAGATATTAATGCACAGAGCAGTAAGATGTCATTCTGGTTTTCTGCTCAGCGTTTTTGTCTGGGCATTGCCTTCCTTGGTTTGGGAACATCCAGTAACTTGGGCAATGTAGTAATGACAGGTGACAATGAAGTGACTTTCTTGATTCTAAGTGCTGATATCAGTACTATGATCCGTTAACATCACAGCAACACTCATAGCATTAATCTTGTGTCCTACTCTTTTTCTGGACTTAATGTTTAGTTCTCTCTGGTTTTCACCATTCACATCATCTTTCTGACTGTCCTCTTAGAGCTGGGAGACTGTTACCTGCACTTCTCCCAGATGAGAAAAGAAAGGGGAGGTTGGAGACAGGCACATGCCCTTTCTCTCTGTGTGGCTCAGCAGCCACGCCAATTATAAGCTGCCAACAGGTTGTAGAAAGAGAGCAGGAGAGGTAAGAGGGTCGTACTGGGGAAAGAAGTCCTGTGTCACAAGGGACTTGGATGGAAAAGACTGTCACAAGTACCCCAGTAACAACTTGCTAACGTCCTTTCCAATGACTGATGCAAGAACTCAGTATCCAAGTTGAATTATTTATTCTTTTCTGAATAATTATAATATAACTTAGAAACAGTGTCCCACAAATATCAATCAAAAGTAAAATAAATATTTTTACCATTTCAAATCATACTAATCAAATATGAAGGCTGTGTATAGAACTGTAATTCTGTCCAGAGGCTGCTTGTCAAGTCATGTTTTTATTGTAATTACCTGATTTGTTCAGCTTTAATCGTATTTACTTTTGAAGGTCAGCTGTCCTGCTCTGAAGTGGGTCAGTGAAGGTTCGGCGGGTATTTAACACCCATAGGGAGAAAAGCAAAGAGCACATAAGCTCTTTTAATTTGGACTTCACAGTAGAACAGGAAGTACTTTCCTCCACTTCTAAGTAGTCAATATTGCTTTATCAATGCTATTTATTATTTGTTCCATAATAACTCTTAGACGTGGAGCTTGGGATTGGGCTCCAGTGCACACGGTGATATATATGTCCATAATTAACATCAACCCACAACCTGGACACCTCGTACTGTAAGCAGGCAAAACAAAGCATAAGAAAAACAGTGCCATTCTCTTCCTACCACTGCTGTATCAACAAAGGCACAGAATTTTGTGCTTTATCCTGCCAACTTCGTTGAACACCCTTATCACAAGACTGTTTAGGTGAAGAAATCATGTTCTGTCCTCCTGTCCTGGTGAGACATACACAGAAAAACACTTAGTCTCCCTGCCCCAAAATCATTGCTATAGATTCGAAGAAGTCCACTAAGCCTTAAAAGGGCATTTAGTAGCAATCAAATATACAGCGTAGGTTTCCAAAATTGCTCCAAGATTTATTTCATTTGTTTACAGCTTGATAACATCGTAAAGTTACCTGTCTGGAAAAGCACATTTGTTTTTTTTTATGAATAAAATAAACGTGTTTCCCTGGGAAGATGAGAGGTATTAGTACTATGCCTACAGCTCAAAAATTGTTTTGGGTTTAAAACTAAACTTTGAGGCTCAAAGTGTTGGCACTGGGATGCCCTGCAGGGCAGACCTTTCTGATTCAACTTCCACATGTTATGAAGGTGAAAGAACAGGTTCAAACTTTCTTTTTAAAATAAAACTTAAAAAAAAATTAATAAAAGCCAACTTACTATTTCCTATGTTCAGCAGTCCTTAGTCCAGTTTATCAGTTTAGTCCTCACTATACTTCCTAAACTTTCAGCGTGTAATTGAAGACCACAACTGCAAGGAGAGTTCATTGGCACCCGACTCATGGGTTTTTCCATGCAACAGCCATTTTATGTGCAGCCTACTGATTAACTGTGCTACAGCATAAATCCATCAAAGGAAAATTCCCAAATAACAAAATAAGCTAACGTGCAAAAAGAACAGTAGACTTTTAAATACACTTAATTATTTTTAAAGTTCTTATGTTCCATACAATTTGAAAGGAAAGTTAATATATTCATAAGCACTACCCTTAAGTCAGTGCTGCGTGCTCAAGCATACATTCTATTATCAGTGGATCTACTGCACTTCTCAAAAGAGGGAAACTTGCTGAGTACAAACATTGTTGTCAGCTTCTTGTTGAATATAACCACTTTCCTAGAGCTCACCTAATGAGACTGGCTTCTGTAAGTCATTTCTCAACGTAATCTTCTGGATTATCTTTTCCCATATCTTAACCATAAAGAATAGCTGTTTTTAAGTTAAAACTTCTAAAAAAATTACATTTCTATATTAAATTTATCTTTAAGGTCTGACCACAATAATTTTACCAAGTAAATAATCTATACTGCTTCAGTTTTGTAGTGGGGTTTTTTGGGCTCCAAAGTACATTAGAATAAAATTCCATTTCTAGCTGGCCATTCACCTCAAATAGCTGCACATTGTGGTACTTAGCGGTACAGTGGCAAACAAGAAAATGGAAAAACTCACCCACTTGTTCTTCCAAAGTGGGCAACATGAGACTAATCAGTCTTCTGTATGTCTTAGAAACAGCTGAATTAAATTTCCTTGTATTTACCTGTGACCTCACTACTGAGGTAAATGGTCATTTCTTGATGCTACTATATTTTCTCCATTTCTGGTCTTGTACCAGCCTTGAGGACCCTCTGTTCAAGGTGATATTTTTCCAGTTTCTTTTCTAATGAGATTCTTACAGTACCGGAATAAGGATTTTTTACATTGCCAGTTTGCATTAGCAAAGCTGGGCAGAGGAAACGACACCACACCTGCTTATGCTAAGCATATTATTTATCCATAGCCACACCTTAATGGCATCAAAGCATAATCTAAAGAAACGAGAGGAAGTGTGAAACGGAGAATTAGATCCATCGCTGGGCTTATCCTGGTTGCCCCAGGGCCTGACAGTAACTCTCTGGAGCAGCTCGATGTCTATGAGCACAGTGTTTCCTGAAGCACACACCTCCCCATCTCAAAAAGTGAATAAAACAGCCCTAAAGGAGGCAGTAGCAAAGCAAATCATGTAAATAAGGGTACAGTGATTCATCTCAGCTGTGTTGCCTTCCTGCACATGCAAAATGTACCCTGCTGAACCACTGCACTCTTTCACCTTCCATTAAGTATTGTACATGACAAAGGGCTATTTACACAAAATAGAGACAAAGCCTGGGCTGTTCCATTAACTGCAATATCAAGGAGCTGCATATGGAATTCCTTTGCTTAGTGGCATTTTATCATCAGCCCAAGGCATCCAGGAAGATGGAACCAGTAAGTGATTCCAAAATAAAGAGAGCTAATCTCTATGAATAAAAGCGTTTCCTTTTGCCACTCTGAGACTGTAATGCTGGAACATAAAAATAAATCTTCTAATCAGAACTAAGAGTTAATTATTTTTTTCAGTAAAATCCCTTTCCTAAATTTGACTTGTATCTCTCAATAATGCAACTGTGACAGTGCTGCCAACACCCCACTTTCCAACAGACTTAATTGTATTCCCAAATCTGACCAAATTCTTTTACATGAGAATAAAGAGAGGCTTTCTTCATGTTAACTGCTCCACAGTTCAACCATCTTCAGTGCTAACTGCTTTTTTTAGGATACTGTGCAAAGATATGCTTACATATAGGATTACGGGGTTAAATGAGGTAAACTTTTTAAAAAGTTCTATTGTAGACAATCCCACACTTTGTTATCTTCCTTCCAAACTGTAATCTTATATTCTGTTTTCAAACTTGGAACTCTTACTCTTTGTTATATTGTATGGTTAACAATTTCAGATTGTACCATGTCTCCTCCCTCATTTAGAAAGCTTTTGTTCACTGATTCATCACTATCTGCATGTGCAGACAGGTAATCATAGTCTGCAGGCTACAGTAATAATAAGAGCACACTAGATAATATCACCAAATCAGCTAAATACTACAAACACATCTGAAATTTTCCATGCTTCAGTTAGTATTAGGCTAGGTAAGATTATAAATATTAGGAAACTTTTTTTCACTACAATAGGATGTAGTTATGCCAAGAAAAAAATCTCTTGCATAGAGAACTTGACACATCAACAAAAGAGTGACCATAAGTGATAAAAAAAGCAGGAGCAGAAGATAGAAATGGCAACAAGAATTTATGTCAAAAACAGAAGAGAGATTTAAGTACACAATCATACTGCTGATCACTTCAGAAAGTAGGATTTCACCAAACCCTTTGGTAGGTCAAAGATTTTTTCCAGAAACTTCCTTGACTTAAGTTTTAAGATGGTTATCTTAGCATATGTGTGGCATATGGGGAGAGGTGGAGGGTCTTTTAAAAATAAGGGGTAATCAGTGGCTAATAATGCAGCCATCTCCCTTCTCAGCTTATGTTTTTAAGAGTGTCTTAACAAACATGGCTATTTAATCAAGGTGTGAGTTAACTGCTTGGCATAAAATAAGAACGGAACCAAATCAGAACACAAATTCACAGGAATTTCACAAGAGCTGAAATTTTGGAGACCTTAAGTCATATATTTATTGAGTACAAAGTCAGATCGACCACTAGAGATGTGAGCCTCATCTCTTACACATCCCAGGCCCTTGCAATCCACATATATCACCATGTATCATGATCAATCACGTTTGTTTAAAGTACATCCTCAAAAGAGTTACAAGACCCTGATTTGAAAATATCTTAACTGGTGCTTTGCTGTGGCAATGTATCCCTCCCCACCACTACTGCTGACGATATACACCTCATTTTCCATCTGAATGGGTTTAGTTTCAGCCTTTGGCCTTGGTCATGCTTTTTTTCTCTTAATTAAGTAGTTGTTTAGTACCAAACATTTCTCCACCACCTGTGATCAGATCACATCCCATCATTCTGATCAGCTGAAGAGACTGTTCTCACTAAATCACTCAATTTTGCTCTCAGGTAATTTTTGTGGTTCTTTCTGCACTTTTTTCAGTATTTCAGCATCTTTTTTTTTTTTAATAAAAAAGCATGGCCATGAGAACTCTAGTGTATCTATACAGACTTTTGCAAGGTCATATGAAAATGTGAGTTCAATTTCACATTCACAGTTCCCTTCACTTACAGAAGGATGGCAGGAGTTCCTTCAGACATTCAATTGTTCTGGAAGTTTACTGAGAGCTATTTGTCTCATGCTCTGTTTCAGTTGCATTATTTCCAGGCTATGGGCTTACCCTACTCTCAGCCTTGTCTTGTCAAGACCAAGTTTTTTCTCTCAGGTAAGATTAATTAGCTATACTCAAACCAGTTTATTTGAATAAGCTTAGCTACAACTGATCCTGATCACTTTGTGTGCCTGCATCCACAACCTCTCAGTCACTTAGAACCTTCCACAGATGCAATTCATTATTTCCCAATCACTGATTCCCAGCACTGAAAATGCTGAACAACACTGGCCTAGAATTGATCCTTATGGTAATCTCCCACCGCTAGGACACAAATACTCAACCACAACTCCGTATTGACCATTGACCACTGATGACTGCAATTCTGAGAGCTGTCATTCGGCCAATTTTTAATACATTTAACATGTTATTTATTGATGTTGCATAGCATTGACTCTGTAATCAGAATATTATGCGCCACTGACTCAAAAGTCTTGCAGAAGTCCATTACATTTACAGAACATTCTGTCAATCAAACCTCAAAACTGTGCAGTGAAATCATTCTTTCTCCCTTAAATTTAGAAGACACTTATTTTCTAGTAGCTGTTTTTGCTATGCCATTAGCAGTGAAGAACCTCTAGTACTTCCAAAATCAGAGAAAGAAACATTTATTGAACATTTCTGTCCTTTTCGCATCCTGAATAATACTGCCACCTCCCATCTACTCTGTTTGTTGCCAGATTGATGGGACAAACTTTCTCACCATCACCAGACATGCTGTTCTTTCTGATGTTTTTAGCCATCAAGCTTCTATTTTTGTGACTTATCTTTTAGATTACTCAACATCCATTTGTCCTTTATTCTAACATACGAGGTCCAACAAAAATCCCCAAGCTCAGGAACCAATACGTGTTCCAATATTATTACAATGAAGACTGCTTCAGTCAATATTTGAGAAATTTCTGTCTCAGGTTTCTTCAGTTTCACAAAAAACTTGATGTTAACTCTTGCACACCAACATTTTTCACACCAACAGTAAGAAATATCTATATTTGAATACACATCCACTCATACTGAGTTGAGCCCTGTCTCACTGTGACAGGTTAGAACATATGCTAGAACAATCTCTTTGTCTCTCCCCTCCCACTCTTGATTCCTGAGCTATAGGGTTAATCTCAGGGGGGGAAGTTGTGATATACCTTGTATGTTTACCTTATTTGTAATGACAAACTTAGATTAGTACAGTTCTTCCTCATTTTCTTGCATTAAGCCATGATTTCTGGCCATGGATTTTTTCCAAAGAATTCCAAATTTTGATTCATATGTTTCTTTCTAGATTTTATCTAGGATTTTACCAGCTTCTTTCTCCTTTAAATCACAGTGTATTTGTGCACATGCATGCATAATTATCATCAATCGTTGTAAGAGTCAGTGGCAAGATAAACCAAATCTCTTCCAGTTGTCTCTTATTAGTCTTGTTACTTGATTAAATGAATATTGGAAAAAATGGTGTGACAGGAGACCCTAAGATATGGAGCATGTAGTTAAAACTACAGTCCCATAGAAGATAGTCATTGAGGATGTATGAGAGGAAAGAGTGAATGTGTGTGAACTGGGCAAGGAACACAGAGAAATAAACAAACTGAGGATCATTGTGGCTTTTACTCGCTGCTTCCTGTGAAGAGGGAATTTTAAAGGTTTATATGTTCTCTCCCAGATCCTGTTCTTACCTTTTTAGTTATTCTCCACAAAATGTCCTTCAGAAAACTGGGGAGGGTTGCCTATTTTCTTTGACTTGAAGCTGAGCCTTCAGTTCATAATAAATTCATAATGAATTTCCCAGATCTGACTTCCTGTCTTACTTTTTCTGAAAATCCCATTCTTATCAATTATCTTGACTATACACATAAATGTGCTCTTCACTTACTGAAGCTTTCATTTCTGCTAGAACTCTTTGCGTTGTGCTGCCCCATCAGAGATACAGTCCCTGGTTCAAGCTTGTAATTCCTTTGTGAATAGGGCAATCAGTAATTTTCCTTGAATTATTAATAAAGCTAATGTCTGTTTTGATTTCACTTTCTAGTATTTCTTTATGGTCATTTCTGTTAGTCTACTAAAGAGATAAAGCAAGAGCAAATCTGCTACCTTAACCCATTTTTCTTTTCTCACAGTAACATGTCAAGTAAGCAAGTAATGTGTCACCTGAACACAGTGGACATCCATCTTCAAGTCAATTTGATTGCTTCCTAATCAAATGCTTTAAAATCAGCTAAACAAAAATACAATTGGCACTAGTCTCACATCTCTTGATCTCTTTGCGCCTTCTAGGTCTGACCAGTACTAGTTTGGCAGATGTTTGTAATTAACTTTCTTTTGTATGGGACAACTGAATCAACATCGTCCTAGATGACTTTGGGTAGAACCATGTGGAACAACCCTACCTAATAATCTTATGTCATCATATACAATATAACTATGCTTTGGACTGAGGCTACCCTATACTCAGTGTAATCAAATTGGGTTCACTGATCCTTAGACAATCACTGCTAGTTCCAGTCAGAAAGGAATTAATTTTTATGTTGTAATGAAGTGTAGTAAGTCTATATATTTGAATTATAGTTCAAAACAAAAGAATTTGGAAAAGTGTTATGAACATCCCTTGACTACAATGGGACAAAGATTTTTTCTGTGACCAACTTTTTTGTTTCCATTTGGAAATGCTGAAGAATGGATAATCCATCAGTACTGTCTACACCGTTCAAGAACTATTGTCAAAGAACTATTGTCAGGACATATAAAGAAATGTCTGAAATGTGAAGGCCTGACACAATGCACATTCATGTCAATAACACCACATTTCTCTACAGAAGTCATGGACTTTGGATCAGATTTCATCACAAAGGAAATGATAAAATACTTAAGAACTCCGCTCCTGTTCTGTTAAATTAAATGAAATTGCTCTAGATCATGGGGCAAACACAAGACCCACAGGCTGATTCCGTCCCTCCACCTGGTTTTATCCAGCCCAGCACCTTGTTTCTACCCAACAGCAGCGCCGAGCTCCTTATCCCTGCGTTCCTGCCAGCGCTGGTCACGTGTGCAGTGTGTGACACGCGTTACACTGCAGGAGCAGGCTCATGTGGCGCCCAGTGAAAATGAGTTTGACATCCCTGCTCTAGATCAAAGGAAAGCCCAAATAGTTAGTAGGGTTCGTACATTCTTAAAGAAAATGGAAAATAGTAATCATATTCAGAAGAAAAATGCAATAAAGAAAACAATTTGACGTAATATTCTGTTGGCAAAAAAGATATCTCATTTTCAATTTAATATAAAAAAATTGCTCACATTAATTCTCTTCAGTTTTCTAATATACATGTATGAGCTGCAGATTGAACTGTGCAATTCATCATAAGTGTTATTTGCCAATATAATGTCCAGACTACTGACTCTGACAAGAGGGAACAACTTACTTGATACTTTACATCCTTCATATTTTCAGTTCTTTACTATCTATGTGTGTTATAGTGTAGTAGTGTTATTTAGTTCATTTTTTAGAAAAAATTAAAAGGTATGCAAAACTGTTGATAGTGCCTGCTAGTGTCGTACATAAGCAGTAGCAGAAAGAGTATCTCAAGTCCAAAGTGAGGGAATAGTGTAGTTTTGGAGTAACACAAATACGTCTTACACAGTGGATGAATGTCAGTCCAAGAAATATGTGTGCTATTTGTTTTTCATCAGTTAATTTCACTTCTTTATTCAAGTAGTTCAGTTCTTAGTATGATGCAGCTAGATGTTTTCTTTTGGAGTTTCACTGTGTATTTGCTCTTCCACAGCCTGGCTGTCTCATATGTGCTTTCCTCATGTGTTTATGTTAATGTGATCACATGTATTCATGGAAGTCTGTCTGTGATACTGCAGAGTAACAAAAGTGGTGGTTTTTTTTTGGAAGTGGGAAAATAAAGTGGGAAAGATATTCAAGGTGAAAATTCAGGTGTAGAATAATGCATATCAAGATTTCAGGTACCACAGAATGCAAGGTAATTGTAGTGTTGGGTTTGGGCCTTTTTTTTTCCACTCTTGTGCAGTCTCTGGTTGGGAGAACCATGGTTTGAACTTAGCCCTCCCATATCACAGGCAATACTGTAGCAACCCAAATATTTGCCTGTTGCAGTAAAAATCATAAATGCAGCACTTAATTGGGCTATAAAAATCTGCTCATTCAAGAAGGAAGACACATCCAACACAAAGGAAAAAAGGGTAGCAGGCTGTTATAGTCATAGCGAAATGCCTGAGCCCCTACTGTCTGTTTTCACCTGGGCCTCCACAGAAAGCCAGGCTGGCTAAAGCTGCCCACTAAGAACGGGCAGACAAATCTATGGAGCGGCACTGTGATCTGATCTACCCACCTGCGTCTCTCACCCGGGTCCAGACTTTACTTCCTTATAGACACAGTGGTTGCTCCTGCTCCTTACTTCTGGATCAATGAAACTAATTTTCTGCCTACTGTACTGAGAAGCCTTGGGCTGGCTCTGCCACTAGCTTAGCTCTTACCACTCCCAAACCATCATGAATACATGGGCATACAATCCAGGCTACAGCCTAAATAGCAGTTTGCCCTATTCATTCAATGTTTTTCTGTCTGTGTTTGAACCATATGCCGGGTTCTCCTACAACAAAGCAATTCACTGAAAACAGAACTGATCTCACTTTTAAAATTTTGTTAAAGAGTCTTTATTCTTTACATTACTCGGAATTAAATTAGAATAAGTGTGAATGTCCCACATTCCTAAAATAGCCCAGAAAGCATCCAGTAAGCATGAGATACACTGGTACTCTTCCCCAAAATGTTGCCATTATAAGGGAACATCTCCTCTGCTAACTCTTTGGGTTTTTAACCAGATTGTTTCTGAGGTCATCTTAGGCAGGCAACACTACGTGAGAGAAGAATGAGAAGCACAAAATCATCATAATAATACCAAAATAGGCCAATTTTCACATTACGTAACTAAGTGGGAAAGGAAGGAAATTAAGATAGCACTGGATGAAATTAATCTAGCTGCAGCCCACTGTAGTCAGAGTAATTTGTCTGCCCTCATCTTGTGTGTGATCTAAAAGGGAGAGGTTGTTTTATTTTTTGCAGTTCCAGCTGCAAGTAATTGTGAAGGAGCTAAGTAGAATCAGCAGTGATGGTCAAGGAAAGAAGTAAATGTTGTTTGTTTCTTTCTTTCTGGGAGGAAAGGAAATAAGAAAACATTTCAGAATTGAAGACAGCCAGACTCCATAAACACAGCACTCTTACCATGCGTTTGCTAGGACACCACAAAGGAAAGGGTCAGTTCTCCATGGGGCTACTGAAGGGAGGTTCAGAAAGATCAACTTAAGCCAGCATACCCAGTCACCTGCAACATCCCTAAAGTCAGCAGGAAAAGCCAGCTTTTTTCAAAGTTTGTTCCGGAACAGTTTTGTTATCTGCCTGCTATGATTCACATCCTTGGGCATCCTGTCTCTCCATTTCTGTCATTTCCCCCTCTAGGTTATCTCTGATGACTATCACTCCTTTGTCACTGTCAACTGCCGCAGAAATTAATCCTGATGAACCTCACATAAATCTTTCAGTTTATGAATAAAATCACTTCTAACTTTTAAAAAGAACAAATATTAAAATCAGGTGGAAACTAAATGCAACAACCACAAAAGCACAAATTTAGGAATAAAAGCATGCCCTAGTCAAATTTGCAAACATGTAAAGGGCTGAAATATCCTGCTTGTCTAGCACAGGTCCCTGACTGTTCAGGTAACTGATCTCTGGTATGTCATTTTCTCGTACTGAAGTCTTATTAAGATCCACAAACCAGGCAATTATCTCCTATCTTCTCTGCAGTGTGTGCGTATGCTTACCCAGCCCTTCACAACACATAGACATAGAAGGAGGGGGGGAGGTGAGAGGGGGGAAGGGGAGGGGTCAATTAATTCTTCCCAATCCTTGGAGGCTATTACTCGTTTTACCCCCCCCAACTGAAATAATTTCAGCCTCTATGAAATTGATTGATTAACAGCATCAATCCAACCTTAAAAATCACAGTAATCATATTGGTTTTTAGTAATATGGAATTGCCACCCTTCCTCCACCATCCTGTAGCCACAAATAGCGTTTGAGGATAGTGTTTAAGGCTCCAAAACGCCTCACAATGCAGTGCAGCATTAGGTGTCTAACTCTTGGATAAATAATTAAACGGGTCTTTTCCTCCATCAACATGCCAGTAACCTCTACATTTCCCGTTGATTGTTCTCTGCCATCCTTGTTGCAAGGCAATGATGTGACTTTCAGAATGAGTAATCTCACTGATGGCAACAGAAGTGTTCAGCTACTTGTGTTCTCTTTGCAGATACAAGCCTCTTGGCTTGGCCAAATCCCTATACGATAGAGCTGTCACATAGTTTATAGCCATGACTTACTTTCTAAAGTGCAAAAGGACAGAAAGAATGGGTGAGAAAGGAATGATAATGACAGATTAATTTCCTATCAAAGACGACTGATTATAAAGGGTAACGTTTCTTGGACTTTTGCAAATGCACTGCTTTGTAGGAGCCTGAATGTAAAACAATATGTGGAAATACAAACTATTAAAGGTGTGCTCTATGGCCTGCTTGTTCAATCGGCTCGTATTTTGTTCTCTAAAGGAAGAAATTTGGTTGTTTGCCTTGGAGATTATTCATTTTACTCTGAAATTTGAAAATTGCAAATAATGTCACAATATACTCTTATCTGGGTTTCGTAAATATTAGACTGCTTGTCCTTGGAGCACTTGTGACTTCTCCAAAGAATTATGCACATACGAATGCATCTTATAAGGAAGTAAAGAAATATTTTGTTGATTTTCAGCACTGCTGATAATTTAAATGTCACCCTGCAGTAGCACTCATATCATATCTCTTTGCCCATTTTAATCAATAATAATTCAGCTAAATAAGTCATGCATCAGTTGAGTATGACCACACTGAAACTAAATGTGGAGAAAAACAACTTATTCAACAGGAATATGTTACAGGTAACTCTAGTCTTATATTCATTCTCTATCCAGTAGGTAAATCAACTTTTCTCCAAATGATACCTTATTGAAACAGTACATTACCAATAGGTTGCTCTGCTCTGTTGTTCAGAAGAGAAGCATGAATCTTGTTGCACCAAATTCAGCATCCAAATAGGACAAACACAATAAACAGCCAAACAATTTGCTGGAGATTTATACTACGAATTGTAACTTTGTGTGTGAATTGTCAACTATTGGAATGTTTTTCTTCTTTCATATACTACCTGTTGGAAATATTCTGGCGTTTTAAAAATCATTCTTATTCTGTCATTCGCTCAAGATCAGTTCATTGGAAATGAACAAAATCAGAATGGATTTTGTTGGACTTTGGCTCATATTTTGTGTTTTCTGTACAGTAACAGGTTGATCTCCCGTTTAGTTATGGTTTACAGTACAGATTTTTATTATTAGAAATGTAGATTTTTTTTTTCAAATTACTTGAACCTTAAAATCTTTCATTTGGGCAAACATTCTTGCCAATAAATCATTCACAAGAGTGATCAGATAAAGTGTACATGAAATATGTATGAAAAGAGTTGAAATCAGTTTATTTAAGAGCTGGAATGAGTATTTGTAGACAGCTTTTTGAAGCATTCATCCAGCACTACTGAAAATGGCATAATTCTTGAATAAAGAGAAATGACACCTGATAAGTGTGGGGCTGACAGCACACTGGAAGAAAATTATAGAAGATATTACTGCAATGACAAAACTTTTCATGGAAAAAAACCCCACAAACAATTAATTCATTGCATATCCCATGCTGACAATGTTCCTACCTGTCTGGGCAAACACAAACTTGTATTTTTAAAAGAGGAGTTAAAACTGGACTGAAAAATGCATGGTGGAGTCGTCATAAATGCCAGTAACTCATAATAGGGAGATGGAAGATTGTTTGATAGAATAGTGAATTAGCAGGGTGTGTTCCAAAGCAGATTTATTCAGTCATTGGTTCTTTACACTCTACAGCAGCACTGATTTCACATTCAACTTGTTCTCTCTTGTTTCTGGAGAAAAAAAAGATAAAGCTGCTTTATATATTTATATTATATACATATTTTTACTCTGGATTCCTCCTTTTTTAAAAAAAAACAAACAAACTGGTGATTTTGTGAGACTTCAAAGCATTTTACAGACATTAACTAGTTAAATTTCACAACACTCCTCTGAGGCAGAAAATTAAGTATTAAAATTCCCATTTGTTGGATAAGGAAACTTAGGGACAAAGGTTAAGTGATTTACTGAGGCAACAGGAAACAGCATAAGCAGTGGAGTAAGGAGTTCTTTCAACCCATTCCTGTGGCTGGTAACATACTATGGCACAGAACAGAGTTGTAAAATTTCACACTCTTCATTCATAGTCTAGCTTTTCATTCCTTCCTCTTTCCATCCAATAAAAGATATTTTCAGTGAAAAATTATTCCATGTAAAGTATTTGAAGTTCTATTTATATCATCATTTTACTTCAAACAAACTAATTTTTTCTCTTATATACAAGCTAATCATCCTCTCAGGAAGATAAAGTGCCAGTGGATACTGAAAACATGGCAACCACTGAAGTGTCCAGGAGCCACACAAACACAAACTACAAGCAATGGCCCCACAGCTCCCTTGGAGCCTCTGGAATAAGGTAGGCCAAGGCAGAAGTTGAACAAATGGTATTTTTCACATGTAAAATGTCATTTCATTGAAAACAGTTCCTGAAACAAAATGAGTTTGAGACTTTTTTCCAAACCTTTTAGACCGTAAATTTTTAAATCAGATTAAATTTATATTTTCTAACTGAAATTTTTACTTATGGATTTAAATGAATGATATTAATATATTAATCAATTTTCACACACGCATCTCCACTTTCTTCCTATCATCTTTTCCAGGTTAGCAATAAAATGAATAAGCCCTGGATGTATTTTTTACTCTTATGTTCACTTGTATCCTTCCCCTATTCCTTTTATGTGTTCTTCCATTCACTTTTCAAAACTTTCTTGGCTTTGAAAGACAGAAAGGAAAAGTAAAATAGTGTGACTACGCTACCATATATCCAGAAACACTAAGAATACAGTGAAAAAAATGACACAGGTAGAGAGAAGGAAAATAGCTGACATTTCATAAAGAATGTTACAAGTCAAAGTGACTTAGAACAAAATCTTTCAAGTACATTAGAAATTATATTTTTCTTTACTGAAAATTCCCCTGGAAACTTTTTTGAATGGGAGAAGGAAAAGGGTATTTTAGGCAGCCTTTTCCATAGAGAAACCTGAGATTTTAGGTGAATGGGAGATACTTCACAACACCTTTTAGGACACTTTTAATAGATTCACTAATGATCACTTTCATTTTTCTGCATTCAACTAACTGTTTATGTAGGGTACATCGAGAAAAAGCAGTTGTCAAGAAGTTAATTGTCCTGCCTTTATATAAACTTGCTCTAACAAGCCAAACTTACTAGGAAAATTTCCCTCTCTTTTCTGCAAGCATCTTTAAAATACAGTTTGTGTAAGCAGTGTGCTTTGTTTAAAGACTTCAGGCTGCCTATAAGTAAATTTATCTGAGCAGAAGCTGGAGAAAGACAATAACTTCTTAACTGGATGCAGCCTGAACTGAGACACCTGAACCACTCTTTGAGGCAAAGTTACATGACGAAGCACAGCAAATGTGGGGCTACACTGAGAGGAGCTTGTAACAGACATCCTAGCAGTCCCCTGAAAACAGCTTGGCTTGGACACCTTTGGCAATGGTCAGCGTTGTCCTCACGCAGGCAGGGACTCGTTGGGGCCTGACTCCTCTCAGAATATCTCATAAGGTGCATAGCCTTTCAGTTGCTTCTCCCATAGCTTCTAAAAGGCATGGCAGGCACACGCAACGTATCTTCAGTTGCTCCTGAATATATGTAGATCTATCAACAACAAATCAAAATATTTATTAGAAAAAAATATTTTCTTTTCACAGAAAATTCCATTTTATTTCAGTTAATGTGAAAAGGGTATTTCTTGAATATGTTCTCACAGCAATAAGGCAAATGGGACATAAAGCTTTCTGTATTTGATGGAGCCTCCCTGCCATGTGATTCACAAAAACGTATTTCAAATAACAGCAAATTCTTTTAGGAAATGGTTTCATTTAAATTATACCACCAACCGAAGAATTACCCAAAGCTTACACGAAGCACTTGCTAATGCATATGTTGGTTTGATCGAAAGATGTAGGTTAGTTTTAAAAAGGTAATTGGAACAACTTGCAACATATGCCAGAAAAATGCAGCAGACTTCCATCTGTACTTTGCTTCCATCTGATATTATTAAATGGACCTGTGTGTGACCATGCTGACCTATCTAGAACTCCCAGTGGCTTTCAGGATTGACAGTAACACCAGGGAGAAGCTTATGAATCACAGCAAATCTGCTAAGGCACATAAACCCCTTTTTCAACAGTGCCTCAAGCATTTAGGCAGAGACCTTAGAAGGGATCTTGACAGTAATAAATTTTCTAAAGACCACAGACTCAATGCCTAAGTTGCCCAATCTTTGAAAAAAATACACAGGGGTGTATTTTTACCCTGCCAGGGGTGTTAAGAGTCTACACAATAAGCAGGCTTAAAGCGCTTTGAGATCCACAGACAGTGTTCCATATCACTATAAACTAGAAACACGTATTTCCTTGACAAATCTGAAAAGCATGCCAAAATCCTGATTCAGGATTCTACTGAGAAGAGCTTATAACTTATAGAAAATGGACAGTGAGGCTGGGTTTTGTTTTGTTGTTATTTTTGCTTTGTTGCTTTGTTGTTTTCTTTTCTTATAAATACAACATTAGAGTTCATGCCCTTCCATTGAGCTGCTTTGTGTCCTTATAGTCAAAAAGCCAGTCTAATTCAGTATTGAGGAATTATTATTCCCAGGGCACCATGAAGTTAGCGTGGTCAGTGAAGAGCACTGGCTGGGCTGCCCGAGCTTTAAAGCAGACTCTCAGTTGCTCACACTTGTACTAGACCACTCACAAACGAGTCCTATAATTGAAGGTCTCGCAAAAAAGTCTTATATGGTTTTGACCTGCCCTGAATGCATCTCAAGGACAAGGTTACTCTTCTTTAACTAAACATTTCACTTCTGAATGCCTCTGCTGCTGTCTAAGTTGTTGAGATCATGTTGAGGAGGAAACCCAGGGGAATGAAGTGAGAAGAGAATGTGGAAATAATCGTAAGAGATAAAGAGAACAGAGAATTAAAATGGCAACAGATGAAGAGGGACAAAGCATGCCTGGAAAAGGGAAGTCAGACAAAGCATGAAGAGAGAGGTTATTTTGGAAAATGCATTGAACCCACCTCCATTTCTATTTACAAGCTGATCCAGCAGCGCCTGTCATTCAGATCATGTCTCAACAGCAAAGGAATTGTTGTGAGAAGCAAATCAAAACCAACAGGTGCAGAGAACATGCTGCTGTGTTTGAAAAAAAGAAATTACAGGTCTCGCTTTTAACATCAAATACAAAAGTTGAGGCGGAAGAAATCACTGTAAGAATAAAAGGGAGTGAGCAAGCACCTATTCTTACAGTGGTTTGTTTTCTTTTTTTCGTGTGTGTCTCTTTGCATGTATGCGTGCACTTGCCTTTTGTGTTTGTTTTTTTTTAATCTCTTTCTCTCCACTTCATTTCTCACTGGTTTCTCTAATGAAAGGTCTACTACCGAAAAACAGAATCTACCTCCTTTCTCTCATTATTTTAAATTATATTTTTTGAGGTGCCTAGGGACTTCCTGGCCACAAGTGTCCTCCTATTCATTACCATTATTATTATTATTATTATTATTATCATTTTACATTAATAAAATTGTGAATGCTGTGACTGGAAATGCATAATGCCTCAGTCCACATATTTGGGGCAGCAGAGCATGTCTGCATGCAAGGGAGTACAGCTAACCTCGTTAACTAGCACATCTTCAGCCTTTTCTACCACAAACCAGTACAGATTTTATCTGAGCTGTGCTTCTCCAGCCGCATAACAGCAGTCACCAGGTGCCAAAATAATGTCGCCCAGCAACTCCCCACCTTTTCACCATGCTCCTCAGCAAGAACCCACACAACCAAACACCCCTCGGACAGAGGGCAGAGGATTCTCGGCCGAACCTGCCAGCCAACTCCAGAGGTAACATGGAGAGAGGAAACCTCACAAGGACTGCAGTTAGCCAACTGCCATATGTCCTGACAAAGCTACCGACAGCAGCGGCGAGCCCAGGGAGTGCTTTTATCATTAGCCCCTCACTCAGCAGTGGAGGAAACTCATTTAGCCCCATGCTGGACTTTCATTAGGAGCGACTTGCATCAGATGGTCACAGCATTCTGGCACTAGTGTTGCCTAGTCCGTTGTTGGAGACGCGGCCATATCTCACCCCGGCAGGGATCCCCACATTGGAGTGGCTCTTTGTCGACAGATGCCAAGACAGCAGCAGAAGAGGCGACAAAGGCAGCTTGGCTTGGTGCTATCTTTTATGCTGGCATCTTGCAGCCCTCAACTTTTCAGAGCTGGTTTTTTACAAACCGATTATTCCTGTTAAATCTAAGACAGAAAGGCAGTAAGTCTGTACGGATGGGGAAAAATAAAATAAAATTAAATATGCCTGAAATTATCACTTGAAGCTAAAGCAAGCAGCAAAGAAGCTGCCACTGGCAATCATTATTTCTAACCTCAGGACTGTAATAAAAAATCAATGAAGCAAGAGATGTCAATATTCTAATAACAAAGATGTGATACCACCACCATTCCCTCCCAACATCCTAGCTACTTATATTAAAAACGTACAAATGCAGAAACACGAGTGTCAGAACAGAAATATTTTTCACTTTCCAGAAAGAGTCCACCATTTTAGTACCACTGTATTGCTTGCAGAAGAGGATTTTCAAGGAGGAGAGTTGAACAAAACCAATAATTTTTGACAATGAGCTGGGAGTTCTTTAAAGCCCTTAGTAATACTGTCCAATGTGACAAAAAAACAAACCCACAAAGAAACAACAAAGGCAGCAAAGCACTTGGACTGTTTTCACTGCCTTTCTGCCTGCTTCCCAAACATGAATGTTGGGTATTTAAATCCCTCACACTTTTTGCAGTAGACTGCCTCACCATAGAAATGCTTTATGAACTGATACGGGCAAACAAAGAAACCTGTAAATGAATCTCTTGATTTTATTAGCATGTTTTAATGAACTGCTTTGTTTAATAAAAAACAAACACACCCAAAGTAGAAAATGAGCTTTTTCAAAACTTATCATTTCCTTCCCTTACCATTCCCATGACCACAGCAGAAGGCTGTCCCACACTCTTTAGTAGGTTTGCCTTTGGGGAAGACAAAACCTTCCTTTTACAGCTAGGGAACAAAACAGCATAAGCGAGATGAGGTCCTGGCTTCTTGAGCTGAAACAACAGCCCCGACTTACACACAGAGGGGTGGATACAGCATGTGTGTGTGTAACAAGTACTGTGGGGCATGAGATGAGGCAGTCGGGAAGCTGAGATGGAAGTTTGGGGAAGAGGTATCTAGCCTTATGAGATGAGGCAGTCGGGAAGCTGAGATGGAAGTTTGGGGAAGAGGTATCTAGCCTTAGGTCAACTAAATCTGGTGCCTAACTCTTCGTCACGTCAGGTGGGAATCAACAGCCCAGCAACCTCTTCTCTGACACAGCAGCTTTTCATTCCCAAAGGGGACCAATTCACCTTCCCACAAAATCAGCTTTATGCCAGTAGAGCTCAAATGGCACGTAAACCCAGCTGGTGTGAATGCACACCCCCGTCACAAGGGCACCTCTGATGTCTACATCCCAACGGTAGCTGTTACCCCATGCCTGCAGCCAGGTGGACTCTGTTAGGCCCTGCTGACCGAAAAATAGGTATTTTTAAGTCACATTTTTTACAGCTTGTGTGCAAAACAGACGCTTTCAGGGCAGATAGCAGGGTGGTCCAGCCTGCAGCACTGTTGTCTTAGCATTGGTCTTTCTCAGGCCATCCTGCCACTCCTCTCTGGAGAAGAGATTACCCTGACGAAGTAACCAGCATCTTTGCTCATCCCTTTCTATTAATATTTTTATTTTTCCAAGCCAAGTGGGGCCACGACCATTGCCGAGGTCCCGAGGAAGGCACGCACAACACTCTCAGGGCTTTGGTGCACTGTCCTCTCCCCTTCCCTCCCCCACGAACGCGGATACAAGCGCAAAAGGAACAAACGACCACGCCACGAAGCCACCGGGCTCCGGCCATGGTCATACCCTTCCTCCACCCTGCCCTGCCCGCCTAGCCGAGCCGCACCGCCCCTGCCCCGCCCCTGCGCAGGTGGGCGGTGTTGCGGCGCCACCTACCGGCAGGCGACGTCCCCTGCGAACGGAGGGGGTTGCGGAGGGCTGTAAAGGTATAAATACACATATGTGCCCATACACACACGTATATATGCACGTACACGATTTTTTTTTATTTTAAATAAGCCCTTATTTCAATAGAAAGACACCGAGCCACCCTGCGACCTGACCTCCTGCCAGTCAGGCCAGGAGCGGGCACCGACGCGATGAAGGGCAAAGAGTCGAAGGGTTCGCAAAGGCGTTAGGAACTTGGTGGAGTAGGAGAGGCTGGGTCGGGGGGACAACGTGGTTCCTGGTTTTAATTGCTTCCATTTGGCCTCTGCCTGGGTTGGGAGCGACATGGGCCTAAACGAATGTGTCCTGACCACAGGAAGGAACGACATTAAGCGTTGCAATTGTATGGGGAGTAAAACAAAGTAAGAGCAGAACAATGAAGAACAAATATAAAGAAAGGAAAGCTAATTAATGGAACATTAACATAAGAATTTAATGCAACCAGGCTGACTCTGGTTTGCAGCATCAAAGGAAGAAACACGGCTCTATTGTCCTGAAAAGGCGTGAGTGAAACCCAGCACTCAGGGTTTAGTACATGGCACAGTTGTCATGGCCTTGAGCGGGTTACTTCCAATAGGAAGATGCTTTCAAGCTCTTTAGGCAGCTGTGAACTAGCCTATCTAGGCTTGAAACTGTACAAATGCCAAGCACACAGCCATTCAACGTAATTGTTAAACCTCCATAAGCAAAGCATAGCTGTGAGTATCTTCAAAACTAGTCATTAAGTAAAAGCACTTACCACAGATCTAGTTGTGAAATAAAGCATATTTTGAAAGGTACCGTCCAGTTGCCAGGATACAGTTTTCAGACATATAGTACTCGGTAATTCCTACTCCCCAAAAGTGGGTATTTCATGTGGCATGAGGGTCCACTTGTCCCCAACACCCTCTGCAGTCAGCATAAAGGTGAAAAAGAGGATGCAATATTAATTCGAGAATTTGCCTTCTGCCCTTCTGTGGAGAAGAGTCACCTTCTCACCCACTGACCACAGAGGCACGCCAGGGAGACCTCTTGGCTTGTTTAGCTGGTCAGTGCAGACCCACCATAAACAATTTATTTCCCTTCAAGCACCTCTGGTAAAGTCTGTCCACGGTGACAGTTATATTCAAGTATGCATCCTTCTCACTGCAATTTCAATTGATAGCAAATTGAAGTACAAAGCCCATAAACTAGGAGGAGATATTTCAGGTAAACTCTTTCCTATTCAAAGGTAAATGCCTTTTTGGCTTTCCCACACTAATGTAAGGCATTACAACGCATATACATGAGCAGGAGAGATGGAGGTCAAGTTAATGATCCTTTGATTATGTGGCCCAAATGCTGTCTCAGCTTGTGTGATGGTGCTACAATGAAGTTTTCATTACCTTCCCTGAATTTTAGCCAAGTTTGAAGATCTGTTCATCACACCTAAGTAAATGCAAACAAATTGAAGCGTTTTTAGGGGAAAGCATTCACATGTTGCAGGATACGTATTTAAGCAGAAACTTGCAGTTCTTAGCAGACTGTGACAGTTTTAGTTAACTTTCCACAAATCAAAGTAAAGTGCAGAGAGTATGAACATCAAAAAGGTATCATAATCCCACTGCTAGGTATGACAGTGCCTGGCAGTGCTGGTCAAAACTTGCAAAAAAGGGATCAAGAGCATCACTTGGCTTAATGTAAGTCTCAATCTTCCTAGTGGAAGGTTCGCTGTTGCCTTTACTAGGGGACAAATTCATCCTTTCTCTGGGGAGGCAAGAAACCAGAAGAGTCGCCTTTAGTATAAAAGGGAATTCAGGGTTTCCTAATATATATTGCAATCTTTTGACCAAGTAGTTTTGTGTGGGTTTTTTTAAAGCAGAAATCTATCTGACCTCCTTAAATATATATATAAATGCCAATAAAGCAAATAATATGTTATTGCGTAGTTGTTTTTTAATCATCATAATAGCTATTCATGCTATGTATCTATGTAGGAAATGCATTGCTGTTTGAGAAAGTACTGCTAGTGAACAGTGATATGGTAAATTACAAGAAAGTGTATCTGTTTGAAGTCATATGTTACTTTTCCAAATATCTTTGTGATGATTAGACATAAATGTTTTCAAATTAATAGTAGGACCTTTTCCTAATGCTGCTTCATGAACAAATGTTAGATTCTTTCTGCAATGGATGGACCAATATTTGAAGTATAAATTGTTCGGATGAATCTGAGCCATATCTAACTTTTGCCTGGTACTAGATCTAGGCCAGGGTGAAACTAATCTTCTCCCAAATCAACAACAAATCTGCAATTTAAAAGCTGACTATTACCAACCTTTGTAAAATTTTAAATCCGGTAACGCATGTAGTTCTGATTCTTTCAGTTTTCCATCCTAAGGCACTGTGTCTGGACATGGGAGGAATCTTTAAGTGGAGACTGTTTTTTGTTAGCTTTTTTTGTGTCTCCCATTTTGTAGTTTATTGCATCATAGATGTCCCCTCAAGCTACCCAGTGGAAGAGATTGCTTCAAGCATCCCTCTCTTCCAAGTGCACTTGAGAAGGCTGCAGAAGGCCAGACCAACTGTCCTGATGGCAGGAGGGGAAAAACCCCTGTGATTTTTCAAGGAGTTGAGTCTACTGCATATGAACAAATGGTTAATATAAGACAAGCTGAATTTGGGTACTACTGCTACAGTCTGATGACTGCATGAGCTTTTTTTTCTTACATGCTAGAGGAAAAATATGTCTGCTAAATATTATTTTTCCTGGTATAGAAGATCAGATCAAGAAACATACCATGCCAGGATGGCTAGACCACACAGAAGATCCATGATGGTGAAGATGATATTCACTGAAACCCAAATGGGAGAACATCTGAAGTCTGAAGTGCATTGCATCAACAGTCTCTTCTATTGCTGGATTAAAGCTTTTGAGCACAGATGGTCTTTTGCATGTAAATATAAAAGTGCTAGAAAAAATCAAAAAGGAACAAACTTTCTTCCAGGAGCTGGTCATTTGCATAAGCAGTAATTCCAGTCACTCCTGGAGACCTCATGGTATGAAAACCTTCCTTCTGGATCAGATCAGATGCTCACTTTATTCTCCACCAAAGAGTATTACAATATTCATGTACAAGTATATCTGGTAGGGAAGAGTATCTGGCATCCTGTCACTGCAGGCATCCCAGCTCTAATGAGAGGCTGTTCCAGGCCTCAATGGAGGCAAAATGTTCTGGTAGTGGTTTTGCATTTGCCCTAGCTCTCTACCACGATTTTGTTGCAGCATCAAGGTATGAAAAATGAAGCAACAATGGAGGCTCTGCAGTGGCTCCATGGAGGGTAATTAAGTGCCAGCAGTCAGAAATGGGAGATACGCATGCAAGTATTCCTCTCTGGTTGATTCCGTTGACACCCAGTAGCACTGATGCATGAACACAGTAGATGAGAGTCATACACAGGCAAGAGACTAGCCAATGTATAATTACTAGCTGATATTTGTGGCATCTTCTCTTACAAGACAGATGAGCAGAAGAAATGTACTCAGAAGTAGTTATCAACATTAGGGATGTAAGTAACAGCAGGTGAACCATAGCTAACTAAATACGCAAACAGTAGTCATTAAACTTGGTTCAAAACTAGAAAAGGTAGAAAGACTTTAGGGAATGTTATGCTCTGAAAAGGATGTCTGTGGTTCTGGAGGTTTTCTCTCAAAAGAGGCATTGACCCTTGATCATTAGAAAATGCCTTTCTTCAGCCTAGCTCTGCTTCCCTAACTGCCACGGAAGTTAAAAGATTAAGGAGAAATAATGGATTTGCAAATCCGTTTTATCATCTCACAACTTTTAATGATGGGGAATAAATATAAGGGATGCAGAGAAAGCTAACATATTGTTAATACTTTTTATTAATGTGGCACCTTCATTGTAGTGATGAGGCATGTGTGTGTCTCTGTGTACGTGTATTTATAGGTGGTGATACCTATAAATATCCCTTCAAGAAGAACATACTGAATGCTGAAATAATTCAGTGTGGTATTAAGTTGCAAAACACCAAGTGATCACCACATATATAGATTCCAACTTTTTTTTTAATGCATTAGAAGCAATATTGCCAATAAGTATTTGACAGCAAGTATTCATTACCATTTCCTAACAGAATAATTTAATTTGTGTATTTAACAGAAAAATCAGGGTGTAATAAAGAACTGCCTTGAATGGTTCTAATTTAATAGCTTCTGGAATTTATTCATAGGAATCTGAAAGAATTTTGAATTCAATGCGTTTTTGTCTTAATAAACAAAGGTACCTCTTAAATGATATTTGGCAGTTGGCATCACCCAAACTTACTTGCCATTTATGATTCAGATGAGCTGGATAGATGAACCATAGGATTCTTCCCATTCCCTTCCTGTCTTCTCTTCATCCTCCATCTTTCATCTTCGCTCCTAAAAGCCAGCTTTTGTCTGCTTAGAGGTGAAATTATAGTTAAGGAAGTATGGATTTTCCATGGTTCTTAAGCCAAGTGTGCAATCTCAGGACTGCATAGATTTACTGTGAGGTTGAAAGATCTTTAGCTTGCTATTATTAATGTCCACTGGTGGGGTACATGGTTGCACAGAGCTATGCATTTAAATGGGAACTGTGTCTGCTCTTACAAGAAACAGCAACCAGCTTAGAGAAGGGAGAACACCTTAATTTCAGGGTGCAAGGAAAGGTAGTTATTGCTGATATGGATGCCAGGGAGGGTCCTACAGGCTGTGATCTAATAGTGAACTGAGATAAAGAACAGAATTTCTGCTTTCCCGGAAAGCATAAGCAACCAGAAGTTCTCATGAGAAATTCCTCCAGGACTCCACACGACATTTCATTGGGAACCATCAACAATTTTGAAAATGTCTTCCAAATATTTGGTATCTTAGCGAGATTTCATACAGAACTGAAAGCCAACTTCTCAAAATAAAGACAAAGCATACTTTGAGCTTCTCCCTTAGTGTAAAAATGGTAGGAATGGGAGGAAAGAACATCAGAAAAAACAGATGTATAGACAGCGTGTAAATTCAGGACATAGTGATGAGAGCATCTCTACATTTTTTGTGTGGTTCTAGTGATAAACAATTGTTAATAAGAAGTGACTGTTTAAATTGTGTCAACGACCAGTCCTGTTCTGCATGTCCTGCTGAAGCCAGGCACCCTTTGAGGACAGCTGGAGCTAAGCCAGAATATCATGACCATGGTCAAGGTCATAGATCCTCACGTGCAAAGCAATACAGACTGTTTCCTAATCTTTATAAACTCTCTTTTTCCGTGGGGAAGAAAATTGGAATATACTCAGATGGACACATGAGTATTTTTAATCCTTTATCTCCTTGTGATATAAAAATAAAGCTATCAGTTATTTTTTGTTTCATTATTAAGCCCTTGGTTTTTACAAGGATTTCAAAACTTGGCCTAGATTAGTAACAAAAATAGTAAGATCTCCTTTTTCACAAGAAACAAGATTTAAAGTTATTAAGGGGTATATGCCCTCCTTTTTAGCAATCAGCATGGGGAGGTTTTTTTTCTGTCCCTGACAAAAAATCAACCTCAGTAGCTCAAAACATGGGTTTTGCTTCCTTTTGTAAGTACTGTTTGTAGTAATATTCCACTAACACACATAGAAGAGAGTTATGTCCTTTCACAGCTTTTTTTTTGGCTAAAATTGGATTTGCTATGAATAGTTGGTATGCAGCCCAGTGCAAGGGGATTGAACTGAATGTTGAGACAGGTGTATTTTTGGCTCAACCACTGCCCCAGTATGTAACTGTGGTCTCTGCCTCAGTTTTCCCTCCTGCCTTGTTCTACTTAAACAAAAGCTTTGAATTTTAAGACATGACGTCTTGCTGTATATTTGTAAATAAGCATACCCAAAACAATGGTTTGTGCTTGAATCCTTATGCTCTATTAGAAATGAAATAGTGGCAGCCTTTCAATGGTTTCCTCTTCAGAGGAGCTGGGCAGCTTCAACATCATGTTTTAATCTTAACCCAGGCTTTGTTCAGAGCTGTAGCAGTCAGAAACAAACTATAATACGTGGGCATGTGAATGCAGGAACAAATGGAAATGGCTGCATCCAGGAGTCTGGAAATCATCATGTTCTTGTCATCATAGGCAGTCCCATTTTACGGTTCTTTCTTTCCAGAATCAGGGCCACTAGCCTCTCCAGGTTTTGCAGAAAACAGAACTTGGATATTTTTTTAGAGGTTCCCGATGGCTGTGATTCCTCAGCTGGTGCTGCTGCTCACTGTTCAGGCTACGACACTGCTGCCAGCCATTTTCTCTTCTCTTCCTTGGTGCTGGCAACCACATTCTGATGCAAGGCTAAAGCTCTGCTTTAAGCAACAGCATATTTTGGAAACAGATAAAATGCCAGACAACATCAAATCCATGCTTCAACTACTGTAGCACCTGCTCTCTGGCATTGAAGTAGTTCTCATCTTGATGTCGAACTTAGAAACAGCTTTGTGTGGTTTAATCTTGCTTTAAGAAGAAAGTGCAATAGCTTTTCATGTTCTTATTACTGTTCAGCGAAATTTCATCTTCAAATTCCATGTCTTCTGGCCCTCATTACACAGTCACCATTTCAATCTGAGGTACATTTCTTATCTTGCAGTTCAGCCAGGGCCTCCCTTCTTTTCGCACAATGAAGCGCTCAATCTAAATCCTTCAAACCTTTCTCCAGTCTTATCAATGTACTTTATGCTCCCTAGTTTAATTTTAAAGGAAAATGTTTATTTTCTCATTAGTTGTTCGAATCACCTGAGACCTGTAATCATGATCCTCGTTCTTTAAATATTCTTTAATCTTGCAATATCCTTTTGAAATATATGACCATATACAGCAGCTAAGATCAGATATTGTTAGTGGTTTATGTAATGGCTTTCTAGTATTTCCCATATTACTGTCCAGCCCATCTCTAATTCACCTCTTTTTGATACACAGGTAATGCAAAATTGTAGAATCATATAATGGTTTGGGTCAGAATGGACTCAAAGGTCATCTAGTTCCAAACTCCCTGCCTTGGGCAGGGACACCTTCCACTGGATAGGGTTGCTCAAAGCCTTAAACAGCCTGACCTTGAACACCACCAGGGATGGGGCATCCACAATTTGTCTGGGCAAACTGTTCCAGTGCCTCACGACTCTCACAGTAGAAAATATCTTCCTAATATCCAACCTAAATCTCCCCTCTTCCAGCTTAAAAGAAATCACCCCTTGTTCTATCGGTACACACCTTGTTAAAGACTCCTTCCCCAGCTTTTCTGAAGGCCCCCTCCCAGTACTGGAAGGCTACTATAATGTCTCCATGGAGTCTTCTCTTCTGTAGGCTAAACAATTCCAACTCTCTCAACCTGTCCTTGTATGGGAGATGCTTCAGCCCTCTGATCATCTTGGTGGCCCTCCTCTGGACTTGCTTTAACATATTCATGTCCTTCCTGTGCTGAGGACTCCAGAACTGAATGCAATACTCCAGGTAAGGTCTCACCAGAGTAGAGAGGGAGAATCTTGATTTTTTATTCTTTTGATGCAGCCCAGGATATGATTGGCTTTCTGGGCTGCAAGCACACATTGCTGGCTCAGGTTGAGCTTCTCACCCAACAACACCCTCAAGTCCTTTTCTTCAAGGATACTTTCAATCCAGTCTCTGCCCAGCCTGTATTTGGGTATGGGATTGCCCTGACCCACATGCAGGATCTTGCACTTAGCTTTGTTGAACTTCATGAGGTTCACGGAGACCCAGCTCTCAAGCCTGTCTAAGTCCCTCTGGATGGCATCCCTTCCCTCCAGCGTTTTGACCACACCACACAGCTTGGTGTCATCAGCAAACCTGCTGAGGGTGCACTCAATCCCACTGCCCATGTCTGACAAAGATGTTAAACAGCACTGGGCCCAACACTGATACCTGTGGAATACCATTTGTTACTGCTCTGCACTTGGACATTCAGCATTTAACCACAACCCTTTGAGTGCAACCATCCACCCAGTTTCTTGTCCTCTGAGTGGTCCGTCCCTCAAATCTGTGTTTCTCCAATTTAGAGACGAGAATGTCGTGGGACGGTGTCAAATGCCTTGCAAAATTCCAGGTAGTCAATTACTTTTCCGTTATCCACCAATGCTGTAGCCTCATCGTAGAAGGCCGCCAAATTCATCAAGCATGATTTGCCTTTGTGAAGCCATGTCACCTCCTTATTTTCCATGTTTCCAGAGTTTCCCAGAGGGTCTTCTCCATGATCTTGCCGGGCACAGAGGTGAGGCTGATGTGCTTGTAGTTCCCCCAGTGTTTCATTTTTCCTCTTTTAGGAAATGAGAGTTATGTTTCCCCCTTTCCAGTCAGTGGAAATTTCACCAGACTGCCATGACTTAAAATATGATGGATAATGGTTTAGCGACTTCATCCACCAGTTTCCTCAGGACCTGCAGATCCATCTCATCTTGCACCTGATCCTCGCCTATCATGGTAGGTTCTTCAACCTCCCAGTCCCTGCCTTGGCCTTCAGCAACTTGAGCAGTGTGTCTTGAGTGCTTGTGAGTGAAGACTGAGGCAAAACAGTTATTGAGTACCTCAGCTTTCTCCATATCTCAGGTAACAATGTCTCCCGTTTCCTTCTGGAGAGGGCCCACATTCTCCCTGTTCTTTTTATCACTGACATACTTATAGAAGTTTTTCTTGTTGCCCTTGGTATCCTTGGCCAGATTTAATTCTATCAGGGCTTTAACTTTCCTATGCTCATCTCTGTCTGCTTGAGCAATTTCTCCATATTTCTCCCAGGCTACCTGCTCCTGCTTCCACCCTCTGTAGGCTTCTGTTTTGTGTTTAAGTTTGTCCAGGAGTTCCCCATCCATGCAGGCCTCCTGACGTTATTGCCTGACGTCGTCTTTGTTAGGATGCATTGCTCCTGAGCTTGGAGGAGGTGATCCTTGAATGTTAGCCAGCTTTCTTGGGCCCCCCCCCCCCATGGCTTTACCCCACGGTACTCTAAAAAACTAAATAATCCCACACATAATTGTTACTTCTGCCTGCTCATTGATTTTTAGGTTTTTACGCCTTAAAGGGCCATTTGCTCACCTTAACTGGACATGAAAAAAACTATGTAAATTGCTCACAGTTCACAAAATATAGTGTAAAAATGAAAGGCTAACTGAAAGACTGGTTTAGTTTGGAAAAGACAGCTGCTTTACTTTTATGCTGAAAAAACGTATGCGCTGTCAAAAGAAAGAATTTAATCTATTCTTGAACTTCCAAAAAATCTTCACACATTATGCCTTCACATGTGATAGATACTGGTTGTTTCATATTTGAATTCCTGAGCATATACTTTGGTCTTCCAGGGCAACTGGGCTCCAGCTCATAAGCCTGGTGTTCTGTCTCTTCCCCACATCTGCATATAAAGCAACTGGGACTCCTGTCTTCTTACACTGGAGACTCTCAACCGTTCTGCATGCATGGTAAAGTGAATCCCAGAAACCAATCTGACAGAAATAAGCTATGCTCGCAATTGTGCGCAAGAGTTTAGTGCACAGTCAGCTATGTGGCGTGGGTGCACGTCTGTCTACAGAATGTGAGCTTGAGAGGTGTGGGCTTAGCCAGTAAAAAGGAAAAGAGACAAACAAGGAAAGCATTTCAGACCTCACATTATTTTCATAATCATAATGTGTTTGGTTTCTCTAGAGATATGCAACAATTTGCCTCTTTCTCCTCAATGGTTAACACTACATTTCCTGGGAATGACCAATAAACTAAACAATAGAACCCTGGAGCCTGCAGAGTTTGGGTCCAGTTTGTACACAGAGAAAACAAAAAACAACAAACAACTCCAGAAAAGGTCCTCTTCTTAAATTTGCCACAACAATCTCACGCTTAGAACCGCAGGAGGAGGTCTATATATAATTTAGCCATTAATTATGATTTTTGTGTCCTTTTGGTGGTATTTTTTGAGGACAGAAGAAACTGGAGGAAATCAGAAAACAGAGCTGAGGGTCATTCTGCATCTCTTCTTTCTTTTCTTGTCTCCTCTCAGGGGCTGGCAACCCCTGGACTTATTTCTGCAATTTCCTGAGCACTTTCCATGAAGTGCTGACTTGCAGTTGGTAGTCTGTATCACTTAGAGCAGTATTCAGCATCACAAAGGATCAGATCCCGCAGCTGAATCCAGCCAAGATGGACTTACAAGTTGTCAGCAGTCATCCACTGTAAGCAAGGTGACAGAGTACTAAAGATCAGCATGGCTGGATGGTAGGCACGTGTCCCATATTTTTGGGGCACATGTATGACCACGTGTTACATTAACACACTCTGACTTAGTCTTACAGTAAAGAACTATCAGCCTCTTTCAATCTATTCTTTGTGGTTGAGTGATCACCGATTATCTGTAGGAGTGCAAATACAGCTGTTTGTTAGACATGAGACATTCTTTTATCTGTCTGTATTGTCAAATACATTATTCGCTAATATACAGCAGGAGAATCTTTACATCCAGTGTGTGTGTTGTACCTCATTTCAACCTATTTTGCACTTATTCCATGCCTCACCTTGCTCTGGGCAATGGGTAGTTATGTGTGTGGAAAGAGCTGCTCCTGAATTTCTTAAACATACTGAGCTTCCGAGAGTGGCAATTAAAAAAAGAATTATGTATTAATTAATCTCTATATTTTTACTAGCAAATCCAATGTATTTTGTGTTGATTATCAAAGACATAATGCCCATGAAACATCACAAAACCATTTTTTTATTATCATAGTTCAGAAAATAAATTTTTAGTACTTAGTGCTAGAAGTATCTCAAAATCAGATATGACATTCCTAGAAACCCTAAAAGTACTGTATCTGAATTTCTCTGAAGGGATTTCATCTCAGTTCCATATTCAGCATTATTTCTCACTGGTTTTTTTGGTGCACGTAAAAGTGTTAATTCATTGCTGGAGGGATCATGGAGGGAGGTGAGTAGTCAGATTTTGAACAAACTTGTAATTGCTGAAAATGTCAGGGCCACTTTTTAAATAGTCATTGAAATTCCTAGTTACACAATGACAGATATATAGCAAACAAGCAGCTGAATAAAAGCATGCCTTATATCACTGAAACAGTATACTACATCACCCTCCTATGAGGCTAGTATTTACCACCTTAAACAAAATCACTCAGATTTTTCAGGTTTGAATAGATGATGTGCAAAAGGCCATATCTTTCCTTTTTCATCTAGGTAGCACAGAATATGGGAACCTACACAACCTTCTCAGACAGGGAAATATTCAGATTAGCTGGACAGAGGCCAGGAGAGAGAAACAAGAAGCCCAGATAATATGGGCTGTAAGGAAAGGCTGGAAGTCTGGTGGTGGTCTAAATCAAAGGCTGAAGAAAGCTAAGGGGCAACACAATAACAATCAGGCTGTTCAAAAAGGAGTGAAAAACATCTTTTCATGTCCACTGAGGATAAAGGAAGAAGCCATTTCCAGGAAAAAGTGTAATGATAAAAGTAATGAAACACTGGCATAAGTAGCCAAGAGAAACTGTTGAATTTAATCTCTCAGTGGAGAGTTTTAAGAAGGCATTGGAAAGGTGCCTTAATGTAGATATCGTTGTTCCCATCAGAAAGGTAGAAGAACAGACCAAGTATTCTGAAGTACAGAATCCTGAGATTCAGTCTATTTTCTATGCTTCTGTTATAGACTTTTTTTTTTAATGGTCTGAGAGTAAATTAATTAGCTTTAGACCTGAAGATTTTGGAAGAAAAAGAAATCTTTTCAATATTTATTTTCCTTCACTTTTAATTTTTTTTCCTCCTCTCTATTCTTTTCTTCTCGAAAGAAGATTAACCCCCCATAATCCTTTTTTCATATCTGTGCAAAGCTATGCTCTTTTTTTCTTTTATGCTTCCAGGGTATGTCCCTGCAAAGTTATACTAAACACTTGCTTGATTGTGCATTGGAATTACCCTGTTTGCAATGACAGAAGTAATTCTGTTCCTGCAGAAGATGTTGAGCTTTGTTCCAAGCTTCTGATTTCCAAATTAGCAAAAGCAAAACTTCTGTTCTTTGTAGTCTCAATCACCATCAACTTGGCAGTCAAAGAGGATTCTCACTCACTGAACTGCTGTGGATTCTTTTAAAAATCAGGCCTATGCAAAAAAAATTTGAAGTTATCTGCTGTTCTTGCAAAAGAACCCAGAAGGTTTTTTTAATGCTTTTCAATAGCAGTAGAGCTATTCCACTGTAGTGGGAAAAGATTATTTACCCTTCCCCCTATCTTTTCCTTTGCATGACAGTTCTTGTAAAATACTAAATAATGCTAGCAGGATTTAAAATTGAATTCTGAATTATTTTAATTATCTTAAATGTTTTACATTTTTTTCCAAACTAAATGCATAAATAGGATCTGCTCCAATATGCCTAGCAGGATGCATTTAAATGCTTCATGCAAAATGCTGTTCCTTGATTCCTTGTTTGGTTTGTTTTTTCCTTTTTTGCTTTAAAAAAAATCTAGTAGTGAATGAATGAAGCATAATTATGCAAATATGCTGAATCCAGTTGACAGGCAGAATGCAGGCAATGCTAAAGCAAAGCTGGTAAGCTGAGGGCAACATCTACATTTCATTATTTATTAGGGGCCAGATATGAAAAGGCATTTTAGTAACCAGAGAGTCAGTCAGTCAGTCAGTAATATTTACAAAAACACCTAAGCAAACATCTAGGTGCCTTATTTCTGCTCAATTTTACTGATGGCAATGTGAGTAAATTAGTGAGTGAAATTAGTAAGCAGTGGCACTCCAAACTCCAATCTACAGTGTGATTTAGCAACTCTATGCGTTTCTCTGAATGCAAATCTCAAGTGCAAAAGTGTTACTCTTATGCATACATCCATGCTCCCATTTTGTAAAATTACTATATACTATATAGAAATCCTACTAGTGACAGTTTTACCTGTTCTTGTTGAAGTGCTATAGGCAATTATGCATCATGAGCTATGATTTCAATGATATAACCAAAAGTTATTTCCAAGCCTCTCTGCAAAGGTGTGTCATAAATCAGGGCAAAGACAACATGACAAAAGAGTTATGTAGTTAGCATTTCTCTCCTAGAAGAGACTGAAGAAAAAGTGGAAAAAAAATAAAAAAGGAATGGCACTGTTATTTCTGTGTGTAATTTATGAAAGACATTGTTTTTGACACAGCTACTTGCAGATGCTGACATTTGTAAAGGGATTTAATCAGAAAAATTACGTCATGAGGATGCAAGCCTTCATACGTTGAACTAGGATGGTAATTATGAAGGAGTGAAGTGGATGAAGGATTCCAGTCAAAATAAACCCCATACTCTGTCATTTTTAGCATTTTTGCTATAAAGCATGCACAATTAATTAGTGCTGGGTTCAGTCTACTGAACAGTCAGATGAATGGACAATGAATTAAAGGGTACGCATAAAACTGGCAGAGGGCATCTTTCTAGGAGTGATTCCAAGCACTTGGGAGGACAAGATTAGTACTCACAGCAATCCTAAAATGTTACTGAAATAATCCAAAACTAATAATATGAAATTCTAAGGAGGACTGAGCTTGAGAAGGGAGAAAACCAAATGAAAAATGTCAGGTGACTTAGCATAAAAAAGTCTGAAAATAATGGTGAATTAAAAAATCCAATATGTGTAGACACTGTGTCGAGTAGAAAGGCCAGTGTCATTCTGTAGTATGTTAAGTAGCACAACATAGGTAAGAGATGGAGGTCTTTATTTTCTCCTATGCAGCAGTAGTAGGGCTTCAGCTAAAACACACAGCCTGGCTTTGAGTATGGCACTTCAAGAAAAAATGCAGACAAACTAGAGTGCAAATAAGAGCAGAAACCCTGCTAAGAGGTTTACAAAAAGTGTCAAAAGGCCGAAAGAAATGGGTTTGTTTAGTTTGGAAAAGAGAAGACTGAGGACCAATTTAGTAACCATTTTCTAAAACATAAAAAGGTGTTAAAAAGAATGGTCGTCAGTTGCTCTCCATGCACACCCAAAATAGGAAAGAAATTACTGGTTTAATTTTTCAAAAGGGAGAAAGAGGTTAGGTTAGATTAAATAATATTAGATTAAATAAGATTAGATTAAATTAGACATTAAAGAAAAACAACCTTTGCTGCTGGAAGGTTAAGGACTGTAAGAAGCTGCCTAGGGAGCTTTTTTAACCTCATAATCGAAGGCTCCTATGAACAGATTAGACGACAATTAGATAGATGATCTGACTATACTTGACCTCTCAAAATACGGAGATTAACTAGATGACTTTTAAAAATGCCTTTCATTCCTACATTTCCATGATGCTGTTGCTAAACCACTTAGAAAATAATATTTGTAAAATGTCTTAAATCCATAGGGGTTTTTTAAGTAATTTTTTTTAAAAAAGAATTCAATTCTTTAAGCAGCTCATAATGATTATGTCAATGTCAGAGAGCTAATTTGAAATTTATGTTCCAGTTTGGAAAGCTTCATTAAAAAACCAAACAAATACACCTACATGGATAAAATCTTTTTACCTTTATCAGAAAATGATGGGACAGTTCCTCTCCCTTTGAAATAAAAGGCATGATTTGTATTGATTACAAGAGAAGATTCTGTGTTGTTCAGGGCTGAGATTTGTTATGTTTCATCACAGAGGAGTAGATTTGGATTGTCATCATATTTGTAAAAACTGCAAGTCAAAGTTAGTGAAACTGGCTCAGGAAACATCTATTAAATACATATACCATTATGTGTCCATCAATTATATGTTAATTTTAAATATTACAATACATAGATTGGATGCTGTCAAGTTAATTTGTTTGCGTGTGGAATTTTTCAGAGGTATCTCTAAAGGGACTATATATAACCTTGTCACTGAAGCACTGTATCCTCTTAAATTCATGCAGTAGAACAGCACTTTCAGCTAAGCAATTTCTTTCACTTGCACTGTTTGTGATTGCTGGTGCCAAAAATCCTGCTAAGGAAGTAGCCTTATCTGAACTTTCATGTCATGACAGATGCTTTGCAAAGATTACATGTCTGTAATCTACATGCAGGCTATTCAGTTTGAAAACAGTAGGACTTGTAGAAGAAAACTTTTCCCAGATGACAATGTGCTTTTAATAGACTTTAGTAGGTACCATGTTGTAAATATTACAATTATGTTTACACATTTTGAAGGGAATCAAATACCTTTTCATTTTAACATTTAGTCAAATTAGTTCTTCCTAAAATTAAAGAGAAATGTTCTGACAGTTCTTCCGATATGCAAATGATCTGCCACATGGATACCAATAAGCAGTTACAAATGGGTAACAACAGCACCGTGTAGATTCATGGCAAGAGATACAGCAGCCTGTTAAAAATTAGATTTCATGTCTGTGGCTTTTTCAGATCAAGAGCTGCCTCTCCCTCCCTCCTTTCTCTCTGTCTTCTCTTTCTGCTGCTGCATCCAGATTACTTTTACAATAACGATGTTCTCATTGTGAGCACATGTTTGAGACCTTGCTTATATCTTGTAGGCTAATGATTGGCTTTGCCCCACTGAACATGGAGGTGTCAGTAGGTATTAATAATACTGTGAAAGAGATAACAGTATTTCCATAAATTGACCTTCTCTGATGATGACTTCACCCCATTTTCTTCAGTTCAGTTTAATGACTTGAAGAGTGCTCAGTGATGAAACCATTCCCAAGCATAAATTATTCACCACAGGAAAAAAAGAGGTTCCATTTCACAATTTTCCATCAGTGACTGAGCCTCAGTAGGTGAATTGTCTGCAGAAGAAGAACAGAAAAATCCTTCTGACCCCCATAAACTTATTTGCACCCTTTTTAAAACAAGATAGCAACAGCTACAAAAGATTAAACAATAAGTAGAATGAACCTTTTCTTCAAAGTAAATGTTGACCTATCCATTTCTGCTCTTAAAGAAATGTATACATGTATAACATGCAGAAGAAAACTTGTCTTTTAGATTACTCTTACTATAACTCATTAATAAGGAATTTAATTTAAAAGATACAAATAGGAAAGATCAAAGGGCTGGACCACCACGACCATAAATATTTTAAATACTTGACGTTACATACCAGACACAAATAAACATAGAAGCAAATTATGGCTTTTATTTCCAAAGTTAAAAATATATCTCGTATGCATGTTAATATTTACATATTTAGCACTAGCTCTTAAGCAACATTTCTGAAAGGATGTTTTTTATAGTATGCCCCACATAGTATGTCAGCACATTAAACTGGAATTTGATATAGACAAAAAAATCAGCCTTGTTGCAGGAAGAATTTTTCTAGGCGAGATGTTCAGGCATGTGCTGCCCTTCCCTGGTGTTGTTTCTTACCTGCTCCCTTGACTTCCCAGATCTGCTGGAAGTGATGGGGTGGAGCCAGTCTACTGCTGGACGACACTGTCTGCCACTATCAGTGAGAGACGTGTTTGGTGATAAGCCATAAATTCTCAGCCAGCTGATGAGAATGAGTACCATACATGGGAGCCTGTTTAAACCCTTTTTTCTCTCTCTCTTTCCTTCTTATTTTTTTATGTTTAATTTCTTTTTTTACTTACACCTCAGCCTTAGCAGATTGAAAATGTGAACCTTTGGCATACAGCAAGGTCTGTTTAAAAACATACACTGCCGTGAATGAAAACTAGGTTTGAATTTATGCTGCATATAAGGTCAGAGAGAAAGGGGGTTGTTTTCTAAGCACTTCCTATGATAATAAACTGCTACAGGATGAAGATTTTGCAGAAATTTTTGTAAATTATTTTCCCATTTATGCACATTAAAACACCAAAATATTTCCTTTCCCTTTGAGATGTATCCTTTCAAAGATATGCCTTTCCCTAATGCTATTGGGACACTCATTGTTAAGCCACAAGACAGAAGGTATGATATGAGGAAATAAAAGGAAAATATTGTATATATGCAACATAATCTCCTAATATACAAGGGAACATAATCTTATATCAGGAACTACCTGGCTGTTCCAAAAGGTCCAAAATTACGAAGATCTAAATCAAATCTGGTAGACTATCATATTTTAGCAATTTGATGGATTTCCTCTTGCCTTTTACCCTTATTACTGTGCAACTTCACAGAAGTTATAATTCCTGAAGAGTCCAAGAATGGTAAATGCAGTTCAGGGCACTTGCTGGTTCCTGCACTTTGAAAGGTAATTGAATAGAAACAAGTACAAGTGCAATTGAATATGTAGGCTAGAGGCACTAAGTTGCAGCCTCAAAGAGGTCATGCTGAAATGAATTTTTAAAAAGGACTATAAAATTGCATCTAAGATAGATGGGGTGCAAAAGCAATATTTAAATGAAATTGTTATGGATATAAGTCACTTGCCAGGCATTCTAACTATTTCCAACATAAAATATGTTTTCACTTCATATATAAAACATTGTTATTATTCACATCCTGTGTCATGTTAACATATTAAAACTTAAATGTTTAATGCATATATTAAAATTTTGTGTCATCATTAACACAGCTGATGAATACCCTTTAACAAAAATAATGGAAAAGATATGTCAAGGCAGATAATTTTTACAATTAGAATAAAAATATGTAACTTAAAGTGTGATAAGATAAAACCATTTAATTCAAAGTTCCACAATCCCCTTTCCTTGCTCATGGGAATCCAACTGCCATTTGTTTTCCTATTAAATGACATTTCAAATACTTTATTATAAACATAAATCATGTCTCCTTTTGAGATGGCAAATGACAAACTAAATTTGAGGTCTGACTTGCATTTCTATGCCCTACCCCAGACTAAATAGTTGAGCAGTTGCTTTATAGATTGTATTTGATGGATAAACAAAGAGAGGCAGTAGGTTATGGAAAACATGTCACTTGGAACTGACATCTGCCCTCACAATTTGTGAGCGTCTTACCCTGCCGTGTCACCTCTGCAAACATCAGTTCCTTGTCCTGATTTACAACATACAGAGGAAGAGAAGAGGTTTGTTTTTTTTAAAGTAAATCTGCCTCTTGGAAAACGCATACCTTTCCTTTATGGGACATATTCTTTTTTATATGGTCAGGTAGGCAGCGAGAAATACCCTTGGTACCAGGATGTATATCTGGTAGGGGAGCATCCAGAAGGATGTATATCTGCATGGGAGCAGGAGGGTGTTGACACACAGATGCAACCAGAGAAAGTGTGCTCAGGCTGCCCTTTGTATTGGAATACCATAGTATGGGCAAGACTATTCCAGCAAGCTAACTGCCACTCGTTATGAGATCATGCTGCAGGTCCAACCTCAGAGAGCTAGGGTGTGCTGGCTTTGCAATCCCTTTGACCTGACATTAGTTGTAGTGGGAAATTTCCTAACCAGGAATGATTGAGGATGGCTGAAAAACTACCTGCTGCACAGCAATCACACCACACAGTCACAGCTTCTTGGTTGTTGGGCTTGTTTAAATTGTACAGAGTTCAGTTCGTCTTCCAAAGATGTTTTCCTTCATCAGCAATGATTTCCATCGAGCCAAAGCACACCCATCTGACCTGCAGGAGGTGCTGGTGGTTGCTATTTATCAACACTCCTCCTATGGATCCACACATAGGTAATGCACGCACAGGTGCCACCAATGCAAAAATCTGATTGTCACCAGCAGAGTGATAAATCTGGGATAGATATTTTAAGTTTGTGACATGGTTAGGTTTGTTTGTACCACTGCTGGAGTTGCTCTTGGACCCCGCTTAATTTACCTGCATTCATGAAACAGGAGTTCACTAATTAAGGCTTTACAAGTGAAGCAAAGAAATCAATTAGCTTAATAAAATAGCTAAAACCTACAAGATGCAGCAAATTTGCTCAGAAAGCCTAGTCTTTATACAGCAGCTTTTCCAACTCTTACATTTTTATTACCAGTTTTATAAAAATCAGGATGTTTGGGTATATGTTTCCTAAAAACAAATACTTACAGTCAAGTGGGTAAAAGATAATATCTGCTTTCATCTAAATATGGTGTGTTTCTTGACCATTCAGCCATAGAGAAAAATTTAAGGATATGGCTCTTAAAGGAAATAAAGGAAGTAAAATTTTAAGTGTCTTTTTTTTAAAAAGAATACTTCTTGAGTTTTAATCTCCTTTTAGTATTTTATGACCAAAGTCAAGATTTTAGAAAACCTGATGTTGGCAGTATCAATGCTCTTGTAGTGCAGAGATATTGTCAGCACGTATGTGGAATGACTTGCATAATTCATTCATGATCTACACGTTCAACCCAAACACATACTGAAAAAATCCTTTACCGCATCATTCATTTTTATTTAGGTGATATGTGTTTATAAAATATTATGAAGAAACACTGGATTCTCTCCATCTTGCAAGACCATAGCATTCTTTACTATGGTAAAGGATGGTAAACCTATAACTGCAGGTAACACAATTAGTTTAGCCTGATTATTAGCAAAATAAATTGTAATGTGGAAGTGTGTCCTGCTAAAACAGCAAGGACAAACTTAATCCCACTCTTTTTGTGATGCAAATCAATAAATAGGTTTAAATATTTTTTATCAAGCTTAGTATTTCTCTGTCTCCCACTAGTGCAAAATTACTCAGGAACAGCTGTTTAATGATATTTATTTCAAATAGATAGATTAACCATATTTGTTTCAGAGACAAAGAGCAGTAGATCTTTGTAGGAACTTTAAAAATTTCTGTGCATAACTTCCACTTTCGGAGTTCACTTTTAAAAAGCTACTCCTTAATACTTTTGAATCTTTCATGTGACTTAAAAAACTTTTTCTGCTGGATCTGGAAAGATAGGTCATATCTGGGAATGTTTTTGTTATAATTTTAGGTTTTGGGAACAGCAGGAATATTAAATTTGTCCTGGAAAATTTGGCTTAAAAGATAGATCAGCTAATGTGATGCTGATGTTCACGATGAAGTAAGTATGTCATAGGTTTTTCCTCATCTGTTCTAGGATGAGTTGGCTTAATGATAGTCAATTTGAATTAAAAAAACCACAAAATTTTTCTAATGATTGGAGGATGGAAGCAATTGTGAAAGAAGCTTGTTTCTGAATGAATTCCATGACATAGAAAACCACCTACAAGGAGGTAAGAGAGGAATATTCAGTTCTAGTAGCTTATGGTGAAAATGCCAGGATATTTTTAAAATACCCTGACACATAGCAGAAATCATCAGATTTACAAGAATCTGATGAGTTCAAGGATTCAGATTCCTTATTATATTTACTATTTAATATATAATTCTCTGCCACTGAAGTAATTCAAGGAAAAATAAGGCTATTTTCTATTAAAACCCCCTCCATCTTGTAAATAAACATTTTAAAATGAAATATGCATAAATTAATAATTTTTTAAAAAGTAAAATCTTCAGAAAATATATCCTTAAACTTTGCGATACAAGCGATTCTCTGGAAATAAATTGAATTACAGTTGTCTTTTGCCCTTTAATATGCCTAAAAATACACATCTAAAATATAAGTGTCAAAAAAAGCAAAAAATAATAACTGAGGAAATTATAACAGATTAAATAAAGTTCTATTCATAAAAACAAAATGCAGAAAACATGACTGTAATTTTCATCTAAGTCTTAGAACATATATTTTAGAAACAAGAAGGGTTGCATTAAAATGCTGAATTCAAGGAAAAAGAAAACATGATGGAGCTTATAATCATGATATCATGAAAACAGGGTGAATACATCAGGAAAAGTGTTAACTGTTACACAATTTCATGTACTCATTTCTATTTAGGAAAAAGATAGCTGTTATTTGAAATATAGTAGGTGCACATCATAAATGAATAATCATGCACATGCATAAAGGTGCGGTACAATTTCAACTTCATAATGTTTTGTCCTGAGGTGTTAGTAGGGTAGCTTTAAAAGAAATCAGGCAGTCTTTGAGTATAAATACTTTTCTGGAGCATTTATGTACTAAAGCAAATATTCTAAAAGTGGATTTCAAAGGACCATAAGGGAGATACAGTCACCATATTTTATTGGATTGGGTTATGTATTCCCTTTGGTTGTCTTGGAAAGTCCCAGTATACAAATTAAAACAACTACTCTTTTATCCATTGCTCTATGAGCAGGTACCTAATGCAGTCAGTGCTGACTACCAAAGGTGTCAGTTTAACGCACTGGGTGACTGACCTGGGGTGGCGATTTCCTCATATCAGTGTGCAGCTCGATTTTGTTTCACAAATCACTGCTCCGGAACTGTTTTATACTGCTGAATTTCAAAACTGTCTTCTTTTTTTTCACCTGTATGTCTTTATGGAGCCAGATACACATAAATCAACATTTTAAAAATCTCAGCTTCTTAAATACAGTTGTGAGTGTCTGACCTGAAGACAAACCTACCAGCTCCCACTGCTGCCAGCAACAGTGGCTGAATCATCAGTGCAACTTTGGAGCCAACTCAGGTACCAGCACAGGCAGCCTCTGCACAGGTAATTTGTGCAGACAGGGGACCATGCTCTGGTTATAACACCAACTAGCACAAAATGGCCAGTATTACCTGAAATAATACCTAGGCTCTTCTGCCCTCTAAAGTAGAACAGCAGCGTGCTCAAAGCCCACTGGAAATCTTCTGTGCCCTTCTCAAAATCTCCCAAAACATGCCTATGAATTACCTGGGCTGGCACTGATGGGTAGTACTAGCTAGTCCAAAGCCACAGAAGAGTCCATGCTAACAATTCAGTGGCACAGAAGATCAAGATCTAGTGGTAAGGAATATTCCCTGGCATGTTTTGGTTCAACAGGATGAATCTGGCTGCAGAAACCACCTTTATTTTTTGTGTTATTGAAACATTACAGACATAGCTTATTTTCAGGCATCATAGGAAAGCTAAACCAGACAAAGAGTGTTCAGGTAAGATGAAAAGCTGTGTCCTCAATGGTAACATACACTCAATGGAGTTACCATCCCTGGAGGTGTTCAAAAATATGTAGACACGGCAGTTCAGGACATGGTTTATTAGGCATGGTGGTGTTGGGTTGACAGTTGGACTTGATCTTAAAGGTCTTTTCCAACCTTAATGATTCTATGAGTGTTTTTTTCTGGACACTGTGTACTTTACTTATGTTTTAGGCAGTCCAGTGTTTCTGTGTCAAAGCTCTCACCAAACATTGCAGTTTAGCCAGGGAATAAATGTTTAATTAAGAACTGTTACGTATAGCCAACTTTAAGTTTATTTTCATATGAACGTTTACTCAGCTAATGGACTACAAATTAACAGTTAATGATGGAAGTGTGACACAAAGTCCTGAATGCCATCAAAACACAAAATAAAAGAAGGATCTTCACAAAACACTGTTTCTAATGAGATGCAGAGCAAGATTTAAACTAGTGATTCAAACTAGTCATTTGTTGTCAAGGCAAACAGGTTGAGCTGCTCTAATAACCTACAGACAGAAGTGGGGAAAGTGCCTCCATGCGACCTTTCACACTCCTGAAGCTTCCTTTATCAGGAGTCTCATGAGCCTGGCATGACTATTGTTTTAAATGGCTGAGCTCAGATAATAAAATTCTAGGTTGTTTCCCTCTTTTCAGAAGAGCCGTCACTGCCCATTATATCCTCTGTGGTGGATGCTAAGCCCATCTCAGCAGGGCCAACTGTCCTTTCCAGAAGGATTTCCAAGTGAAAGGTACTCTGACCACCTTAATGATGATAGCTGCCACTTCCACAGTTTGCAGTGAGAAAATTCATCTTGGTTCAGGGTAGGGGGCACTCTCCCGATTTCCATAGACAGTTATTGTAGTAGTAAGCAATAAAAAAATGGGGGAAACAGAAGACATCCTGGCGTGCCCAGGGGAAAGTATTTTCATAGTGGCTGAAAAGGGCTGAAGGCATGGGTCTGAAGGGACTGTGAGAAAAGGGTGTGTGAACATGAGGCATGTGGGAAGAGTGTCAGAAAACTGACAGCATGTGTGTCAGTGTAGAGTGAAAGAGAGTGTGAGGTGCCCAGGCATAATGGGAGATGTAATCTGTAGACTCAAAAGTAATTGCACTGCTAAGCCTCTGAAGATCATAGAATCACAGAATCATTTAGGTTAGAAAAGATCATGAAGTCCAACTGTAAAAGTGCTAATGTATATTAATTGTTAATATGTACAGATATATGTAGGCATTCTTGTAAATTATGGTTATCACTGCTATACTAGTAGACAATACCTATATCCTACATAACATGTAACTAGTTACTTGCATATATTTATATTACGTGATTTTCAGGATTTTGGCAATATTGGAGGTTAGGGCAGCAGAGCTGATCCACTCTTCCTCTGTTGCTCACTAAACAAGCAGAAAATAAAGCTGTGTCCTCATTTAACTGTCAGAACAATAAAAAGGGGACAATAATGGGATTAAGAATGTATTTCTGTCCCTAAGCCATGTGAAAATGAAAGGCTGTCCCAAGGACCTGCTGAGGATGTTGCAGGCTGACAGTAAAACCTAGAAGACACCTGTAGCTTAAAAAAGCTGCACAAGGACTAGGGTAGTCATTTCAGCCCCGGTACACCCGAGTATGGTACTAGCAGCTTTTTCACATACAGTAGAGTGGTTTGTCCAGAGGACCCAAAATGTGACATTCAATGTGAGGCTGTAGGCATTTTCCTTGTGCCCATAGGCATTTTATCCATACCTGTGTATGGGGATATTACTACATATAGCATTCAAACACAAATAGCTAGCTTATTGCCTGCCAAGTGTGAATACACATTTGTATAAAAGGGAGCTATTCCTCTTCATCTCCTTTTGTATTTTAATAAAAAGTCTTTCTCATTGAGGTAGCTAATTACATAGAGCATACTAGTAAGTCTCACCCATCTTACTCTAAATTAAAGAACTAGAATACAGCTTGCCATTAGATTGGTCTGGCCAGGAAGACCTTAAGAGCGTTCCCCCACCCAACATCATTTCAATTCATCTTTATTTTGGTTTGCTAGAAAGTGTGTCTTTGTAACTTGCAGTGCTGGGCGATGTGCCCTGCTGTGACATGAGACGTCGGGTTCTGTCAGTCACATCAACTGATGTGATGTGACGGAGCCTAATGTGATGGGACCAATGCCCTGCCGAACGCGTACTGTGCCACTGCGGTATTCAATGGTATTATTCTGAGAAGAAATGCAGTGAAGGAAGCCAGGCTTCCCGTGGCAAATAAAGCTAAATAATTTTGTAAATGAAAAATGCGATCAGGTGTTTGCTGCTTATGCACGTACAAGTAGCATACTGGGTTTATTTTGCCTCTCTGTTTGTTTGCAATGGTACTTTGATAATATCCAGTCATGAATTTTGCACAAGTTGTCTGTCCATCCTGTTAAACCTGCTTAGGGTCTCTCTGAGGGTGGGACTAGAGTGCTGCTCTCCTTGGGACAAATACTGTTTCTGGAAGGCCCATGCACTACTTCCTGGTGGATGCCACAGTGCAAATTTGAAGGTCTCCTCCTGCAGTACCTCCATGTTCAGAACTAACAAGCCATTGCTTTTGCTAGCAGATTTCACACCAAGCCTACCCAATGCCCACAAGCCTCAGCAAAAAATTTCTTGAGATAGCTTGTTTTACTTGTAGCTCCTTCCAGAATGCAAACTAGTCTATGCAAAACAACATAAAAAATGTACTCGGATCTTAAAAGTGTTTTCAGTAGACTTCCAAGGAAATAAACCCATTAATCATCCATTAAACTATCACATTTAGCAGAAACCTTGGCTTTTAAGGATATGGCTTTCACTACTCTTTCAGCAGTGCCAGCCCTCTGAGTTCTGTACCTTGTTTCCACTAGCAATCCTCCCACATGAGGTAGCCACATCAGCTGGGGAAGCCAAAGAGGAGAGCAAGTCAGTCCTGTCCTCATAATCTGCCAGTAGTACAACTCCCAGTGAAACTGGATGGATAATGAGAGTAAATTATCTCTTTCTCAAGCCAACTCCAGGTGAGAGCTGAAGCAAATATTATTTATCTCTTTTGTCTAAGTAGTCCACTCTGTGAAATACTGACCATCCCAATACTGCATTATCGCTAGTTTCACAAGTCTTAAAGAATTGCTCTGGTACTAAACAGCTGTCTCAATTTGAGATAAAGCCAATTTTATGAAAATTTAAAAAATGGCTTTGTTTACATGGGTCACCTATATCATAGTAAAATTGCAAATCAGCTTTTCACTCCACATACACAACCCCACCCACTCCACCTCAGTTTCTGTACATATTGGTTATGGTAGAAATGCACCACTGTTTATCATTCTCATTATGAGGTATTACAGCAAGTAGCATGCAGCAATGTTGTTGGAATAGGGAAAGCCCTTTGGTTTACGTACAAATATGGGTGAAATATTGTAGCTCAGATCCCACATAAACGTATAAGAAAGCTGGCATATGACTTCTGGCACAATTCCTCAGGAACGTGTCGGGCTTGCTGCTGTCAAACAACAGCTTATTTAAAAAAATAATCCATCAATTTTTATGTAGCTAAACAATCAATTTATGCTCCCCCTCACAGTTAAGGATCTCACAATTACTCCAGGTTCCTTCACTACAAAAACTGCTTTGTTTTTATATTACTTTGGAAACTACTGGCTTAAAGAAAGGTGTATGAAGCTTATCACAAGAAAAAAGCAATGAAAAAAACCCTGCTTTTAAAGAAAGCAGCAACTGGGTTGTTTATTCTTAGTACAAAAGGTGATATCTTGGTAGAAGACAGAAAGGAAGCCGTGCAAAAGGTGATATCTTGGTAGAAGACAGAAAGGAAGCCGTGTGGAGGAGCAGGGAGAGGGAAACAGAGATCAGAACTAAGTATTGAGCTTAAAAGGGGTTTGGAAGGTATCCATTTCCATTAGCAAAATTCACAAAGCCAAGTCAGGTTCCAATAACAACAAAAAAGAGAAGCCATTTGTCCAGAAAAGCCAGTCCCAACAGTCCCAACATTCACCTGAGTGAGAGAGGGATTATCAAAAATGAACTAATAACAAATGCATGAAATCTTCCTTCACTACCATGTGCAGCTGCCAACCTAAAGCCTTAAGTCAAACAGCTTTTTAAAACTCCTGCTTAGAACCAAGAAGCAGGTTTTTTGTACTTGCGACCATAAATTGGTCTTTTGAATACAAATCACTGTCTCATTCTTCCTGACAGGAAGATGAGTCAGCGGGAACAGCATTCTTCCTACTTAGGAAGTAAGTTCAAACACTTCCCATCTCTGGGCAAGGATCAGGTATCCCAACCATGTGCAAGAACTCCAACCTGCTAATCAAATCCTATTTTCTAAAGGGCAGACTTTCCTTTTTGCTTCCACCACATCCCTTCCCCCTTCAGGCCTTTACATCATGTCTCTGAATGACAGTGACTGTGCACTGGGATAATGACAGTGCTGCTCAGTGCACATCTAACTCACCAGGCCCATCACGAGGTTCAGATGTTGGCATGGTAAAGCTGTGAAGCCCTAGAGGGCTTAGGCTCCATAATGCTCCATCCAACTAAGATAAGAGCAACTCTGTGTATATGAGGTAACATCAATTTAAGGCTATAAATAAGCTTTGTAGTGTAAATATAGGTTCCTGAATAGACTCTTCTACTCTTAATATTTAGGCAAGGTAATTGTTATTTATTTTTTTAAATATTCTCTTTGATTTAGTTGCTTATATGTTCCCTAGGGTACATTTTAATTACTAAACTGCTACTTTGGATCCTTGCTAAGTATTTAAGCATAAAACTGAGTCTTGACATTCAGGAAAAGGGGAGTTCCTTATTGCTGGACAACAGCTGGCAGTGGCCCATAATTTGCAACAAAGGATTTACAAGGTACAGGTGAAATTCTCTCCTTCATGACATAAGCAGAGACTGGTGGTGAGGAGGAGGTTAAAAGGAGTGCTGACATCTACCTATATTCTTCTTCCTGTCAATATGCACAGATGGATGTGGTGGCCATGATCCAACATGTGTAGTATGGGACAATCAGGGTACAACAGAAGAGGAGGAAGAAGAAGGGCTGTGTCCCACCTGCATTTCCACACTGATTGCTGGAAAGAGCCCAGCTCACATCAGGAATTTCCAGGAAAGGACTGTCGCTGCCCGGTGGGTTTGGGGAGAGTAAGTGTCAACACCACAGCTGCTTGATCTGGTGCTGTAGTGCTGGAAGGAGAGATGACAATCCTGTGTAAACGATGCCATTGGAGCATCATCACGCTGGCTCCAGAGGACAAGGAAATATTTCTACTGCAGAAGCCATCTCTGACAAGATGCAATGAAATCATTGCCATCTGAGATGGCTAAAGTATCTTTGGAAGTCATCTAGGAGGAGGGTCACTGAAGGGGATGGACCTGCCTCCAAAACAAGATGAGTTGCATGATCTAATAGGTGTCTTCCACCTCCAGTATTTATGACTCCCTGATTATTATTAAGGAATGAGATAGAGGAAAAGACAGCTCTTGGTGGATTAGGATGCTACCTAATTTTCATTACATGTCTCTTCAGCTGGAAAACGAGGCTTTTTAACCATCCCCATGCAAGCTCCCCGCTGCAATATCCATTGCTGGTTGTTCAATGAAAATGATGTTGTTTAGACACTTATGCATGTTTCCTCACACTTTGTGTGAGTGGCAGTTAAATGGTGCTATTATGTTTATATCTAGCAGTTAGGCATTTGCATTCTGTTTATGTGGAGAGATCAGTAGCCCTGATGTGATAGGCAGTACTGCAGGGAGCAGTAAAGATGCTTCTCTCAGGGCAGCTTGACTGGGTTTTGTTCACAGTAGGACAGCAATGATAACCATAGAATTTGAGGGGCAAATATAAAAATTGAAGTGTCAGTTACATTTTTGCAAGAGAAAACAAGATTCCATAGCTTGATTAGTCTTAAAGCCTTCTCAAATAAAGTATTTTTTTCTTTCTACTGTTACTTTGAAGACAATTGCTCTTTGTTACAAATGACAGAACAACTTCAGGTCTTGCTATGATACCCATTCATTCTGAATAGCTTTTCCCTGTCCCATTCCTGTATGTGACTCTTCCATTAGTTTAAATCTTGAGGCAGTATCATGTAGTAATGGAACAAAATTTTCTTTCATCTTTCCATGTGCATATAGGCCTCAAATGCTTTGAGGAGGAAGGAAAATATTATTTTTGTCTGGGATTTCTAACAGGCAAAAGAAAAAGTGTAAACAATTATATTTGAAGTGTGGACACTGTACATAAAATAGTTACATTTCATGGCTTTTCCTTTTGAGAAAAAAAAATGCTATTATAAAAGTAGTTTCCATGGGGTGAAATTTTCCAAAGAGCCAACCATCCACAACTGGGAGCAGATTTCTAGAAAGTTTTAGCTCTGGCATAGAAATAAGTGGCCAGATGTCCAAAGGGCTCTAAACAGTAGATTTTAGCATTTATAAAAATCTGGCTTGTATTTAAGAGCATAAATGGGAGCTGAGCTCTTTGGAAAAATCTATCCTACATGCTGGGCGTTGAGCAGGCTTGAGAAAAACAAACAAACAAAAAACCTGGGTCTGTGGCTGTTTTGGTGTTTTGGTAGGGGAATTGTTTTTATTTAATTGTGAAATATATACTGTTTTTACCAACAGACCTTGTGCAAGTGAAAGTCAGATTTACTAAGCTCATTATTTTCCAAACTTTTATGGAGAATATCAAGGACAGGGGCTGGGTTGGACAGAGGCTCCAGGCACTTCAGTCCGGTGGCTTACTGGGCTGCATATCTTACAGCCTGTATTTTGAGGCTTAGAGGAGGCCTACAAATTGTTTCATCCCTAAATAAAGTTTCAGTCTCCTTGGGATAGCTATGTGGCTCTGAACTATTATCGCTTATCTGAAAAGTTCAGTAGTTTTCACAATCTGAGGAAGCAATTCATATAGAGAGCTGTAGCACAGCACTGCTTCTAAGGACATTGGCATGAGAGAGTATTGAGTTCTGTATAATATAGAGAAAATGCCTTTTACAGATGGGGAGATTAATGCAGTCTTTTCTGTAACCATATAAAGTAAATATATAACCTGATGTTTTGGTCTTCTGGCAACATAAAAAAAATTACCCATGGTAAAACCTAGTTATAAATAAAAAGGAGGTCTAGAGGATGTGCATCTTACTACTTTTCTCTAATCCTTTAATATATTATTCTGAAAATAATCATAAAATGTTTTTAATAGAGTATACTGTAATGTGAGTTTCAGACTTTCTTTTCATTTAACATGTGGAGACAAGTAAATATTAGTGATAGGCCTAAGTCAGTGTTTCAAGAAGGTTTCTATGTCAACCCAGCAATGGATCTCTGTTACAAGACACTGCCCCAGCAAATCTAAATACCTCTAGATTGTGGGAATGGTCAGGGTTGCATCCATTCCTGGATACACATTTTTCAAAGCAAGTATTCCCCTTTCACAGTTCCACTGAAGTCACAGGAATGGATGGACATATTGTTTCTGATTAAGAGAAACTACAGTCCAATATTTATCATAGAATAGAATCATGGAATCTTCTGGTTGGAAAAGACCTTTGAAATCATCAAGTCCAACCACACCTGTCTTCTGCTAAAATATGTCTTTCAAAAACTCATCTACTCATTTTTTAAACACCTCCAGGGATGGTGACTCAACCATCTCCCTGGGCAGCTGTACGTGACCACCCTTTCAGTGAAGAAGTATTTCCTGATGTCTAGCCTGAACTTCCCCTGTCACAGCTTATGGCCATTTACTCTTGTCCTATCACCTGTCACTTGTGAGAAGAGATCAACACTCACTCCACCACAGCAGACCGTAGACAGCGATGAGGTCTCCCCTCAGCTTCCTCTTCACTAGGCTTAACAACCTCAGTCCCCCAGCCACTCCTCGTAGGACTTGTTCTCCAGCCCCTTCACCAGTCTTGTGGTCCTTCTCTGGTTGTGCTCCAACACCTCAATGTCCTTCTTGTAGTGAGAGTGAAGTACAAGTGTACTTGTGCGTGTGTTTTCCCTTGTCATGTAACTTCACTGTCCTTGCTCTCCCTTCCCACTCAAAGTGGACCTTTCAGTGTATCTGAAAAAAAAATATTGTTCAAGCTATGAAGTCTTTTCAGAGAGATGTTCTACTGAACACTAACTTTGGGGACCCTCCGATCCCTCTGATGATGAAATTAAAAATCAAGTCCAAGTGTTGGTTAGAACTAACACAGGTTAGAACTGAAGTTACCCTTATGCAGTTATACTTGTAAGTGGTGTTCCAACAAAAAAATCAGCAGAACTGACAGCATTTCATTTACTTATGGAAAACTAAGGCTGACTTGCTGGTGTTAAAAATATTAGCCCTTTTCCAGAAGCAGCTGATATGAGGAATCTGCTACAAGTTGCCATGAAAATGGGGGAAGATAGGAACATGTAGTTACCTACACAGTAGGCAGTTCTCTCAGAAAATCACAGCAAAGCTTGTTTTGAATATTGCATCCTATGTATTGTAGAAGCCTAAAACTCTTATTAGATAATGCAAACTATAGGCAACTGGATGGATTTCAGGTCAGCCTATCTCAAGGTTAGCTGATGGATGAGACGAACACCTCCCATCACTATGCCGGATCAATCCTTATTTAAGTGCTAGATTTATGACTGCTGCTCCCACCCATGTTCAGATTCTTCTGTTGTTTCTGCTTTTGCTCAGGGCCAAATGAAGTTGTCTTACTATAAGTCAATGTTTAGAGACCCAGATCCTGGAGAAGAAAGCACTTTCACAACCTCTGCTCTCAATTAAAAGAAAATACTGATTTTGTGAATTCAGTGTTTGTCAGTGTAATGCCTTCACATTTCCATCCCTGTTCCCATGGCTTTCAAACAATGGATTATCACAATGAATAACCCTGACATGGAGCTGACACAACCTAATTCTTAGTTCCTAATTCCCCTGTTCTCAATTTGTGGGTACAAAAAGGTAAGAAAGGGAGAAGTGCGTTCTGTCACAGGTAAGATATTCTCGCTTCACAGCTAAGGCCATGACATCTCACAGCCCCCACAGCATTTTGAAAGTGTTGCAGTACTTTCCTTCCACAGAAAAACTGGAATCTCATGGGGTGCCAGGAATCTGAGCCAGTAGGCAGCTACTTTGTTGAAATGCCACACAGCAGTATGCATGACCAAGCTACCACCAAGAGGTCAGCACCTTCCAAAATCTCTAGGCCTGCAAGTCTCAGAGCTAGAGAAACCCACAGGGTGCAGTTGTTTGCCTTCTTGCGTAAGAAGCAGATTTTTCCGATAGAAAGTTGTTAAGCATTTCCATAGAACTTCATTTTCTGTTCATCAGTAGCACAATGCAGTCAGACTACTATGTCAGGCAGCTACCATGAGTGCATGTCCTGGAACTCCACCAAGGCTTTTTCCCGTAGAGATTGTTCAATTCTGCTGGAGGTACTGAAACAACACATTAGCTCTTGCCAAAACATTTCCTTGTACATTTATTTAGCAGTGTATTAAATGGCTATTCCTCTAGCATTTATCCACACCTATTTAGAAATAGCCTTTTCTTTTTTTTTTTTGAGAAATATGTTTTCAGCTCTGAATTAAAAAGACTAAAAATTTTATCTAGTCTAGCTGGTCTAGCTGTTCATATAACAGCGTGAAACAGAAAGCATGTGCAAAACTAATCTAGTCCAGCACTGGCAGCTGGTCTAATCATCATAAAGGTATTGAGCATGCAAGTCTTTCAGTATGCACACCTAAGCACACTTTCATAACCCTGTGTACCACAGAAGTTATACCCATGCTAACTTTCTGTGGCCTGGTAGAATAAAACCTGTCTGGAGCAGCAAGACTCCCTGTTTGTACATCCAAATCCACTGATAACCCTCTAGTTAGGGAAATAGTACTATGATCTCTGAGACAGAAACAGAATCTTTCCAAGCAATGCTTTGCATCTCCAAAGCATGCCTTTAAGCAGGAGGAACAGCCTTCTCTCCCTTTCTTACTTAATTCCTTGCACAAAGCAATTACTGTGGGCAAAGTGAACTGCTATCACAAGTTCTGAATTCAATAGAATTTCCAAATCCAGAGTACAGTAGTTTTGCTCTCAGGCTAAAAGCCTTGTAATCTTCACTAAAGGAAACTCTTGATCCCTCAAAGGCCTGTGAATAGTGCCACAACTGAAAATTTTCCAGGGTTATTAGTTTCCCATCTGATAACATAGATTCAGTGATGTAAAAATATCTTGAAAGACAACAATATAGTACACCAAGGCAATAATGCAAAAAAAGTATACCTAACTCTCATCAACATAAAGCGATTTAAGTCAAATAAATTTCTTTAATGACATTTATTGGACATTTCAATCTGGAGTTACAATTTATCTGAGATTTATCTGGGACTTCAATGAGTGTCCCAATCAGAGCTGAAAGAAAGTTTCAAGAAATTAGACTCTTGCATGGAATTTGCACACTAAATTCCCAACACTAAGAATTACTGATAGAAATGAAGTTATTTCTATGTGTAGCTGTGTAGCACTGGGGCCTGTTAGAAACCAACTGAAATGAAGCACCTAGATAGTGCTGTAGATTAGGGGGGGGAACTCACGTGCTTCTCCTATGCTTTAATCTGCCATTGTTTTAAAAGGTGTCTTTAAAGGATTGAATATATAAATAACGTTCATGTACTGCTCTGAATAAGCAGTCACTTACGTGGAGTCTATGTAGTCTTTTCTAGTTGGGATGCTGGTCCTGAGTATTTGAATTCCCTCTTTTGCCTTTCACCCCCTTCTTCTCTGCCAAGTTGTAATTTCCATACTGGGTTGTATCAACAGTGGTGGGAATAACGCTTCTAACCGCATCTCCGCTTCTATTAAAAACAAACATTTCCACGTAAATCTGCTAATGTAAGGCACGGTATTCCTTACATTTTTTTCCCTGTTAATGATGAAAACAAATGAGTAAGATTTATCTCTTTGACAAGTCATGTGGGTGTGAATCTTTAATTAGCATATAACAGGTTTAGACTTCAAGTCCCTATAGGCGTGGGAATCACTTAAAGAAGAAAATCCCACTTGGTAAATCTCTGTCTCAGGAAGCCAAGAATGTTATTTTAAGAGATACCTGTAAAGATGAAGATTGCAATCTTCGTGCGTGTCAAGGTAAAAAAGCAAGCTATTTCATCTCCCAGAAACTCGGTGACCATACTTTGATGACAAGCCAGATGGCAGCTGTTCCCCAAGCCCTGTGCCAAGAAAGATGATTGGAGCTGCAATTTACCTTCCGTGGTGAAGCTCAGTGCTGGTGCATACCACAGCTGCGAATTTGGCTGCTGCCAGTAGGTGTGTGCACAGTTGGTTTCCTCCCAATTTGGATTCATCAGGTAAGAGGCTGTATCAGTACCCAGCAATTATGAAATTGGCATGCATTGGATTGTTTACTCACAGTAATATTCCTACTGGACTTTATTAAAACACCATCTGTTGTCAGTGCAGACAAAGAATCAAACCAGAAATATCCATAGAGGGAGAGAGAGAGAGTAGGCGTGCCTGTGTGTGCATGTTCAGCTGCGTTGCAGGATCAGGTCACATTTCATGTTCTCTTTTCTTCCTTCCTCTTCCTTTACAGGTAGCTTTTCGTAACATACATGCACTCCTAATCAATATTTTCCCAGTGTTAATTCCACCTAGAAAATAAAATGCATTGAAAAAAAAATTGTGGTCAGCATGAAGTTGTATCTCTGAGTCATGTTGGAATGGAAACAAATGAGTCTTTGCATATGAGTGGGACTCAACAACATTATCTTTACCACAAATTAAACTGAAATGGTTGAAGAAAAAGCCATCTGACTGAACGATGTTCGGTTAGAACAAACTTTTAAGTTAATGTGTAGTATTTAGGGTGAGTAATAAAGGATATCTGCCAATAATAATATCTTTAGGGCTTGAGGGAAAAAAAAGGACTAGTTTTTACAATCCGCTGTTTTTCTTTCTTCTATTTTCTTTTTGGTTTTTAACTTTCAGATGGGGATCAGATATTCCTAATACACAGCTGGTCTCCACAAATGGTCAAGTATAATTTTTCATATACCAGCATATAATTCCAGGTGAAATTAATTAGTTGGAATTCTTTATCAGGTAACATGCTAATAAAATATGATGCAAGTAATTAAAAATGCAAATACAGGGAAAAGAACAGTAAAACGTAGATATGTCATTTCAGTCCTACAAAAAGACATCTGTCAATTTAGATCTTTAGTGCATGCATTCACACATACACAAAACAAGCCTTTAAAAATAAAAATGTAAACAAGTCCCAGTTCACATCGTAAGATTAAGGCTGTAATAAAGGCAGAGAACACAAGCCAAGAACACCCCCTGGGAGAAGGAGGAAAGTGTGTTAAAATGCTTGGGTTGTTTATGAACTAAATGTTCAGAGATCTCTCAGTGCTAAATGAAGGAGTTCAGGTATTTTAGAGGACCCACAGGGAGATTGTTTCCTACTATAAGGAGTCACTAAAGCTGGTTTTCCTCAGTATACCCAGACATCAGAAAGAAAACATTAGTCCTCATCTAAGTGAGCGCAATTTGCCACGTGCAATGGGAAGTACATAGTTGAAAGGGAGAGGATTTGCCCCACATATGAGCCCATCTTTGTTGCGTTATTTAATTTCATCTACACATGGGGCTAAGTTCTTTCCTAAGTTGAAGCCACAAAACCTGACATTGTGGAAGTTTGACTCCAGGCAGAGTAGATCATATTTCCATAATTAAAGTATAATTCCCTTTCCATTGCATCCTTCAGCACTTACAAGGAGTACGTTCATCTTTTTAACTGTGCACATTTCAGCCGGTGCAAGTTAAGATGGGAGCTTTTTCTTTCTTGCCTCTTGATGGTAATTTTGGCCAAAATAAAATGGTACTTAATGCCCTCAAAACCCATTCTGCTGTGTGCCCTGGAGCTGTGGAGTTCAGCCTTCCTCCACAGCTGGCAGTACCAGGTGAATTAGGAGATAACACAGATGTGAACTGTCTCTTAGGGACCATCTGCTATAAAATCAAAGCTCCTCTCGCATGGAGGAGGCCTCCCAATGAGGCAGATACCAGAATGATTTTGTACATCTTCACGCTGAACCACAAACCAGAACTCTGATTTAAGTTTCACAGCTCTGGCAAATGCTTGAAAGGAATATCAAATAGTGACTCGTATCAGACATTCTTATACAGACCAGGTAAAATGAGGAGAAGTAGCAGGATTCATATCTATCCCCAATACCTAAACGTTTCAGCCTGAGACATTCAAAATTTAAAAAATGGCAATGCTTATAAAAACGAGACACTTGGATCAGTACTGCACCAGTTAGACCAAGAGGACTGGATCAGTACTGCACCAGTTAGACCAAGAGGACTCCTGCCCTTCACTACATCGTGAAACGTGAAATATCTTTAAACTAAATCTGTTGGATCTCTTAGAGAGAATACAGCGCTCACTATCTGGCTTATTTTTCCTAAATGCTAACATTTGAAATGTGGATTTAAATGGTTTGGAGGTCTTGAAATGTCCTGGTAGTACTTAAAAGCAAAAGGCAAGCATCCCAGTAATACCAGCCTCTCTGAAGAAGGAGAAAGATGGTTCCCATTGTAAAGTATGTTTTTATTCTGTGTATCCATTCAGCTTCCAAGCTGCCTTTAGAGGGGGTGGTGGGGTGGGAAAGGGAAGAAAAATAAATACGTAAAATGAAGCTGGAAAGGTTTTTCCACAATGGAAAGGTTTTTATGATCCACAAGTCCATTAGGAATTCAACAGAAGCAACTAATTACAAGAACCAAACAAACCTCCTCCCCAAAGTGCAGCATGTAGAAATGACCTGTTAGAAGATGGATGCCAAATATGTTTGCCAGCAGCAGGGACAGGTTTGCCCTGTGCTGGAAGGGCACCACTGGCACACACGCTGCCTCCTGCTCTACCTGTGCATCAACATTTCCAGAATAGTCTGCCACGCTGTGCAATGCAAACATGCTGAGGCCGTATAACATCTGTGCCAGCATTTCTGCATCCTTATAAATCATTTCCCAGTTCTTGCTGGGGCAACAAGGAAGAAAATGTTGGCATATAAATGTAAATCACTGTGTGTCCTCTGAAATAGAATAATAATTGTGTTGATTTACCAGACATGCACTGTTCCTGGGGATGGATGGGAAGTATTGGCAAAGAAAAGTCTCTATTTCCAGCAAAAGAACAGATTTGCTGAACTACACAAAAGTGTTTTGAATAATCAGAAATGCTTCTGTCTATGAAATTTCTTCCCTGTTAGGCTGAGCATGAGGGCTTCACCTCGTTGCAGGTTGAAATGTAATTACTTCACCTCCAGTCATGTCCAAAATAAAAGCGTACAGGGACATTTTTTAATCACTTACATGGTGAGCACATAAGGGCAAATTTTTTCCTCCTACATGGGGTTGTAGATAACTCTCAAGTCACAGGCTGCATGCCAGGCAGAAATGAGGCATTCTGAGATACTGAACAGAATATAAAGAATAAACAAATATAAAGAATATATATAAATATAAATATAAATATAAATATAAATATAAATATAAATATAAATATAAATATAAATATAAATATAAATATAAATATAAATATAAATATAAAGAATATATATAAATAAATATAAATATATATATAAATAAATATAAAGAATAAAGAATTCACAAAACTTAATAAATTGCAGCTTTCTTACTTTCCCTGCCTTAAAACCCAAATAGGAAAATATGGCTCAATTGAGGTCAATAATAAAAACTCTCACTGGGACCAAGATGTCACCCATCAAATCTAATGTCACTTTGACTACAGTTGTGAAGCCCATGACCTACTTCGTAACTTTTTGTTCATTCTTCCTTTCAATTTTTTTATTTAAAACAAGCCCATGATCATGCTTAATTTCTCACCACCTACAAATTTATTACCAAAAAAATACAATTACTCTAGCACACAATAAAAACATAAACCTAAAGCCACCGATGGAATGAAATACACACAGTCAATTCATGCTTTCTCATTACCTTCCAGCAAGAACACTTTGTTTCGTTTTCCATACTGTGTTGACCAGAATAAAATATGTAAAGCAATTTTACAAATGTTTCAGGATTTTGTGGGAGATTTCCAGACCACTTTTCTTATATGACAGTTACGTAATCCTAACAATTACTACCAAGTCATACTATTCTCTCAAAATTGCTATCTGTATTCTGCACCCATACTTTATGAACATACATTCAGTCAAACACACGCAGTCTGGTGCATTCTCTGTTCCAGTTGTACAGCTAAAGCTGAAAACTTTTTGTGAGTCACTATACTGGGGGCTGAATTCACAGTCTGTGCCTTCCAGAGCACAAGCAGAACTGTACAAAAGCTTAATTCTAGGGCATCTTGACTGCATTTTAAAAAATTATGTTTAAGTACCACCTGTGAAATTGAAATTCAAAGCAATACTGTAGCATTAGCTTGAATACTTCAAAAGTATTTTTACTGGTTTTACCTATATATGTATGCCAAGTATTTTTGTGGACTTTTCTTAGGTCCCAGTGTTTTTTTCTATTTGTAGACGTATTTTATTGTGAAAGACCCAGACACTTTATCATTTTAGAGCATGTACATGGCAGAAGGTAGTGATGTCCTAGATCAAAACTCCAAATGATACAGAAGTCATAAGACTTTTGTCACACCTATGTCAAACAAAACCTGTGTTATCTGTTTGGTAACAAAATTTCTGGAATAATATACACAGAATAGAAAATATTATATACTACTTCATTATTTTATTTCATTATTATATAATGTATTACGCTACATTATACTACATTATTGTAGTTATTATATACGATTCCATCATCAACCAGTACCTTACTGTGAAGGTGACTGAAGAGCAAGTAAACCAAGGCAAAAAGCAGACAAACCTAAACATCAGAATCTCTTTTTACAAGGAAAAAAGTGCCAGAGTAACTCTGATGATGTGCAGGATCCTTATTTTTAATGCCTCAAGTGAACAATACCACACAGTTAATTGCAGAGCAGTCAGAGTATCCAGAATGACTGAAAAACTAAATAATATTTCAAGAAGTCAAACTTTAGGCTTTCCAACACATCTCAGACCTAAAAACATTCTTCTTACTTAACATAACTTACTTGAATCCCTATCAACTCGCCTAAGCAAATTACACAAGATGCATTTCAGGATGGGACAAGTCATCACCTGGCAGTGCCAGTTTTTTCTTCAGGAGAACTGAGCAACTTGTTTAGGCTAGAAATTAGTGCAACCAACTTTACTCCAGACAAGCAATTAAGATGCAGATAGGATGCATTTGGGGACATAAGTGAAGGGTTCTAAAGAAATTACCCTGTGGTTCACTGGAGGCCCAGCCAAATTTCAAAAAAAGCTGTTCTCAGAAAGCCTACTCAAGAGTGACAAACTCTATACAGTTTGGGTCTTTCAGATTCATGAACCCAAATTAAACACAGCTTTTTCTGAAAAAATCTGTCAGGTACACGTGTATCTCAGACCTCAGAATCAATCCATGCCCAAGAATTAAGTAAGGACAGCCAGAAAAATGGAAGCTGTATGTAAGGTCTTTCACTCTTACTGCATCACAGAAGCCTGACTGACTAGCACAAATCTCAAACAAAATTTTTCCCAAAGGAAAACATATTTCCCATTTCTCCTGGAGTTCCTACTGATGATAGTGAACATATCATCACTGGATAAAAAGGTATTCAAGAACTAACAATTTTACAAGTACAATCTAGACTTCAAACTCAATTTTCTAATAAAAAATAAAAATAAGTAACTAAACTAGCAGTGCCCTTTTTCAGGTGTCTGAAAGCTCTGGGAAGGAGATTTGGGGCCAATGCTCAGGGATTTTGAGTTCTCATGTGGTCATATGGCTCTTTCCTAAGAAAGACACAACTCTCACCTTCTGTATAATGTTTAATACTGCCAATCATCTAATATTCTTTTTCTACCTCCAAAAGAAAAAGAAGCTTAACATAAATGAACTTAACAGTCTCAGGTCTTGCCTACTATCTCAAACTCACCAGCATATCAAAGTCAGATAGTTCTCCATCAACAAGGCAGCTATCAACAAATTTACAGCTGAGTCTTTCCCCAATACCCTATTACTAGTTGATGTCTGACTTGAAATCATTAAATGAGATGGTGAAGTGATATATGCAGAAGTTCTAGCAGTACTCAGTCTTTGTTCAGGTTGCAAATAACATCAAATCCCAGCTTAAAATGAAAGTAAAGCAGCTAGCTGAAGGCTAGCAGTTTAGAGCAGTTCTCATATCCACACAAATAAACCAAACCCTATAAATACTCATTAAGAACCTTCTCCCAAGCTCCATTAAAAAAATATCGGTGATTGCTATCCTGGAAGGGCAGCACTGGCACACACGCTGTTATCCTATCTATTTAAAAAATCTTCGAATATACTTAGGCAAAAAAGGTGATAGGGGACAACACATATAGAGAGAGAGCGGGGAGAGAGACAGGGAGGGAAAGAGAAAGAATGAAAATACCGTCTTTTTGGAAATGAGAGTCATTTTACTGAAGAAATAACGATTTCCTATATAAAGTAAAATACTAGTCACTGCAGTTTGCGCAAAGCTTTGCCTACGGAGTCTGAACAGGACATATTACTCTAACTTCTCTGTTTCTCTTGCTCTTCTTTTTATTTCTCATTTATTTGTTCTTCTATTCGCCTGACAGAAAAAAAAAAGACAGAAAGAAAAAGTCAGGCAGCTAGGAACTGTAAGAAATAAAGCTTATTCTGTATTTAAAAAAATACATTCTAAAAAAATCCCACAATAAGCTCACCCATTACATTGACCACATTCTTGGCTGTTATAAATGGATTGGGCTCTGATGATCAATCTGTGCTTTACGCTGGAATCTTCTTGTGTTGAGGATTCCAGAAGTGAATGCAGCACTCCAGATAGTCTCACAAGAGCAGAACAGAGGGGGAGAATCACTTCCCTTGACCTGCTGATCGTGCTGCTTCTGAAACAGCCAAGCATCCATTGCTGGCTCATATTGAGCTTCTTATCCACCAATATCCCCAAGTCCTTCCCTTCAGGGCTACTCTCATTCCATTCTCCTCGTAGACAGTATTTGTGCTTGGGATTGCCCTGACTCAGGCGCAGGACATTGCACTCAACCTCATCGAACTTCATGAGGTTTTCACAGACCAAGCTCTCAGGCATGTCAAGGTCCCTCTGGATGACATCCTTTCTCTCCAGCAAGTCGACTACACCACATAGCTTGGTGTCATCGGCAAACTTGCTGAGGGTGCACTCAATCCCACTGTCCATGTCTGACAAAGATGTTAAAAAACACGGTCCCAATACCAGCCCCTGAGCAGCGCCACTTGTTTCTGGTCTCCACTAGGACATTGAGCTGTTGACCACAACTCTTTGAGTGAAATCATCCAGTTAATTCCTTATACACTGACTAGTCTATCCATCAAATCCGTGTCTTTCCAATTTAGAGACAAGAATGTTGTGCGGGACAGTGTCATATGCGTTGCACAAGCCCAGGTAGATGATGTCAGTTACTTTTCCCTTATTCACCAATTCTCTATCCCATTCGTAGAAGGCCACCAAATTCTCCAGGCATGATTTGCCTTTAGTGAAGCCATGTTGGATGTAACTGATCATTTTGTTATTTTCCATGGGCCTTAGCAGAGATTCTTGGAGGATGTGCTCCATGATCTTGCCGGGCATGGAGGTTAGACTGACGTACCTGTAGTTTCCCAGTGTTTCATTTTTCCTCTTTCAGAACATGGGAGTTATGTTTCCCCTTTTCCAGTCAGTGGAAACTTCACCAGACTGTCATGACTTCTCAAATACGATACGTCGCAGCTTAGCAACGTCTTCCATCAGTTTCCTCAGGACTCATGGGTCCGATGGACTTGTGTGCCTTTAGATGATCTTGCACCTGATCTTCTCCAAAGGACTGGGTGCTTCTTTGATCTCCCAGTTCCTGCCTTGGCCTTCTGCAACTTGGGCAGTGTGGCTAGAGCCCTTGCTGTTGAAAACTGAGGCAAAAATGTCATGGAATACTTCATTCTTCTCCATATCTCAGGTAACTAAGTCTGCCGTTTCCTTCCGGAGAGAGCCCACATTCTTCCTGCTCTTCCTTTTATCACTCACATACTTATAGAAGCTTTTCTTGTTGCCCTTGATGTCCTTGGCCAGATTTAATTGTCAGGTCTTTAGCTTTCTTATTCCGATCTCTGAGTGCTTGAGCAATTTCTCTGCATTCCTCCCAGGCTACCTGCTCTTGTTTCCACTCTTGGTTGGCTTCCTTTTTGTATTTAATTTGTCCAGGAGTTCCTTATTCCTCCATGCAGGCCTTCTGGCATTTTTGCCTGACTTCCTTTTAGTTGGGATGTATGGCTGCTGAGCTTGGAGGAGGTGATTCTTGAATATTAACCAGCTTTCTTCAGCCCCTCTCCTGGCCAGGACTTTATCCCATTATACCCTACCAAGCAGATTCCTGAAGAGGCCAAAATCTACCCTTCTGAAGTCCAGGGTAGTGAACTTGCTGCACACACTCCTCACTGCCCAAAGGATCTTGAAACCTACCATTGCATGGTCACTGCAGCCAAGGCTTCCCTTGCACTTCGCGTTCCCCACCAGCCCTTCCTTGTTGGTGAGAACAAGGTCCAGCATAGCATCTCTCCTCGCTGGGTCCTCTGTCACTTGGAGAAGGAAGTTATCATCAATGCATACCAGGAACCTCCTGGATTCCTTGTGCCCTGCTGTGTTGTCCTTCCAACAGATATCGAGGTGGCTGAAGTCCTCCATGAGGACCAGAGCTTTTACTAATTTATTTCTTGCCTGATGCACTAAGTCTCACTAGCAGACATATTTCTAGTTTGTCTGGACAGTCCCCAGAAAAATGGGACCCCAAGCCCAGTTTTGCTCCTCTGACTTAATTTTTTGACAATGATTAAAACAAAATGTGAATATATGATATAGCTTAATGAATGTTGCAAATACGGTAGAGGTGTGTGAGTGCTATGTGTTCATCATTGACTATCTGCTAAAATCTAGAAACTTTCTAATGAAAATACAATAAAGGACAGCTATATGACTTGATGCTTTCTCTTCTTCAATTTTAACGAAAAGCCTTTTAATATGGAGTAAATCCCGATCAAGAATTGAAAAATGCTACTACACAGATTATCTATTCTGCTTCTGCTACCCACAACCATCAATTTCCACTCTGAAGTACCGCTGATTTCAGCAGTGCTACAGGGATCCATTTTCTTTCAGAACAAAGCATCCTGAATAGAAAAACATATCTGTGTTGAATTGCTGCTTTGAACCTAACTTCACCACTTCTGGTGTGTTAGTAGCATATATCTGTGTTGTGGATGCAGTGTAATGATTGGGAAGCAGATTTTCATCAGTATATAAGCAAGCAATTATATAAACATCAGTCAATGGTCATTGGTCAGGGAAATGACAAGGCTGTTCAGATTCTGATGCTTAATGATAGGCTCTTTGCCTTGAATAATTACAAATTTTACATGTCTGATGTCTTAATTCACAAGATCTTGTTGTGTATAATTGGATAGAAGTATGAACTTGATTACACTAGTGAACTTGTTTTCCAGAGGGGAGAAAAAAAAAAGGTGGTAACAGGCTTCTTTGTCATCAAAGGGTAAAGAAATGTGACAATCTGGGAACCAGTTTTAGGACCCCATCTGCTAAACCAGAGAGAAATCAAGATTTTACAGTTCTATAAATATTTTAGTGTATGCCATCATTTATGAACTCTGGCAGCTATCATAAAATCTCTCTGACTTTTGTTACAACTGCATATAAGGCCAGAAAATTGCATCTCATGGTAAACCATAAAAAACTAAGTAAAAGCACCATTCCTTTCAGTATATTCTAAAAATATACAACCTCCCTGTCAGTACATGGCAGGGTAGTTACCATCCCAAGATGCCTGTTTCTCTCTCATTTTTTTTTATCTGATCTTACCCTGGTCTTTTCAAACCCTTTTGTATTTCAGTATCCTTTTATGTTCCATGAATAACAGCCATCATAATATAACAGCTGAAATAGCTTTTACTTTGTCACAACGCACTGTAAGCAAGAGACACTTGGGTGATGCTAATGTGGTAGGTACAGGAAGAATTTATGCTGACCTTTTCTCTAATTGTTTCCAAAATGATTTTCATTCAATGGTGAGTTACTTTGGAACCCTGAAAATGAACTTGACTAAGAGCAGGTTCTGATGCTTTAACCACCCATCAGAAAAACCTCTGAAAAAAAAAATAGAGATTAATAATGCCCTGTTTAAACATAAAGCCTCAGTCCTACCCTGTGTTACAAAGTGTCTCTAAAACATACAGAGATAACGTATCATCAAGTTTCTGATTGCAGAAGGTACTCTGACATTCCAGGTAGAATCTGCAGAACTTGAATTATAAAACAATACTGGCTGAAATGACCTGCTAGCCTGACTAGTAGTGATTTGGGGGAAGAAGACAAAAAGCAACCCCTCTATTACAAATAAACACAGAAGTCACCAGGCTATCAAAGATCCTAAATTCTGGAAAGAAATTTACCAAATTTAAGGCTGAATTTCAGCAGGTGTTTAGACAGCACATGATGTGAAATCCCTGTTGTCTCATTTACACAGGCAAAACAGAAAGCTGAACATTGAATTGACTACACTTGCAACTATTTGCAAAATAAATGCACAAATCAGGTTTCTGATGTACTCATTATGTGCTTGAGATGGGCATATGCCTTTGCAAAGGCAATTGGCTAAAACTCTGGACTCGTTGCTTCTCCTTTTCTATCCAACTTAAGACATCCTGTAGCTCCTACTGTTACTATGACTTAGGACCTGTGTTTGTTTTTATCAAACATACAGTGTGACCATTCATCAAAAATGCAGACTTGTCTTGGAGATGCATGTGTATGTATGTATATATATTCATTATGTATTATACAAATAAATATATATGAGGTGGGCTATAAAAGAATAAAGCCTTTTTTTCTATATTTCTGTCTTTTCTAGCACATTCAAATTGTGGCTAATTAATTAATTGTGTCCTATTTTAGAAACATTGAATGCTTGGTCAATACATGAAAAAATGAATATGGAAATTTATCCTTGAGATAAAAATTCCATTGATCTCATCTTAGTTACCAGAGAGGTTAATTTAATGTCTGAATAAATATAAGAGAAATTTCAGTAATTTTTGAAAGGTCATGCTTCATTCAATAACATTTATTCTTGTTTCTCAAGAAGAATTATTCTTCCATGATGAGCACACTTATTCCTATACATAGTGCAATCACTTCGGACTACTTTAAAACATTTTCGAGTTTGAATAAAAATTATCTTCTCTTGATTGCAGAAATGTTTTGTTTTTTGCATTACCTCTTCTCCTCTAGTCTCAGCTCCATTAGATCATCTAGGTGATGGAAGCCAAGAAAATGTGTCCCACTCTGAGAAATCTTTATCGCTGTACTCTCTTTCACATACAAACATATTTCAGGTTATTTTTTCTGTCCTTAGGTGTTCTAAAACAAACTGAAAGAAGGATAGACATGGGTGCTGTTTTGCACTATGAATTAACTCTGGTAATTTGGTTGTTTTGATCTGTTCATGCTACTTCCCAATTCTTGAAAAAATCATTAATTTCATTTTAGGCAGGATTTCCCTCCAAATTCATGGGTTGTTCCAAACCTAGAAAAGATATTGTCTGCAAAATTCTAAAGCCACCAGATAATGACATCATCAGGAAAATACTTTTACTTTTTCTTTCCTGTCTAAGATATTTCATAGCCTGAGAAGCAAGCAAAATTTCTGTTTCAATAAAATAGTTAGGCAGTAAAGATAGTTCACATGGGATGTCTTACTATATCATGGTCTTCCAGATGTTGCATCTTCATACAAACATACTCTCTTTCTCCCTTTTGTGATTTCCAGCTTGCTACTGCCTCAAAACTTTGTTTTCTTATATTCTATAAAACTGGCTTTTCTATCATTTTAACATAATGCTTTTTCCCTGCGTCACATCCTAAGAATAAAACAAGCCTGAGACATAATCCGCCTTCCATTTACACCAGTGCAAGTTCATTGATGACAGCAGTGTTTCGTCTAATTTATGACAGGAGGAGAATGAAGCCTTAAGTCTTTCAATCTTTAAAAAAGCAGGTTTTGAGCCAAACTCTGTGTAGTCTCTGGTGGCTTTTACATGGATTTCAGTAATCTCTGCATCAGGGTCCTAATAAGGACTCCAATGGCCTTCACACCAGCAGCAGCTTATTTCAGGGGACACAACAGCAAGAAACAATGAACTCAATGAACACAAGGATTTTCTCCTAGAAATTCTCCCTTGAAATTCAGTGACTGAAATCCTGTCTCCAGAACATGGAGACAAGAGAACTTCTAGTGTCAACATAACTGGAATTTCACTCACCATCTGAGTACAAATACACAGCTTAAGTTTCTCTTACTGTTAGCACCTATACCAGCAAAATGCAGTGAATCTGTGCCACACAGGAAGGAAGCACAGGAGCTATCAAGCTTGCTTACTTTTTGTGGCATGTTTTTAAAACAGCACAAAACACTGATGTACTGAAAGAGAAAGAGGTAAAACTTAAATGAAGGCTAAGGGTAAAGAGGGAAACACTTCACCTGTAAACTGAGAAGATGTAACATATTCCATCCTTTGGGATTGCAGCATACTCTCTCCCTTTAGTAAATTGCTCTGGACTACATCTTTTTTAAGAACAAACTGTTACAGAGTGCATGAGCAACACTGACAGTAAATCCTAATAATGATCAGAATGGAAATAATAAATAGCTTCACTTAATACTTTCAAGCTTTCTATATATGTTGCTAAAGATACAACACTCATTTATTTAAATGGAAATTTTTCTTTAAAAAAATAAAGAAATAAATGTGTCATCTTTGTGTTGCCTATCATTCCAACTTTTAAAATTAAGATCCCTTTCCCCCAACTCATATAGGCTCTTATTCAAGCAAGCATGTGTTCTTCATGTCCTGTGATTGACACTATATTACAAGTCCCTCCTCATTATACCCAATGCAGGAAGCCTATTCAGTGTGTTTACGTTGCTCTCGACTTCTGAAAAAGATAAAAGACCTCTCTACTCACCTTCTAATCTACATGGGATTTTCGACGAGACAGCAGGACAGTAATTCAGGCTTTACCTCATAATACCATTCCCTGTCCATTATACCTTTCTGCTTGAACTTCTGTCATCACTCTCAGCTGCTCCTTTTGGTCTGAAGAAAGATTATTATGCTATCTTGTAAGAGGTGGCATCATCTGTTGCCTATGAGGCAGTCACTGTAATTGACAGTCAACGAACAAATACACTGAGAGCACAAACGAGCTCTCAAATGCCGTTTTACTCTTCAAAAAAGAGGAAATACAAAGTTTTCAGATAGAAGTGGTGTTTGCAGTTTCCCACACTGTCCATATATCTTCTGTAGAGTCCTTTTAAAGGAGAAAGTGAATGCCTTTTTGCTTAATTGTTTTAGAGTGTTTTCTGTTTTGTTTGTTTAATAGTATGGATTAGTGACACTGTTATTTCTACACACCTTTTGAAAAAGAAACAAGAGTATCTTTGGGTGTGGAGAAGTTTTTCAGTCCTGCCTTAGCAAGATTCCCACCCTCAACTGTCTTCCCTGCTTCAGTGTCACATCTCTGTGGAAACAACATGGAAACATCCTGAAAGAAGGTAAGAAAGAACAGACCATATATCATCTTATAGTGATCACTTTACACTGACATACAGTAGTGAGCTTGTGTGAAAATATTAGACTGGGAGTTGATGCTGAGGCCTGGGAATGCCTCTGCCAGGGAAATTGCAATCTCAGGCTCAAAAACAAGCAGTCACCTCAGCCAGCGACTGTGATGGATGGATGGATGTGAGACCAAACCCTTGCTACATGCAGATAGCTGAGTGCTGATTTACAGCCATCGTGGTACTACCATCTTTGATTTTTGTCCCTGATTCTGACAGTACTCCTACATGCGTTTCATTCTAGCCCATTATTAAGTTGTAGAGAGCTCACTTAAGCAATTGTTCAAAATTAAACAGATATTTCAGGGCCTTCTTCAGTTTCATGCTTTGCTTTGCATCTCTCTGCAGAGAAGCCTGCTCTGTTAAGCAGAAGATGTTGCCAGATTAATAGATATGCTGTCAGTCCGGGAATAATCATAACATGAAGGGTATCTTGTGTCTTCAGGTTCCCACAGAGTAAATATATGCACATTTATCACATGACAACCTCCCTTCTCTGTACAACCTGGCAGGGTTGTGACTGACAAAAGACAGAATCCTGATAAGAAGCTAAATCCAAGCAGGAAGCCCAGCTGGGCAGAATCACACCAATGCCAATTGTGCTGTCTCTTCTGAGTGCACAACTCTGCTTAATCAAAGGACTCCAGTTGCAGCAATCGGTAGCTGAATCCCAGTTCACAACGTCACCTGAATGCTTGACTTAGTGGAGTGCTCTGTTTTGTAGACATTTGTAAATGAAAGATACAGTTAATCTCCATAGTTGCTTTCTTGCCCCAGTGTTGGACTAAAAGATCTGAATGTAAGATCTGAATATTCCTGGGAGAGAACATGGCTTTCAGTAAAGACAATGGATGGAGGCCTAGAACACCTGGGTCATCTGCTCAACTGTACTGTGAGTTCCCAGAGAAACATCTGGCAAGCAGAACAATAGAGGTCCTTACAACTCTGTTGTCCCACAGATAACAGCACTTCCTCAGCTTGGGGACATAACCTAACAGTACAAATGTATTTTAGGTCTATGTTTAATTACCCTCACATTGGTCAGCATGTTCAGCAGGCCACTTGCATGTGTGTGGCCCATGCCAGACACAATTAATTAGCTTAAGCTTCTCTCTGTACCTCCTGCTGTTGTCATGGCTTGACTATCTAAATACATGCGTATCATCAGTTGAGGCAACTTATTTGGCAACTGGATACCTTGATGTGTTCACGTGCTTGCATCAGGCTGATGTGCACAGCCATGGTAGTCGTCAAGCCTGTAAGGTGTCACGTGCCACCTCTAAAGGTGATTAAAAATATGTCAATCAGAAGTAAGTAAAAAGATGGAAATTTCCCAAGCTGAGAGATGATGTCAAAGATAAAAGTGTACTTGAGAAAAAAGTACACGCTACATCAAAGCATATCTCATAATGGAAAGCATCATTTAAAAAGACAGAAGCCAAAACTGGTGGTGGTTCCATATTTACATCAGAGACAAGAGTGAGGGGGAGAACCTTTCCAAAAGGGCAGACCACAATCCCTTCTGCTCATACAGCAGTATGTAGGAAACAGACAAGGACATTTAGCATCTGGTTGTGAAGCAGGTATTGGTACAATCAATAGGTGAACTGGAGATCAACAGCGAGTCTGCTACCATCTTCAATGACAGGCCAAACAACATGTGGCTCATTGTAGATGTTAATACCATGCTGGCTGGATACAACACAGCACTGCCCATCCTGGACAATTTGGTGCTGAATTGAGGCAACTAATTCATGAGGTTTTGCCATAGAATGAGATGTAACCTCACTGCATTTTGCTATATTCTTTGGGTGACAACCACTCAGTGCCACTGTGCTTGATGAGCTTTTGCTGGAATGAATGCTTGTATTGAAATCTCAAAATGGTGTGTGTCTCTGAAAGCTGTATTTCATAGAATCTTCCAGTTGGAAAAGACCTTTGAGATCATCAAGTGCAACTGTGCCCGTCTTCTGCTAAACCATGTCCCTCAAAAACTCATCTACCCATCTTTTAAATACCTCCAGGGATGGTGACTCAACCACCTCCCTGGGCAACTGTGCCAGTGCCTGACCACCCTTTCCGTAACGAAATTCTTCCTAATATCTATTTTGAACCTCCCCTGGTGCAACTTATGGCCGTTTCCCCTTGTCCTATCACCTGTCACTTGAGAGAAGAGATCAACACTCGCTCTGCCACAGCCTCCTTTCAGGCAGCCATAGACAGCAATGAGGTCTCCCCTCAGCCTCCTCTTTTCCAAGCTAAACAATAAAATCACAAGCTTTCAAGATATTTGGCCTATTCAGGCCTGCATAATTACAATGCCTCTTTTTAGTTGTCACCTCCAAGACTGTTGACATCAATATATTTTTAGAAGCTTTCTGAAATTTCCCAGTTTTGCTTTGCATTACTTTTGATTTGGTTTTAGTTTATTTCTACATATTTCTAGTTTATTTTTATATTTTTAGGACAGATCCTCACTGCAGAGGACCTACCCCCTTACCATAAAAATTCATTCAGTTTTATGTTTTTCAGAATCTAGCTGGTTGAGGGCAAAATTCTGTACAAAATTCCTAGACATTTTTATCTCTTTATAGAGACTACATTTATGGACATGAAGAAAAATCACTGGATTTTTGTAACAACGTGATATGTGATATGAGAAGATTGAGATTGCAAAACTGAAGCCAGAAGCTTTTGCCCCTTATTATTGCTAAACCAGAAGCAGAACTTTTTAAAAATGTTTCTGTTTAGCGATAAATGTTACATATATAGTTTTCATGCTACTATTTGTTTTTTTAGTAGAAATCGTTCCAGGAAGTAATCTTTTAAACTAAATATTTATAAAAACACTACAGTAAGAACATAAACATTTCAGCCAGTGTAACGAGTCATTCAACCAGGACAAAGAACACGTACATCTAATAGTCAAGGTAGAGAATATTAATATAGCATGTCATCCCATTAATTACAGCTGTTCATGTTTCCTTATAAAGCCATCAAGAATGCCAGCAATCCAGATTGTATCATTTCAAAGTATAGACCTGAAAGGCAAATTATTATCCTGAAGTTCAAGAAAGACCTTCTAATAAAGAAACAAGAAATCATGAAAATCAAAGAGACGTTTCCTTTTATAGAATTACCCAAAATGTTCTCCTGAAATCATCAAAGGTTTTCCCTGATGACTGTTCTTCAAGTCAAGCAGAATTTTCCAAACCTGACCCCTATTGACTGAAAATAATGTAAACTTTCTCCCTGCTATATGTGAGCAGCTGATCAAATCTTCACTTAAACAAGTCTGTTCTTTGAAGGAGCCCAGAAATTCAACCATAGGATAGATAGAATAAGTTAAATTATAGCTATCTGCATGGTACTGGGACTGTATGCTTCCATTAATACATACTGGCAGTCTTAAACTACTGAGGAATGTGAGAGTGAAACCCAGGTTCAAACAGAATGCACAGAAAACATTCAAAGTCCATTAACAAAAAAAAAAAGTAAGTTCACTGGATAAAATCACAAATGACCTTGAAGCAATTAAAAAAAAAAGATATCTGACATCTCATATTAAACCACCACATTTGGAAGGTGCAAAACTACAGCAATGAATCCTCACTCAGCAACAACTGGGAATGACAAACACAGGCTCACAAAGACTCCCACAGGAAGAAATCCCTGTATGCTCATGATAATGGAGCAGGACCCTGCTGAAGCAGGGTAGACGGGTTTCTTGGTGGTGTTTATATGCCTTTTATCCACTCCGTGCCTGTATCTCACCAATGAGGCTTGTTTTGTTTTTCTAAAATACCTGAGAAGAGGGGATCTCTATCCAAGTCTTCAGCATGCACAGCTAGACAGCTACATCATGTGCCCTCAACTCTCAGGTGATTTGTAGCCACTCTGTACTCCCACTCCAGCTGTTAGTTCCTGTCTGAGTTTTGTTTCTTTTTAATTTGGTTCTTCCTCCAGAAGTAGTGTGCTGTGCCATTTAAGTGCTGCCAAGTGTCAAGTTACATGTTTCAGTGCTGTAGCTCCCTTTCATTTCAGCGTATCAATGTTCCTTCACTACTCTTTACCCTGTTAATATCTCTAGATCCTCGTCATATTCTATAGTTGAAAGATTGTTATTATTGGCTCTTCTCCACCTATTGGCTTTTCCAAATTGTTTTCATGTATTATCTATTCCATCTTCCATATTGTTAGAAAAGATGCTGTAGAAAATAAGGCCACATGACACTTCCTGCAAAAGTTCAGTTTCAAACTCCCCATGTCAGAATGGTGTTGTCATTCACCACAGCTTTCCCTTTGGAAATACTTAGCCCTTTTCAGACAATATAGCATTTTACCCATCCCTGCCAACTGGCATTGTTTATGAAGCACATGATCTAATCTTTACTTAACATCCAGAAATATCACCTCTGTCCTCTTCCCTTCATCTGCCCTGTGATGCAGCTGAGAACAGCCACAGTACACAAGTTTGGAATAGGTACTTCCGAGGAATAGGTTGGACATTAGGAAAAGATTCTTGACTCAGAGGGTGGTGGAGCACTGGAACAGCTCCTCAGGGAAGTAGTCATGATATCAACTCCGACAATATTCAAGAAGCATTTGGAACACATCCTCAGACATACGGTGTGAATTTTGGGGTTGTCCTGTGAAGGGACATGAGTTGGACTGGATGATCCTTGTGGGTCCTTTCCAACTCAGGGCATTCTATGATGCTACTTCTACATTACCCTTATTTGCTACCAGTTTTCTGTCCTAATAGTTCTATTATCTTACAGGATAGGCAGATTACACTTACTAGATGCTAAATGACCAGATTTCTCTTCCCCCCTGCGCTTTGCCTGCACTTTGCAATGTATTGCTTTATGTACTATGTTTTATTTCAGTTTTCAAATGTACCTGTCAGTGATTCAGTACGTTCACAAATTTCCTGAAGATGAGGGTACTCGTATCACTCTGTTCTGCTTATTTATGCACTTAAACTTCTCAGGTATTTACTTACCTGCATTTATCAATAACCATAACAGATATGAACTTCATTGCTTCTTAATTGCCCATACTCTTTTAGTTCCCTTTAAATGATGGATTCAAAAAAAAGCAGCTTAGTGGTTCAGTCATATTAAAATCATAATTGATTTTGCCTCACTCCTCATTTATTAATGGACTTACACTACCTTCTTGCTAATAAACCTCCCAGTAATGAGTTTAGTCCACAGAGGATATGTTTCCACCTCAACAAACCACCAAGCAATTTAGGACAGTTTGTAGTCTCTGCATAAGGGAGTCCGAAAACAGGAATAGAAATTTATGCAGGCCATAATTAAAGCACTTTTAGAGAGCTGTGTGGGGAGTTTACCAATGTTTTTGCACTGTGCCCATCTGTGGTCAGTGTAATTAGTCCTTCACTTGCCATGCATTTTTCACTGACAGTTTTTGATGAAAACAAAGCTTCAAATATTTACAGAGGGATCAAACTCTGGTCATTTTTTATATTTGAACAAAAATTTCTTGTGCAGATGATGGGGGCAAAACTTCCTTTCGGAGCTTCTTAGCACTAGGGAATGTGTGCAGGCAGCAGAAAAAGCCATTCACTGGGATGGTGGCTGTTCCAGATGCGTGGAAGGCCTAGCACACCCAGAAAAATCAGAAGTAGGACTTTACCAGTTCAGAGTTACTGGTGAAAGAAGATTACCTCATGGAAGTAAAATATAACCAGTAGTTTCTACTGGAATAATTTACATGGTAGCACCATTACACACTTGGGGAAAAGAAGATCATTGGGTTGAGAGATGATACACTCTGAGACAAACCAGAACTCTCAGATTGCAAAGGCTTAATCATGTCCCTTTCTAATTTTAACGACAAATCCCTGTGACCTTCCTTCCTTCCAGGACTGTAAGATTTTAGGGGCCAGAAACTTATTTGTCCAGCACCCAAAACATTGGGGTGATGGTAGAAGAGAGGGTGTTCTCGTAAGTCTAAGCTTGTAGTGCTGCCTAACAATGAACTCTTGCAATAGTGTTATTTTCTCCTGTCCTCACATACAATTACGTAGAGACAAGAGAAGGTGGACAGTGAGGGGAGCCTTCTTTCCTGTTGGTCTGTGGGAGTTCCATAGCAGAACTTTTGGTGAATGACAGAATGCCGAGGGGAAGAAAATGAGCAAAACTGGGGAAAAAGAGAGGCCAGGTGGGCTCAGCCCTCCAGTTGATGCAGCAACCTGATCAGAATACCTGTTGACTGGGTGTTAGATGCTCCCTGTTTTGCACCTCGCAGGGAGGACAGTGCTGAAGTCATGCCTTTTGATTTGCTGATCCTTAATGCTACTTTTCAAAGGCATAAATACCTCCTGAGGTGTAAGGGAGAATCAGGTCTAGAAAAAATAACCTTTGCATAGAAATCCTTTTCTTCTAGATCTCTCCTTTTGGGATCTTTGGATTCTGGAGGTATAATGATTAATGTTTTTAGTGGACTCTGGGATGGACAATGCATGCTTCTCTTCTTGCCATTTTCTTTCTGTTTCCCTCTTACTCACACCAATAAATACAGATGTTTGTTAAAGGAAGGTCAGTCCAAGACTTTACATTCCTCTATGCACAAGTAACACCCCCACCCCCCAGTTTTATTCATGGTGATTCATCACTGATAAATAATTAACACACACACACTCACACAAATGCAGACACCAATCAGAATAACAGCAAACTGACTTGACTTTTCATTGAGATAAAAATTCTACTAAGTGAAGAGGAATGTAAAATCTGGGAGAGGATATAAGGAGAGAATACAGAAAAGTGCAGCTTTTCTAATAGCATTTTTAGTTGTCATAATACACAGACAGGGTTTCCAAAGCTAAAATACATGTTAACACATTCCAAAACATTTCTATTAAAATATTTTTCAGTACTTCAGTACAGCAAATGATGCAAAGCCAAAATTCCCCAGATGATGCACAGAACATTAGAGAATTAGTTTAACATTCTGACAACCCTGCAATTTTATTTAAACAATTTCTTCCCTATCCAATTCCCTACAGAGAAGTATTGTACCCTTTTGTTTATTGTAGTGGACATATTGCAGATCTCTGATTACCTTCCCAAAGGACCACCCACTACAAGAAGTGCTTTTGTGTTGCAAGCAGAGCTTAGCTCATTCCTCTCCCCCTCCCATCCACCTTCCTTTTTTCTTTTCTTTTTTTCTTCCTTTTTTTCCCCCTCCCTTTAATTTTCTTAGCATTCTCATATGCCGCAGATGAGCTGACAGACTAGCCTGCCATCTGTTCTTCCATGACATGGTGCAACCCAATCAATTATCCTCAAACCACTTTGGAGTAAATAAATGTCTACAATAATAATAATTAGTCAGTTAAAAAGAAAACAGCAACTTGCAACTCCTGATGGGAATTAGGTAGATTTCAGAACACAGCACTTTATTAACTGAGATTATTAGACCAGGAGAAGAGAACTTTGGGAGGAAAAAAGTCACCTTCAGCAATTTATTCTGAGACATGAATATAAGATAGCATCCCTAGCCTTTGGGTGTCTTTGACTCTTTGTAAACATTGATGCCAGGTTCAAGCAAATTTGTCACCTTCTAAAATTTTGCTATTAATAGATGTGTTAGCATACATACAAGAATTTGTATTAGTATTAGGGCTGTATTAAAATAGAAATGAACATTTTAATGGAACAATGACCAGCAGATGACATTTATATAGTGTAAAGAGGCATAGACATTTCTTCAAGCATCTTTATTGATGATCTGGATGAGGGGATTGAGTCCATCATCAGCAAGTTTGCAGATGATACCAAGCTGGGAAGAAGGGTTGATCTGTTAGAGGGTAGGATGGCCCTGCAGAGGGACCTGGACAGATTGGAGAGATGGGTTGATTCTAATGGGGTGATGTTTAATAAGTCCAAATGTCGGGTACTTCATTTTGGGCACAACAATCCCATGCAGAGCTACAGACTGGGGCTAGAGTGGCTGGAGAGTAGTCAGGCAGAAAGGGACCTGGGAGTGCTGGTTGACAGGAAGCTCCACATGAGCCAGCAGTGTGCCCAGGTGGCCAAGAAGGCCAATGACATTCTGGCCTGCATCAGGAATAGTGTAGTGAGCAGGACCAGAGAAGTTATCCTCCCCCTGTACTCGGCACTGGTCAGGCCTCATCTGGAATACTGTGTACAGTTCTGGGCCCCCCAGTTTGGGAAAGATGTCAGGATACTGGAATGTGTTCAGAGGAGGGCAACGAAGATGGTAAAGGGGCTGGAGCATAAGCCCTATGAGGAGCGACTGAGGGAGTTGGGGCTGTTTAGTCTAAAGAAGAGGAGGCTCAGGGGAGACCTCATTGCTCTCTACAGCTACCTGAAAGGAGGTTGTAGTCGGGCAGGGGTTGGTCTCTTCTCTCAGGTGACCAGTGACAGAACTAGAGGGCATGGACTCAAGCTTCGTCAGGGAAAGTTTAGGCTTGATGTGAGGAAGAAGTTCTTTACTGAAAGGGTGATTGGCCATTGGAATGCGTTGCCCAGGGAGGTGGTGGAGTCGCCGACCCTGGAGGTGTTTAAGGGGAGATTGGATGAGGCACTGAGTGCCATGGTTTACGTGATGGTTGGGGTTGGTGTTAGTGTTGGGTTATAGGTTGAACTTGATGATCTCAGAGGTCCTTTCCAACCTTGTGATACTGTGATACTGTGATATGTATAAGGCCTGATATCTTCAGGGAGAGGTTTGTCTACAACAACCAGCATGAGTGAAAATATCCTGAGTAAGAAGAGTACATTATACATACATTCACTTCAAGAACATGTAAAAAGCAGAAACACAAACTGCTACAAACAGCAAACAGGTTTGCAATATAATATTAGAAATTAAGAAAATCAGGAAGATTGAAATTAATATCAGTGGACACCCAAAATCACACAAAGAAGTTCCTTATGAAGTTAATCTGAACATTGTTTTTCACAATGCAGGGAACTGCTTGCTATTTTATTTCTATGACATTAATTTAGTCATAATATAGTAAAAATTATTCAACTTAATCAATTGCTGGGTATGTAAGATATATGTTAGCACTTGAATGCTTAGCACATTTTGAGCATTTTTACTTCTCCAGCAGGAAGGAGGTGAAAGTTAAATCAGAAAGATTCAGTATTTCAGTGTGCTCATCGGCAACTTGTCAACTAAAATTTCAGTCAGGGAATATATACAATCTCACTGATGGATCAAAGGGCAAAATACTGTCCTTATTTTGAATATGAATGGATGTCATGTACATGTACTTGTGCATGTACATATACAGAGCAATAAGTGAAATAACTTCACGTGTATAAGTGATGTCTCCAATCTTTTCTAAACCGTAAGCACTTCACATCCTGTAATTATTGTCTTCTGGAGACCCAATTTTACCAGATGTTAGAAAACAAAATAACAGCACAACTCTGAACTTTCCACCCAAAACTGCCTGATCAGTCTGAGACAATGTAGACTATTTCCTGCAAAGTAAGGAGCAAGGTAAATTGTATGAACCGCCTTAGAGGCTACAACTTTGACATATATAAATATCAGATCACCTACTGTAATATTCTAAGGGCTAGGTAGTTCTAAACAAGACTACTGAGTACAGTGACTATGTGTGTTTGCTGACATGTTGCCCTATCATAATTGGTGGGAGATCGAGGCAATTATCCCTAAAGCATCATGGGTGGCAGCAAGGAATCCAGTGATGCTGTTCTTTAGAGGCTATATTGTGTTTGTTCCTACACTTTGATGGTGAGGCATGAGGCAGACTCCAGCTCACATCCTTGTGGCTTCATTGCAACTTCTAACACGGGCATAAACAATCGGATGGGAACGTGGAGAGAGAGTGGAGAAATATCTGCCATAATGTAGGCCAGTGAAGATAAATCAGTGAATCATGGAAGATCTTCTTCAGTCCCTCCATGACTGCTCTGCTGTGATTTCTGTGACATGTATATGTTAATGTCTTTGCCTGTCTAGGTTCTCATACCACTCCTCCTCACGCAGTAGCCAATATGCTTTATTTCCAGTTTTCTAGGTACTTCAAAGGAGCAGTCACCTTTCTGTTGCAGTCTCTAACCTCTTACTGCTATATTTTTCTCTATATTTTAACTTTCACTTTAGAAAAGGGCTAGCAATTATTTGCCTGATGTTTCCCTAACTTTGGCCACCTTGAAATGTGATTTTATGATTTTATTTTTGTTGAAATGTAGGACATGAATCCCTTGAAGGCTTTTACAAACATGAGAGTTCCCATGTGTCATTGACACTGATGAATTGCTAGATCACTACAGAAGAACTCGGAAATGGCAATGGAGCTGGCTCCACTGGAGCTAACTGGAGCTCCTGAGAAGGACCAGAGGGGTTTTAGAATCTACTTTGTTACATTATATCAATTAAGCATTTAACGAGTTACAATAAAAAGCAACTTTCCAATGGAATTTTTAACACAATGGAAACAAATTACCTTTGAGATGGCTATCATTTGGAATCTCCAGTAGAATGAAAATAAGGCAAATGCCAACACATATTCATCCAGATTGCCCATAATGAGTTGCCAGGCATCCCTGTTTAAAATCAAGAAAATCTGTGTGTGGCTTCTCTTAGACAGCAGCACAAAATCAAGTGTGAAACACATTGAATGGCACAGCTGATCCAGAATGCTACCAGAAAATATTTTATCAAGCAGTTTTTGCTCTGAAATAGGTACTTTGTTACTCAATTCTCTAAGAATTTGCTTCTTTCCAGAAAACAAAAACCACAATTCCCATACATTTCTCAACTCAGAATGTATTTCCACACTTAGGCACAGTCTATTCACAGCAAATCTAAAATTCTGGCATTGGCACATAGACTGTATTTGTAGTGCTCAGCTGGAGTAAAGGACCACATGATGCATGATGAAGGTGTTTAGTGGAACAGAGAGGCTTCAACTCACTAAACAAGAATGATGCCAATAAACTAAAAAAACAGTGGAATTCACTAAAATCAGCAATATGCTGATTAAGCACATGAGCAGTTTTAACAACTTCCTTATATTTTGAGCCTTTCTGTGACTTTCTGCAGTCACAAGGAAGTTGAGACAACAATTGTGGACAACACTGGTAATTTTTATGGACGGACTCAGCTTTACTGATGTGCAAACATTAACTTACAAGCTTAAGATCTTGTCCATGTAATTTTGCTTATATCTGAGAAGAGAAAGGTTAAATTTAATATTAAAAACCTTCTGAGCAGTTCATCAAAGACTCATTTGAGCAACAGGTATGAGAGAGTACAAGCAGTCATCTCCTCATTACATTTCTCATGCAAAAGCCAGTCACAAATGCACTTTCAGGCCACGGACATGGGTATCATACTTTGTCCTCTCTCTGCTTCTTTGGAGCAGTAGAGAGAAGATGAGGTGTCTGACTGTGTTTCTTGCCAATGAAGGCACACAAAGCAAACCAGAGTATGTGTGAAGCCATGAACAGCATTGCTGTGAAGACTGGTATAGGTTCTGCAGGCCACCTGTACAGAAGAGAGAAATCATCCCTTACTGAGCTCTCCCACATTTGTAAAACATCTAACACTATTCATTTGCAACCTCGCTCTGCATATATTTTCTCACCAGTGTACAAAATGTTAGAGGCATCATTCCTCCTACACCAAAGAAGAGGATGCTTTCATTTCACTAAGGCACGTTGTCATATCCACAGATTCCTGCTGCTTATTAAATCCGGTGTGATTTCCATATACAGAGCACTTCTAAAGATATGTGGCTGTCTCTGTGGTACAGACAGAGAGAATATCATCTTTGCCCCTTCTCAAGGTCAATGCTCCCTCAACACTGCACATTTGTTAGAGCTTACTCATTTTTTGTTTGTTCCCTCGTATTTCCTACAGTGTTTGCAGGGTACATCCAACATGACACAGAGCAAGGATACACTCAGTGCTTCCCCAAACACCTTAGCAGCTTTAGTGTCTTTCACCTTCTCCAATATTTCCCATGATGTTCTCAGCACCTTTGAAAATCTCATGAGGATACAAAAAAAACCAAACCAAACCAAACCAAACCAAACCAAACCAAACCAAACCAAACCAAACCAAACCAAACCAAACCAAACCAAACCAAACCAAACCTAACCAAACCAAACCAAACCAAACCAAACCAAACCAAACCAAACCAAACCAAACCAAACCAAACCTCTTCAGTGCTCCACACACACATGTGGACTTTCTCTGGTTCAGTTAGATGCTTTTCAGCCTTTGATCTTCTTTAATCAGAAGAAGGAAGACGGCTGAGGAAGGAGGATATGAGCTTTCTTTCATGTGTGTTCTATTTCTTAGGTCAAATAAAGAGGATAGCACGAGGACGCTCAGGGAATTAAGTGCAAGATAATCAAAGAAATGACTGAGAGGGATCTGCACCCTGCCAGCTATCCTGAGCTTTGCCCCTCAGTCATGTGGCTAAGCACTGGGAGAGGAGAAGGAGGACTTCTCTGTTAACAGAGGTTAGTGTCTTCGCTCCCTGCCTCCCCCTCCGCCCTCCGCCGGCCCCTTCTCTACCACCTCATGCTCATCTTTATTAGCTTTTTCACACTACACAGCCCTCTCATCGATTACAAGGGCCAGCACAAAGCAGCCTAATGATGGGTCAGTCTTAATGAAAAACGCGGCTGCTATTGAAGTGTCTTGGTTTCCTCCTGCACCCTGCCGAGTACTGGCATGTAGAGCTGTGCCTCCTTTTAGAGAGCAGAGGCATGGAAAATCAACAGTGAACAGCCTGGTGCCTCTGAATAGAAAGGGCCATGTGCATGGCTATTTACTGCTGCAAAAGAGAGAGCATTTGCACAAATGGGAGTGAACATAAGGAGGCCTTCAGAGAAGAATGGGGCCTTGGCAAATTTATAGACTCCCCTGAAAGAAAGTGATTACAGATCATTATCCAATTGAGGCAGATTGATGGGTTAGGGTCAAAGTAATACTGCAGAGCTCACTAGAGGGACAATGCCTGCTTGTCAGTTCTGTACAGGAAAAGAAAGAAAAGGGAAACTACCACACAGAAAGGAAAGACTTAAGCTTTTCCAGCCTCTATCTGAAAAATCATTACTTATCTTGAACATGTGTTCTTTCAAAGAAAAAACCACAAAAAACCCTGCAACCCTGGAATTGCAGGAGCAGCATCAGTCAGTTAAAACTGGGCATTCAGAATTGTAAATGATTGTGCAAACACTGTGCAAACAGCACTTGCAACTTGCAACAAGACTTGTTACCATTACTCTTGGAGATCACAATGAGTATTAGCCCTAGTAATGGATAAACTGCATCTTTATTTCATTTATTAAAGAAAAACCACCAAAACTCCAGACATTTTCTAAAATAAATATGTATATTTTTTAATTTTGGTGAAAGAAGGATGGTTTTGTTAACAGCTATGGTTGAACAGATTTGAAACTCTACAACATCTGGTCAGGCAAAACTCAGCAATACTGACATTGAATAAAACAAGAATAAATATGCTTCTATTGTTTCTTCTGTATTGATTTTTAGAGTGTTTCAAAGTGCTTTGCATTCATGCACTTTTCAAATAGCCATAGAAATGGAAACAACATGGCCCAAAAAGCAGCTCACAGCATTTATTGTGCATTTGCCTCCCATTTTCCAATATGATTTTGGAATGTAAAAAATTTGAGCAAAGAGAGAAGACAATGCATTCATGAGAGACCTGATTTTTTTTTTAATTGTGTTTATTTATTAACTTCTGTGTTGTTCCCCATGCCTCAGAAGCAGAGCACCACACACATACACTTTAATAGATGGGTTGCCATTGGATAACTGAGTAGCACTGGCCCTGTTTCAAATAAAGTCTTACTAGGGCCGCTTGCCTTGGGGCCACTCTCTTGAGAGCGTAGCAAGGGTTCCCTTAAGTTCCATTACAAAACTTCCACAGAAGTTACAGCCTGTATTTTTCTTGCACCTCCTGTCTTCTTGCAGAGGGTATTCAGACACAAAAGGAGGTATTCTGACTCAGATCTCTTAAAAAAGAACACAGCAATTTCCTTCTATGACTTTGACCCAGGGATGAGGTAATCCTGATAGCCATATGAAAAATCTGTAACAATACCAGGTACAGGTAGAAGTACCCTAACTCCCATCTGTTGCAGAGTTGGAAATGACCTGTCTTGCAGCTGTCAGATAAACTGGTTCAACCTCACAAATAACTCCAGATACATGCAGACTTGCTTGTTCTTTAAAGCAATAAGGATAACAAAGGAAATAAACGCTGTTGGCTTCACACTCATCTGCAATTTTTAAAAACATCAGGAGAGACTCCAAGACTCTCACTTCATGTAGTACCTCTCTTGTACAACATACATATTTCTTTATGCTCATTTGGTAGAACTCCATCTGCAGGATGATCATCTTCCTTCTACAGAGTGCTTCTAAAAAGGGATCTTCAGTACCTTTGCTGGAAGGAAAGAGATCACTCACCAAATTCCTGTTTCCTCTTGTGCGGAGTCCCCTGGACTCTTAGCACCACCATTTTTATCTTCACTGATTTTCAAAACACCTAAATTTTCAGTGTAACCAACAGCCCTTCTCCACTGCCCTGAGACAGTTTGTGATCTCATCTTCTACCTAACAAGCCAGTAAGGACTATAAATGACATTCATCTCAGAGCCATGGGGCAACTGTGCAATGCAATTCCACTTAAGGCATCTTCTTCTACCTCAGCATCTGGTAAAACCAAGTATATATTGCATGGTAGGGAAAAAAAATACATATCTGTGGCTGTTTGCCTACCTTATTGTGTTTGCTTGGCTGGAGTTTTAACTTACACAGGTATTCACTGGACTAAGCTTGACAGTTTGAATGTTTTTGCATTTTTCTCATTCATCATTTTGTTACTGGGTGTGATGTGGCCTCCTCAATGCCACACATTCCTCAGTCTTTAGGTGTATAACGCAATTGTAACTGAGACAGGGTAACATGTATGAGACAACATACATTGTACTAAGATACTTTTTATCTTGCCATTCCTTCCAGCTTTTCTCTGCATTGGCCTAACAGTATTCGTTCTTACGGTTTAGAAACAACTTGTAGCTACTCTTCTCCTGAAGTACTGCTTGCATTTGTTTCTACTTGCCTCTTCCAGTTTGGCAGTAGATATCTGTATGTGCAGGACTCCATATGTTTTCGGAGATAATCTGCTTTTTACTACCAGTAAGAATAACCTTGAGTACATATTGCACTGTCACAACATATTTTCTATATGAATCAGAAAGTAAACCTGGTGCACTGGAAAAGCAGACCATATTTTTAAGAGACAAATTCATAAACCATGCTTTTATGAACAGAGCAAGCTGATGTGTGGGGGTGGGGGATATCACAGGAAAACAGATGTGTGCTTATGATCTGAACTCTCTGTCCTACCAACATCACATTAGGTTGGGGTCCATTAATGGTGAAGCCTCCCTCTAAATAGAGGCTGGGTGCTGAACTGTCCATACCACTTCAGTGAAATCAGTGTGAGCACACCAAGTAGACATCAGCACAGAACAATGTTGAGGGAGCAAAATGGCTGTTCCCTTCCACTCTGATCAAGAAAACTATCAGCTATTCAGGGGAAAAAAAAATAATAAAAACCAAACCACAAATCCTAGAATCACTCAGCTGGGAATAAGGGAGTGGGGAAAAAAGCATTTCTCTTAAGGACACTTTCTGCTCTATTTATAGCTATAGTTTGTATGGTGCTTAACGCTTGACCCACAGGGTTCATAGGTAAGTAAGAAATGCACAGATATGTATTCTAAGAGTTATATTTCATCCATATGTGCAAAAAAAGTCACAGGAGAGCTGCAGAAAACTACACACTTGGGGTAGCAACCTTCCTAGTCCAGGAGCAAACTCTGAATCATGCTAAGTCTATCCTCTGGCAAATCTTGAGTTTCAATGAAAATTCTGCTCGAGTAAAAACTTAGAGAAAAATCCTGAGACTATCAGTGTTGGTGGCAATTTTGTCAGTGACTTTACAGGATCCAGGAGTTTAGCATGAGTAAGCCTTGCTGTCTAATTTTTTTCATTGTATAATGCTTGCAATACTATAGTGGCAAAGAAGGTCCAATCTTCCCTCAAAGAGAATGGACATATAGTTTTGCAGTCAGGCTGGTGAGAAAAAGGTGAGAAAATTGGTTCATTTCAAGTTTCCAGTGTCCTGGAAGATATCCCTTTTTTTTAACTTCTTGAGACAAAAGAAAAAAAAGTCAGACTTTTCTGCCTAACGTAGCTTCCTTTTTTTCCTGCCCTTTTTTTAAAGTAGTTCTGGGTTTGGGTTTTTTTGGTGTGTTTTTTGTTTTGTTTTTATTTTTAAGGAAGTCTTGACTACGTGGGTGAACATGTTTATGCCTGCTGAGACTTATCGTAACAGTATGTAGTGTTCTTTGTGTTAGTAAAGCATCCCCTCTTCACAGAGCTGGCAGGGTACTGACAATTTCAGATATATAATTTGTTTAATTAAAAAAGCCAAAATTGGGCTGTATTAGCTATTACCAGTTTCTCAATTCTGCCTACAAACAGCTTGAATTACAAAATAACTTTTATGGTTTAGTGTTTTTCTTCACAGGGAAGAACTTCTTCCTTGTGTTCTCTGGTGGCAGGACTCCAGGGATGTTGTCATAGCAGGTGGCTGCACTCATGTAGATGGAGATTCTATACAATGAAAAGCTCCCTAAAGATTTGCTGAGCCTCCTCTTCACCAACAGATCCAGGTCTGTTGCTTCAATTGTACTGCCTTTGATTTATAAGAAGATACGTCCTGGTGTCGCATTACATATGGGCAGCAATACTGCTGTAGCTGTAAAGCCTAAGAACATGAATATATACAGTTTATATACATTTCTATTTAAAATGACATGCAGGTCCAATATTTTAGGACATATCAATCAAAGTAAATTTATTACTCTTCTATAGAAACTTTTATTTATGCATAAAGCTATGAGGAAAAGGGCTTTTAATTTTACCAGTGAAAGGAACATGAAGACCCTTTTCTATCTAAAAATGCCTTCACATGCTCTGTTATTTTTCTGTCCCTAGAGACATGTTTGGCTACTGATATCATGCCTTTATGCATAACAAAATGCTGAAGAATCTCTCCGGCCCATGTCATTCCCTCCAATCAAACCTGGGTCTATAATGGGGTTGAAAGTTGTTACTGCATGCCTGCTCTTTACAGGCCTACATGAAGGACAAGGTGGACAAACTGTAGCAAGTAGACAGGCTGTAAAACACTAAGGAAAACAGCAAGGAAGCAGATTCAGCAAAAGAGGACTGAACATGAAAGATTAATTGTATTCCATACCCTTCCAAGTGGAAGATACTCTACTCAGACTGAGGTACCCGAGTGATGAAGACATTGAAACCTATATTTTTGAGCACGTGAAAACTATTCTGTGACTAGAACAAGGGTCACATATTTTGAAAGCCAGTTCAATAAAGCAAAATGCCTATTCCAATTCCTTGAACTCACCAATCAAACTGCATCCAGAAGTGTTGCCCATTTGCTCCACAGAGGACCTAGTGTATTTGTAGTTCCCAAATGCATATGGACTAATCAAAACTGCCATATAACAAGAAGCCAGCCAAGAAGCCCAGACAGTTTGGTTAATGAGACAAAGAACAGCTTCGTATTCATTCCTTCCTAAACAAAGATCAGAGGAAGGGGCATGGGCTGGTGGGAGAGAGATTACAAGAAGTACAGCGGGCCCAAAGAGAAGGGCTCAAGCAGACAGTCAATTAGGTAATGCATCCAAGCCCGATCTAAAGACCCACTGCAAACAGAGCAGCCATTCATGCATTATGACATGCAGGTCAATAGAAGTAATCACATGCTTGCCTGGTACTTATGGCTGCATTTGCAAAACATCACATGCCAACGTATGATGAAACTCAACACAAATCACAAACTATAGTGGCAAAATGAAAAATGTCTTTGGATATTTTCCCATTTAAAAAAATAAAATCCACATTATTTTTAAAATTCAAAACACATCTTTTTTCCCCACTGAATTCTCAAAAGTCATTGAAGTGAATTTTAAAGAACTCAGCATATTTCACGCTCCATTTCTGAAATGTTTCTCTTTCTGATTATCTGAAGATTTTATCTTCCAGGAAAATATATCGAGCTTCTCCGTGAACACCATAGATGTAATTATTTTTAAACACAAGACAATTGCATTGTTTGTTTCAAGGCACACATTGATCAAAACAAATGTCAGAAAATAATTTTCCTTCCTATTGGGTGCTATTATACTTCCTGTTTGGGCAGATGCATTATTTTGTTTGCCTTTTCTGTTTCTGGAGCATCTGTTAGCAGTTACTGCCAGAAATGTGATAATGACCATGGTTGACCATTAAGCTTGAGCTGGTGGATCCTATGCTCTGATTCTCAGTCTAAGCAAATTGCAGATATTTCTTTCACTAACACAAGCAACACAAGCCAGCAAGCACAGCAGAAATGTTTGTCCTCTGTTACCCACAAGGTCAGGATCAAGTCCATCTACAGCACATTAGAATATCGCAGCATGGAAGGAATCCATGTGGAAGGTTTTCCAATAAATAATCACACTATGCACTCCTATGAGGTCTTGTATCTCTTTCTTTGAGGGTCGAGCTAAGCTGTTAAGCTGTTCAGCTTACTAGCAAGTTTGGGCAGAGGCTGCTCACAGACCAGGCCCTAAAAACTTTTACAAACAATTCTGCAACTCTTGAGCTTGTCTGGAAAGATGCATTTAAAAAACAAAAAAAGAAAGAGAAAAGAAAAAAGAAAGATAAGTCAACACTCTTCTGACAAGCCTTGGAAGCATTTGTAATGTTGGCAGAACAGGGAGGTCTTGAATTGCATCATTCTCTTCAGAAGGTGAGCCTAATGCTAAGACCTTCCCTGTAGAATGGGTTTTCTCCTCTTTCTTTCATCATCTTCCTTCTCGTGTGTGGTATGTGTTTGACATCAAGGGACAAAACAATGAAAATTAGTAGAAATGGCAGCATGAAGCATCAGTTTTGAGTGGGAATGCTTTTCTCATGTTTAGTCAGAATGCTTTTCGCATGTTTAGTTTTCCTAGTAAAGTCTTGGAAGAAAGGCAATCAAAACTCCAATGGATCCCAAGAACTGTATTTTCTGCAAATAGGTTGTGAAGGCAAGAAGAGCAAACACGAGTAGCACAAATGTGCTCGTTGCAAAACTGTGGTTACAAAACAGTGTGTTTATAGGAAGGGGAAAATAAGAGGGCAATGATACAGCAGCACCTGGTTTGTTAAATCTGTGGAAACCTCACATTGGAAACAATTCTATCTGCCTGGAAATTTCTGAAGAATGAAAGGGCCAACACTGCATATTTTAGGATTGCTGGTGCAACATTTCCTCAAATACAGAGTACAACCAACTGTGCCATTCATTCTGGTTTGGAGGAGCCCTCAAAACTACAAAAGAATTTCTTTAAGGCCCTTATCATGCTGAAATACGTGCAATTAGAAATCTGCTAGAATTGGGCTGCCAGAGGCATCAGTCCCCTTACATACTGTCAGTCTGTATGTCTGATACATGACATTTTCCTAAATCCTGTCAGGGATAATCTATCACATAACCATCTTTTGAATTACAAATTGAGACTGTGGTCTTTTATATAAATATGCTTCAAATTAAGATGCTTCCCATTAGGAAGATGGTCACTGTTCTTGTACAGAGGAAAATACTATCAGTTAACCAAACATGTGCTAATGACCAGTGCAAAGAACCAGGAGCAAACAGAAGCACAAAGCAGGCCTAAGGCTGAGACATAGTAGCAGTTATGGCCTAAAAAATTTTTGTCTCCTCTGCTTTTGTATCCTCTGCTTGTGTTCAAGAAATGCAAGTCTGCATTTCTACCTATTCCAAGATCCAGAGGTCTACTAGAAAGGGTATGACACGACATTCTTTGCCACTAACTGATCAGTAGGAAATATCCAGATAACATAATATATTTTCTTCTAGGGTTCCAGGATACTCCAGAATGCTGTTGTTTCCTTCAATATGAAAAAGGAAGGCTTTTTGATGAGTTCCTTCCCAACACCTCCATCCCCTTCTCCCCAAATCAACTCATCTTCATTGAGTTTTGCCACATATAGGTGGAATTTGTCTTGTGGTAGTTTGAAGCCCAAAGCATACCTATTCTGAATTTTTCTATGAAAATAAAACAGCAAACAATGAACATAGTAGATACACATTGGGGTTTGGCATGGAAGAAACTGGCCACCAGAAATATTGTGTGATATTAAATGATTAGGAAAATATACTGAGTAGTACTGTCCTACTCAGCCCCACTTGGAAGTAATTAAGAAGGAAGAAACAGTGGATAGTAGTCGTCAAACATACTACGAGGAAAGCTGTCGTCGCCAGTCAAAATGTGGGCTATGGAAAAGGATAAGCATAGACACACAAACCAGCATCAATAAATATCAAATATTCAGCCGAAAAGTTCAAAGGCTAGCAATGTGCAAGTTGGATCATTACGGCAATGATGAGTTCACATATTCAATAATGAATTAATTATTTACTTTTTATGCAAAGAAAAATGCATTGGATGTCAGTAATATGAACATATTATGTGGTACAAGCAGGAGTGGGACACATCAGGATCCCACTGAACCTGTTCTGGAACGTCTGTTGCTCAACCTAGTCACAAATGATTTGGAAGACAGGGTCAAAAATGAGGTGACCATGTTTGGTGTTGATACAAAATGATTTGTGGTCATCAAACTGACTGTGAACAGCTGCTGAACGATATCATGATATTGAGTGACTGGCTAAAAATATGGCAGATGGAATACCTTGGTGTTAAGTCTGAAGTAATGCATATGGGAAAACCATATGTCACTCTATATAACTGAGTAGTGTCCAATATTGCATCTGCTGTCAGGTACCTGACGTCTCAGAAGGGATGTTAGAGAGCTAGAATGGTAGTGAGCAGAGGAATGGAGATGATCAGAAGTACGAAATTGCTTCCTTATGTGGAGAGATTAAATAATCTGGGACACTTTCCCTTTTGAAGAGACACTAAAAATGCTATGATGTGTGTGATCAAAGTTCATAAAATTATGAATGTCATAAAGTAATATGGATTACCCTTTTATGTTGTTATATGTATAATATGTGTGTGTATTACTTTCCATAACCTATCAACTGAAAGCAACAGGGACCACAACTGAAAGCAACAAGCAACATATTTAGATCAAATGAAAGAAAGTGCTTGTCCTCAAGAGTCATGGTTTTATCAATGGGATGCTTGGGATGTCAAAAGTATAAATGAGTTCAAAACATCCTTAGACAGACTCATGAAGGAAAGGTCCGTTGGGACATCTTAATCACAGAGACAGAAATGCAACACCCAGCTCAGGAAGGGCAGGCTTTCAGGCCTGGAAGGCTATGTCAGAAACATTGTCATTCTGTGATCGTCACTCCATGCTTGTCCCACTGTCACCCTCACCCCAGACTCCTATTACTGACCAAAGTCAGGTGTACTTGTACTTATACTAGAGAGGAAAGTCTGGGCTGCATTAATATGCCTCTGAAGAACTTATAATAATTCTAATACAGTGAGTTTTTAGTTTTAAATGCTGGATTATTACGTTTATTTTAGGAGATAAACTCACTGTTTCTCATTGTAATGACAACTATTTGTTGTATCTACCGCTTTTTAAAATTATATTTGTAGTTTAATCCTCTACTTTAGTAAACAACCTCCCAAGCACTCCAGGTCTTTGAATGCAAAACAAGTTATGCACAAGTAAGTCAGGAGCGGACACGCTTGGTTGCCTGGTTGTTTAATTAGAAATTGAAGCAAAAGGCATCCTGCTGCAGGGAGACAACTGGGCTGCAGACTGTGACACTGCCATAGCCTTGCTCTTTCTCTCTTTAGCCTTAAGCAAATCTGATCTTGGGCATCCTGACCCTGACTAATTGCGTACTGTTTCCTGTGATGCTGAGAAGCTGCTTCCACCCTGGACTATTAAGCTTCTCTGCTCTGGTTGATAATTAAGCAGCTGAATGCCAACCCTTTTTTTTTGTTGTTGCTGTTGTGTTGGGGTTCTTTTTGCACCCTTCTTCCCTCCTCCTCCTCAATCCCCTGATCTACAAAGGCCAGTTGGATGCTTCATTTGGCTTTTCATCACAATGTTGAGAGGCAAAGATATCCTATTACCTTTCAGAAGACAAGAAAGGTGATAAATACAGTAACTTGAGAGACAAAGCGTTAGGACACTAATGAAAATCTCTAGTGACTAGACAGCAAGGAGGACCTTTTTTTAAGAGTCTCTGTAAAGGGAAGACAACTTTATCAGCCTATGCAAATGTCAAGCCTAAAGTACACTGGTTTAATGTAGCAGCATATTTTTTTGTCAGGAACAAATGCATACGCATTATAGAGAATTATTTGCAAGTAACTATGCAAGCAAGTTTAAATGTCATGGGTAAAGTAAGTGAGATAACAGCTAGAAAAGGCTGTTATCTTGATATCTAGGTTTATGAAAGTATAATGTGGCCTAGACTGGAGGAATTGGTTTTCAGAGATTTTTTTTTATTGAATAGTGTGGGAGAATGACATGTATTTTTTTATTTCCTAATGGAAATGGCGACTAAAATAATTCATCCAAATTTTAACAACCATAAAGGCTTCATTAGGTCATTATATTCATTTATTAGGTAAAAGTAAATAAAAAGAGACTTTAACTGAATTATAACCAGCTTGAAAAATAACAAATATATTGTGTATGAGAAAATCAGCTCCATCTGATGTGCACCAGCTACCATATGTAAAATGCCCATTATTTGTCCTATCCCTTTGAAAATCGTTTTATTGGAATGTATCAGTTAAACTAAAACACATGACCCTCCTTCTTCTGACATGAAAGAAACCACTGAAAAGAAGTCTTTTTTTTTTTCCCCTCCCTTCTACTCATGTGAACTTTCTGTGAAAAAGGCAGCTCCAAGAATTTTTATCGGTGTCTGTGTAATGACAAGTGCATCACATGCATCCTGAACCATTAGCTGCCTACATCTGAAAGAATTTGGTCAACATTTAGGAATTCACTTAATGAAAGGCTGGCCTATTAAAGCTCTGCTTGCTTTGGAAGTTGATTGAGCCTTTCTTTTCAACTTCCTGCATCGTTGTAAATGATGCTATGCAGTGCCCTCATGTGATACAGTCTAGACAACAAGCTTGCATTGTAACACCAAAAAATTCCAAGTACTAGGTGACACATTTCTGCTCAGAGATACAACTGTGCAGTACGAGGCTCTTTACAAATCTCTTTGTGAAATCACAAATTTTAAAAGCAACAGCTCCAAAAAGCATCTATTTACATTCTGAGGAGATAAAGGAACAGCACTTCCCTCATACAACCACATGATGATTGAATCAACAATTAAATAAACAAATAGAAAACCTGTAATGAAAAAAAGAGTCAGTGGATGTGTTTTCACTTCAACCCGTCAAATGCATTTTCAGGTTCTTCATAATATTCCCTATGTAGGCCATCACTGGAAATGGCTCCTTAATGCAAGGAGTGCTTTGCCAAATGAAAGTTCTGCCCTATAAGAGTGATTATACTAAAGCCTACGGCACACACGCTGCTCAGCTCAACTGGAACAGAACTGAAACATAGAGAAATAAGAGGGTCTGGACAAGTGACACATTGGAGTTGATAGTTTGGATTGACATGAAGGAAAGCAGTGACTTGCTGCATTGAGAAGTGTATTTTAGGAAAAAGGCCTGGAATGTGACAAAAATAGAAGTATGAGTTAAGGAAACAAATGGAGTCACTGGCTGGACAGAAGCCTTGGAGCACCTGGAAGGAGAGGTTCAGAGGAGGGATGTGAGAAGGTACAAAGACTCTTTGCCTATGATAGCACCAGCAACACCTAGTCCCACGCGTAACCTGGATGAGCTCAACGTTTTAGATAAGGGTTGCATCTGCTCCTAGAAGTACAGAACTTCATCTCTTGGACCACTAAAACAAACAGAGACCAGAATTAAGCTCCCTAACTACTGGCTTTTAGGTTTTGGCTAAATTGCTAATTTTTTGGCTTAGAATTTGCTTTTTTTAGTAACTTGACACTACTGATGATTTAAGACCAGTGTGAAGTGGGCTATGAGACCAGCAGGTTCTGCATTGGGTAGGCATTGCTACTTTATGACACGTGTTGATTAATGTAAATGCCTGACATAGCAGAACACATAACAGGATGACTTTAAAGGAGGAAACAGTTACCATAGGGAGGACATAACAGTAGGGGAGACCACTGATGGGTCAAGCACTCAATCGCATTCCAAACAAGCTACCTTGTCAGTTTTGTGGAATTAGCAAGACGCATTTTCTCAAAATTTCAGGGAAATCTGTTTCCTTTATATGACCTCATCCTATCTTCGTGGATTTTGCAAGTGTAAGCACTACAAAACAGTGTCAGATGGGTGGCACTGGAGACTGGAATAATTAACAAAAAATTTTATCTTCTTGGTTTGGGATTTGCAGGCAAGATGCCCATGAATGAGGATGGAACTGGGCTACATTTCCATAGGATAGATAAAGAACAGGGAACAACATGTGAGAGTTATTCCTCTTGTGAGGCCTGGGAAGAGAGTTGTGTCACATGTGCTTGGCACAGAGTCCCTCAATGAGACATCTGATGAATAACTTATGAAATTACATTTAAGAAATTAAATTTAATTTTAGAACAAAACTGCAGATGGCACGCATTCCAGCTAATATTTCTTCAGGCTCCGAGGACTGAGGGCTTTTTTGTTGTTTTTTTTTGTTTTTTTTTATTTCTCAAACTGATTATCTAGTTAACTCCTCGAATAAATTACCCCTGTTGGCTTTGATCTGTAGTTACTAGCGGAATAACACCATCTTCTAGGAGAGCAGGTTGCCAGCTTCTTTCAAATGAAAGGTCTACGCTTATGAAGTAATTTTTTGATGATCTCACCACTTATCTTCTTGTCTGTGATCTTCCCTTTTGGGTAAGGTTATTGAGAAAGCTAAGTAAGGTAACTGTAGTCTCAGGACACATTTATCCTGATCTATTTTAACTTGCCTTTAAGACTGGATGCAACATAGAAACTTCATTACTGCCTGTGGGGAAAAGCTCAACATAATAACACACAAGACACCAGACAAACATAGGTGTTTAAGCACAGGCAGATGACATATTTTAAACCAATGATCAGGAGGGTTTTGTTTCACTTTGTATGTGAGTTTCACATGGACGCAAGGTCATACTACTCTTGATTTGTTCTGCACCTCTCATTCATAAAAAGTCAATAAAGTAGCCGTTGGCATCTGTCCCTGCACCACCAGAAGGAGGGCTGCTCCAAGATAAATTCCATTCAATGTACACAAGACCAATGACAACGGAAATAAAAATGTGTATCATGTTCATAGTATTGTGCCTGTAGTACCAGACAGTGGAATGCAGAAGTTGCTTCTCATAAAATCCATTTTTCATAAATTCCACCCTGGCCAGATGAAAGAAAACACCCAGCAAATAGTAAAATAAGCAGTTAAAAATAGTGTATGCTGTAGTAACAGCTGGAATTGGACACTGGAGGGAGTGGAACACACTCAGCCTAAGACATTCTTTCTTGTCCCTTCTTGCTTGAGTATTGAGTTTATGCCCAAAGAATGAAGCATTGAAGCCCTACTTGATCTGCTTCCATTCCTTATTCTCCACATCAGCAAGGAAAGAATCAGGAAAAGAAAACCCGAGCCAGTTAATGAATCATAAAGCCCAACACTTTGTTGTTGGGGGAGGAGAAGCACACAATTCCTCAATAAAGCCTGCAGAAATTCAGCACCAATGGTGTGGAACTGTTTTTTGAATCAAACCCTGAGAACCCATCATGATTTGTATTCATGTAAACACCTACATTTTTCGTTAACCAAACTGATTTAACTGCTAATTAAAACTAGTCAGTAAGCACAAAGCAAAATTAATTAAACCATTTAGTCTGTAGATGCAAATGAGGCAAAGTTACAGCTTGGACACGATGAAAATAAGTATAAGTACTACTCATCATCTGGCAAAATAGTTCTTGAGGTAAATACTTTATCCGGAGATGATGTAAAGCCAAAATAAAAAAAATCATACTGCTGACTACATATGATCTTTTATTGATAAAATGTTCTGGAATATAGCTTCTTCTCTTTGAAACAGTGAAATATTGGACTCAGTAGTTTTAAAAACACCCTCCCATATAAGAAATCTTCCAAAATAAGGTCTGGATCCCAACTCGTTATACTAAGGCATGCAAAGTTGCTCCTGTCTGTCACTGGCAAGTGTTTTACCTCTATCTGGACCTTGTATTTTTGATGGCTATTTTTATAGCTTTGCGTTTTCTCAGGGGGAAAGTATCTGCTGGGTGAACTACATTGTCTGATGTTAAATGGAAATAGTATTTTTCTGAAAGGAAAGGTCAGAAACCTGTGGCTCTTTCTTTGGCATCCCTGTGCTCTGCCTCCGCTTTCCATAGCACCCATGTGTCTCAACCCTAATTGCACTTACTCTACTAAGACCCCTCTGGAACAGGGACACACACTGCTACCCACATTGTATAAGCTGTGAACTGAAGGAGTTTAAATAAACATTCAATCAAAAACAAGAAAAGATCAAAATGCCTAAAGCTGTGGTCCAGCAGCAGCTCATGCATGAAAGCCTGTACCTAGGGACCCAGAGCCATGTCCAGTCCTCATAAGTTACCTGGACTCCCTGTGTGGTGTTTGGTAGCCCTCTGGAGAGTTTCCTTAGGCAGGTTCAGACATGAAACAGGGATCTCACTGAAGTGCAATTGAGAGCTAAGAGAGATACCTGCAATTTGACAGAGTAAACTGTCCTTCCATCTTTTGCTTTACTTCTGGTGACCCAGACACAGGTCTTTCTGCTGAGTGCACACACCCCACCTCTTAGTCAGAAACATAGCAGGGTTCAAGCTTACCTTTTTACAACACACTTGTTATCAAGGAGTATCAAGTAGTCATAGCACTCATCCAGGGTGCAGGAGACCTTGCTTCGTTTCCTCCCTGAGCTTGCACATCCTGTCCCTGGGAACCCAAGCCAGTAGCCTGATGGTGATGCTAGCAGGCACAGGGGAGTGGGGGGACTCACCTCCCTCCTGTCAAGCAGATGTTGCTCCACAGAAACATGCTTGAGGACCCTTGGGTCAAAGACAAGAACTCAGGGCACTGGGATGGGGAAGGGCAGTTTTTAGCTGCTGAGTGTTCTCGCAGGACTGCATCCTCTACCTGTTTCACAGACAGCTACTGGGCTGCCCAGAGAGGAGTTCACTAACAAAATGTGTAATTCCTGACTTCCCAGTGGGGTTAGATGTGGGCTTGCCAGGAAGGCTGAGGCATTTCTAGCAGGTATCATCCGTCAGCATCTGGAGACAGTTAAGATACAGTAAAGCACTCATGAAGTTTAAAGATTGTACAAGCAGACGTCTCAGACTTTGGTCAGGTCTGAAGCAATGTTCCTGAGGTCCCCAGTGAAGAAGGAAATGACCCCCAGGCCTCTCTTAACACCCACAACCCCTAAACCTCTCTGCTGTGACTCCAGCCTTCCCCATTCTCTCCTGAAAAGTGAGGCCCAGCTGAGTGCAGGGATGGCTGCACCTTCTAGTGGGATACAGACCTACGCATGGTCTCCCCAGCAGCTGGAAAGCTACTCTGCTTGCTGGGTCCTCTGTGGGCAGAAAACCAACTGGCAGCTGGGGATCCTGACAACCACTGCACTAGTGCTGTGCAGAGCATCATCGGTTTTGCCAGCACAGTGCTTGTTTTTTCTATCTGTGCTACCAAACTGTTTGAATCCAGTAGGAAAACCTAAAAAAACCAGCTTGCTTTTTAGCTAGGTAAAGAAGTCTGCCAGTCTCCCACCTGATTGTTGGTTGGTTGACATTTAATGATAGTCTTCTGTTTGAGAGGCTACCACATCCTTTCCCATTACCGTTACTGTTATGACACTCTAAGAATTTTTTTTCCTTAACATTTTTCTCACCCACCTTTAGATGCATTTCTGCCTTTAGCTGCTTCCATTGTAACACAGAAAACACATTAAGGGAAAAAATCCCAACCACAAAATGAATAAGTTCATTCTCCTTGCCTCAAACAATCCTGGAGAGGGAACAGGGCAAGGTCAAGTGCCTGTTTTGATATTTCCCTCTCCCCTCATGACTTCTGTTAATGGTAACTATACCCCGCTCGTCAAGCACTGCAGTCAGTGTGATGCTCATTGTGCACTGTCTCTCAGAAGGACCCTTATGAGTCATGGGAGCTGATACACTGGAAAGTGTGTGGAACTTCTGCTAGAATAGCATCTCTTACACAAGACACCTGTTGTGGCTATTGTAGTCTAGGCTAACTGACTGTTAGCTTTGAGGCACACCTAATGTAGTCACACTGTCAAAGGCATGATACTTACCTGCATGCTGCAAAGATGGAACTAATGCAAACCAAAATAGTTTTTCTTTTATTTCTATTAGTACCATTATTAATATATTTCACACAGTTAAAGATGCATTATATCTAGACCTCCTTCTTTAAATGTTTGTGCATAAATATATCTTAGATACAATTTCAAACAGTAGAAACAAAATAGCATGTTGCAAAAAAAAAAGCATAAAAGCAGAAACAAGGGTATTACAGTTAAAATTTCATGAACACTGATAAGATTGCCAGGTAAAAGGAGCTTAATAAAAACAAAACAGAAACAAAGGACTCATACCTCTGTTAAGCTGGTGGGAGGCAGCTTCAGCTTGCAAAATCCCCACTGTAGGAAATACTTAAGCAAGAATTGTCCATTTTTATGAAGAAGGCCAATAGACAGGTTTTACTGAGCAGATCTTTGAGTTATTCGGGTGAAAAGAGTTGGCCCGGTAATGGTGACATACATTTGGTACCTCAGCTGTGGCATGATACACTGCTCTGCAGAGTTACTTGGAGAGCAAGTGCTGAAGAACCCAGCTCAAGTATGAAAAAACAGCTCTCTGCTTGGACTGCATCCTCCCAGCCCTGCTGCAACAGCAAAGCACGTAGCTGTCTAAAGCAGCAGGCTGATGCAGCCAGCACAGTAGCTGCCTATTTAGCCTGTTTTTTCAGTCCCTTGAAACCAAAACAGCTGCTGCGGCCACCAGAGAGGGTCGAGTCAGGACACCAAGACCAGTAGCAACTGTTATTTTCTAATTTCCAACCTATCCCATATGCTGATACAGAATCAGCAATCCTGTTTTGTTGGCATTGTCCATTCTGGCTCTGCTACTTTCCCTTTCCCATCCTGTTGCCTCCTGATGACACCTGCTTGGTTTTGCCTATGCGGCTGAGCAGGGTCAAGGAAGCTGATGATATTTACTCTGGCTAAGCACCTGGACAACCTTGGTTGTTCTGGAGTTCAAGTTAGCCCAACAAGGCTGTGTATCACTGTACTGTGTTGAGTAGATATATGCACTGAATAAGTCATCTTATTGTCTGCACAGCACAGGGCTGTGACAGCCATTTGAACAACTGCCTTTCTACCAACCCAGAATATGTATTATTTAGTTCAAAGGCCTTTGGAGCAAGGATTGTCCTCTGTCATATACCTGCATGGTGCCCTGCTGAATAGAGACCAGCTTTTGGTCAGTGCCTCAAGGTAGTTCTGTAACATAAATGATTATTCATAAGAAAATAAATATAATGACTCACATCAAATGTCTAATGATACTGCTCAAAGAATCCTAGGGGTGTTTCTAAAATGTATTCTTATCATATTAAAAATGTAGGATCTGAGTATAATTTCATTCCCTTTAACAGTCTTTTAGATGACCAAAAGGCTATTTTCTCCTTGTTTCATCCACTTATAATCCTACGAGTATTGCAGAAGGAACAAATAGAGACTAGAAACCATACATATGATTATAAGAATCTACATTTTATTACAAACCACCCTATCTCCCTCCCTCTCCCTGTGCAAGAATAATATTACTTGGGTTGCAAAATCAAGCATTCAAAAACCAGGAAGTTCAGATTTTCTCTGCAGATCTAATTCAGCCACACTGTTTTTATATGTTACAACAACATGTCAGTAATTAAAGACTATTATTGTGAGGTAAATTTCACCTTATCCAGAGCAGACTGGATGCTGCACATATAATGAGTGACTTGGCAATATTCTTTCTCTTTATTACCCAGTGTGTAGTCCTCAGCTCTACAGCTAGCACCCTATCTAGCTCTTAAAAGAATTTTTTCACAGTCTTTTCTGTGCCTTCATCATTATTGTACCCCAATGTTTTACAGGTGTCAATGCATTTTTTTCCCAATATCCTTGTGATATAGCAATTGATTATCCCTGTTTTACAAATGAGGAAGCAGGACACAGAAAACTTGAGATCTAAAGTACAGCCTCCTTTTGGATGCCCAATCTGAGATGCCACTGTTTTTTATAGATCTTTTCAAGCGCAGAGCACTGCCATCTACATCTGTAATCATGACATATTTCTTCTGACCTTAGTCTAGCCTCTCATCTTGAATAGGTAAAAGAAGCAAGATACTGCAATTAGAAATCAACCCTGAAAATAACTTGTCCGAAGTCCTATGAGAATCTGATGGTAAGGGCAGAGAAGGAGTCTGTCCTGGGACTGGCTAAGATAGAGTTCATTTTCTTCAGTTTCTCACACTAGCCTACCAATGAGAGAGTAGAGAGTGCACAAGTAGCTGGGAGGGGACACAGCCAGGACACAGGACCCAAACTGGCCAAGGGGGTATTTAGTACCATGTGACATCATGTTCAGTATATAAACTGGGGGAGGTGGCCAGGGGCAGGAGAATCGCTGCGTGGGAATGGGCTGGGCATCGGTTTCTGGTGGTGAGCAATTGTGCTGTGCATTACTCCCTTTGAATATTACTTTATTATTATAACTGTTATTTCTCTCTTCCTTTGCTGTTCTATTAAATTGTCTTTATCCCAACCCATAAACTCTACACTTTTCTTTCCAATTCTTATCTCCATGCCACCAGGAGGAAGGAGTAAGTGAGTGGCCACGTGGTACTCCATTGCTAGCTAGGGCTAAACCAGGACAGAGTCCTAGTAATCCAGGCAATGTTTAAGTGCCTTTACTATGAAAGCAATCACTTCCACATGTATTCCCCTGCTCTGTGTACCTACATCTTTCAGATCTATCAGACAAACCACTGAGCAAGAGTCCCTCAGACATCTGTCTCCTTCATTACACAACCTTGATTCAGGCCCAGAACAGGCCCAACCCATGTACCGAATAACCTAAATACTATAATAAAGAGTCCTACCACCCCACCTATAATTATGAAGTGATTTTCCAAGTATAATATCAAATGCAGAAGCTTGGGGCATGTTAACTGCAACATACAAATCAAGCTTAAATTAAAATACTGACGGATTTATTTGTTTCAACAGAAAAAAACACATAATGTTCACTAAATTTAGTGTAGGATAGGAGCAAACAGAAAGACTGCTGTAGAGAATATAAAGACCTCACTGTATGAGGTTTTCTTGACGGACACCTTCTGTGGAGAACAGAAGATCTGTATTAGAGAGGATAGAATGCAGAATGTCACCAGTTTTATCATTGTGTGTAGCAGTAAAACATTCACGTCAAAATAAATTAGCATCCAATTTGCAAACAAGCCACAACATGTGTTTTTGCTATAATATGTCTCTACATTTGCTGTTTTTTAGACAGCAGAGCATCTCATCTGATAGCTGGTACAGGGTCCCCATGCTCTTAGAGGTGCCTGGAGCCACAGCGAGGCAGGGGCAAGAAGGATCCCCAGGAAGGTGCTGAATACACCTGGGCTGTGCCATCTGATGCCAGCACTGCTACCCAGGTCTGTGGTGGAAGTCTGCCTTCACTACCAGTGTGATAAACTACACTAACAACTTTTAATTAACTGCAGATGCGGTGCGTGGTGGGAAATTGCTACAGTGTAGAATTAATCATCCCCTTCCCTTCCTTTTTTTCCTTTACGCAATAGAGAACATCAACTCTGGCTACTGACAACAATAGGACCAGGATTACCTAAATATACTATCGAGGGTCTAGTCCTGAAAACAATGTAAATTTTGGCAATATTTTGAATAGAGTCCTTCCAGCTGGATCCTTCCATTTTGATCAAATATTCTGTATGCACTGACTCAATGGAAAGCATTAAACTGAAGTGGGATCAGACCTGTCACTGAGAGCAGTAATGGCTTTCTTCTTTTGCCCACTCAACAACATATTTTTGTTTAGTCAGACGTCATTAGCTTTTTGAAAAAAGCTTAATCTCACGCTAAAGTCAGTGAAAGGAGAGAAATGCAAAAATGCACTAGGAATGACTAGGTAAAATTTGGAAAAAAAATCAACCTGTTCAATATTCTGATTTGTAAATACTTTAAATCATAGATCAATTGTAGCAGTTGATACTGAGCCCTGAAGCGCTATTTTAAAAGGAACTGAGGTCAATACCTCAGCTTTCTCACATATACATTCAGTATTTTTAAAAAATCCTATTGCTAGCTTACACAATAGCAAGGAACCTCGAGTTTAGACATTTTAAAATTATCCTAGTACCATTAAAATCTATTTCGTGCCCACAATTTCTCTTTATGAGAAAGACTTTATTCTACATGCATGGAAATTAATGAAATCCAATTTCTCAAGGCTATCTCTGCTACATGCCTGCCGCTAAAAACCCACATCTGCCCTTTGTCTTTTACGACCCCTACCACAAATATGCATGCCTAACTCTATCAATCAATAGAGTTTCATGTCCATCTTCATGGTATTTTTCTTTCTCTTTTTCCACTCAACTTTATCAGCTAAACAGAGGATGCATGTGAGCTGTTCTCTGTGTAAAGTGCCCAGCTACCTACTTGCATGCCAGCTGGCCAACCAATCTCTTCTTGTCAGCCATTGGATCAGTCAAATGCTTTGGGAAAGGGTTAAACTTGCTACAGCTTTTTCTGGGTAGAGGAGCTGACAGGGTTGTTCTTCGCTACCCAGCTTCTGTTTTCATGAGGCATCCGCTCCTTTCTGCAATTTGACTGATGTCCTGACTCCCAGGTTCAAAAGTTTCCAGAAGAGGAGTGACGGATGGACACAAAGGACTCCTCCAGGTCTCCTCCAGGAATGAAGCCACAAACATAGCCTGCCAGGAGAACTATGTGTCAATGAAAAGTTCTATGATTAAAAACTGGCAAGTATATGAAAATAGAGGAAATGTGTTTCAAAAAGCATAGCAGAGCCAGTATACAGAAACAATATGAGCAATTGCTTACGTATATACCAAGAGGAGAGAATTTTGTATACCATCTAGGGTACGCCGTAAAGATATTTAAAAAAAAATCCTTTTAGTTTCCATCACGCTAAAAATTTGCCATCTGTTATACGGAAGGTCTTTTTTTTCCCTTTCATTGTAATTAACTTTTTATTGAATTAATTACTCCAGGTGAGCTGGAAGCTGCTGTTTTACCTCACCTGGTGTGGCCGTCTATACCCACACCCAGCCTTCCCATTCACCATTCAGATGCAAATCGTCCTGCTCCCCAATGAAATCATTGGCACACATCCAAAAAAGCCTGTTAGCAACAAAAAAAAAACAACAATAGCACGGCAGGCAGCTGCTGCTGCACATAAGGGAAAAAACGTTTTAGAAAAAAGGACATATATTGCCTGTTTGGTCATTTTAAATGTGTATTCTAAATAAAGCGGGTGAGAAAAGACTCAAGCTAAACACAGAGTGAATTTTAAATAACTTACACATGGGGTCTACAGGTCACTGACCCCTTTTCTAAATGAGAATGAATATTTTTGTGAACTTGATCCATTATGGATACTTGCATTTATCTGTAGAGATGTAAACATACATACTTGAAGAGTGAAACAAACTCTTCAAGAATAAACCAGTGAGCTGAAGTGGATTATGAAAGTGTTCTGGTAAGTGCAACAACATTGTAATCAAACACGTGAATAACGCAGGAGTCTTCATTTGAAGATCATCTGTCTGGAGATCATGAATTAATTTCTTGCACATTTATAAAATAAGGACACAAAGGAAATAAATGAAGGTTTCTTAAAATAAAATCACATATTGTAGACCCTGTTATCTCCCTATGAGGCAACGAAAAGGAATAACATTTTAAGTTTAACTATTTTGTCTATTTATTAAATATTCCAATGGTAAAGAATAGAATAGAATAGAATAGAATAGAATAGAATAGAATAGAATAGAATAGAATAGAATAGAATAGAATAGAATAGAATAGAATAGAATAGAAGGATGACAAAAAACTGGCTCTTAAACTGATGATTAATATGCTATGTGCCATATGAATTGAGACACTGCAACAGCCTTTTGTAGCAAAGTTGGCTTCCACCTTGCAATGGTTCCCATGCATGTGCTGATCCCGCTATAGCAATATGGTCTTTATTACCCGTGAGACAGTACATATATGAAGTCAGTACCTGTTTGTCTATTTTTCCTTTTTGTTGCTTTGATGTGTTTTCACCCTTCCTCTTTAAAACCTGCTTGAAGCCTAGGTTAAAGCTCATCCTGCTGAGAGACAGATGCAGGGAGGAGGTTCCTGTTATCTGAAACACTGAGTTGGTCATAGCCAACAACGGAAGCAACAAAATAGGATCATGCAGAACAAGCATACATGTCATCGCTGTTAGTAAAGTAATGACAGATTCAGCACTAGTGCAGGCTTTCTTCTTGCCAAAGCACTGGATGGAAGTTTAAGCAAATTATTATCCCTATTCAGGGCAACACTAGTCAATCAATCCTACAATTCCCCTGATGCAGAAGCACAAGGCTGTGGTTGACTTCTGTAAGAGCACATGGATGTCTCTACTTAGCTGGAACACACTACTGAGGGTATCTTTCCTGAAGCCACATGATCTATGGAGGCAATGAGCTCCAGTGACTTGCTAGAAACAGTAATTCCATAATAAGATTTATTTTTCTGGTCTGAATGCAATATTGCAAAAAATGTAAAAATGCAGTCAGGAGAAATTATAACTCGAAGAGTCTATTTAACAACATTAGGATTGCCAACCACACTCCTGGCTAATTTTTATGCTTTTCTGAGTACTGGTGTGGAGCTCAGGTTTTGCTGGCGGTTGTTGCAGTCTCTATTTTCTTTATTTGGTACTTTGAGATTCACAGTAGAGTAACAGCTGGCCTGAATTAGTTTTTGGGAAAAAAAAAAATTACATTTCAGAACATCAGTAAATTCACACATAGTAATAAGCTGTTGGTTTGATTGTTGCTGTTAGTTGTTCTACAGTATAACTTGAGACAGTCTCAGGCCAGGAGTCAGCCATGCTCGGTCATCTGCGAACAACGAAATATGTTCTTATATCTAAAAACCTACAATTGCTCTAATTTTCTGCATGTGTCACAAGTACTAAAGTGTATTTCAAAAGCTGTTCTTATCTTGTTTTAAGCTGTCAGTGACTTTAATAAAAAATACAATTTTCCCCAGCTGTTTATTAACATTATAGATGAGGTTTTCACTTGAAACATAGAGGCTTAACTCCATCAGTTTACTAGAAGTAAGAAGGTCCACAGCCATGGAGCTCCGTTTCTTGAAAGTGTATTTCATTCGCTAAATAACAATAGTAGAACACATTCAGCATCAAAACAGCACCAATAAAGCACAGTTGCAGGAGCAGCTGAACAGAAGCTCTTCAGCTGGATTCAGTGGAGGTTTTCATATGCGTCACGTGAGCTACTAGATCAGACCCACACGCTCCTAATTGCAGTGAATATTTTAAGCCTGATTTGAATCCTGAAAATTCTGTCTCAAGCAAGGGTCCCTCAGTCCCTGCTCCAGCTAGTATGCACTACCCTCATGAATAAAAACTACTCACCTGAGACGTTCCTACTGTCTGTTACCATATAGGATTTGGCAAAGTATGGTGTTGTTTGATAAGGTCCAGATCACTTAAAAATTGTACCACAATGACAATAAGGCACACTTCCTGTATAACTATCTGAAATGTGAAGATTTCTCTTTTCGAAGAGGAAAATGCACAAACTATAAAGATATATTGTTCTTTTAAAATCTCCCCTTCCAGAAATTTGTGCTAATTTTAGCTATTATCTCTAGCTAAAAAGCAGAGAGTAAAGAGTGCAACTGCACTTCTGAATGAGCTTTATTTGTTTCCAGTTATTAAAAAAATATGTATAGCTAGTACAGCTTACAGCCCTCTTCATTCTCATAGAGGACTCTCAATGAAATGTGCTTACATATTATTTTTCTAGTGACACATTTCAAAAAAACCTAAAACACAGCAATTATCATGTAAGTAAATAAAACTATTTACTCTAACTGCACATGAACAGTATTATTAGTGTGGCAAAATCCACTGATCCCTGGAAACCCACTGGAGATAATTTCCGATATGCAGGGTTTATGAGAATAGATGCAGGCATATCCCAGAAGGTTGCTAAGGAACTAGCAGATACATGCATTTTCTGCAGAACTGACACATAAAATATATCCCTGTTTCTTGGATTAGGCAAACCAAGAAAGCTAGGTGAAACGAGATATTCACAACAAATTCTCCTTATTTTCCTTAATCAAGAAACCCCTGAGAACTATAACCATGAATAATTCAATCTTTCACTAACATTTGGCGCACTTAAAAACAGTATTTTAAAGCTGCTGGCTTTGTATACCTTTTTATGCATAATTAAAGAGTGATGATATTTAAGTTTTCAGCCAAGGAGCAAGCTAAGTTTGCTTTTGCTGGCAGCAGCTGCTCCTGGCTTAACTACAATATGATAACCTGATATTGCCCCATCTCAGTACACCCAGCACAGTTACCTTTCTTCTCTACCACCACTTCTGTTCTTTTTTAATTGTGCTGGAATATTTTGCTCTGTCTGATTCAGTTGCTGTCTGTCTGCTTCCTTCTCCCTTTTCCTCCGCCACACACGTTTGCAGTTTGGAGCTGTGGTCAGAATTTGTCTCATTTTCTTATGGCTACTAGTCACTGAAGACATGGTTTTTGCAACACAATATTCTGTTTTCATGTTTTCAAACAATTTCAAATGTAAATGCAAAACAAATAAACCTAAACAAAAGAGAGTTAACAGCACATTAGATTTTCTGCTCCTTTGTTTAAATAAATCTCTGGCTTTGACATCATAAAAGAAGTCTAGAGAAATTCCCTTTTTAAAAAACATCCTCCAAATTGCTGTGATGACACTACATCCTTTGTCATTTCAGTTTTCTTTTGTCTCATCAGAGAATTCCTCTAGAAGGTTACTTTATTACTTTTGATGAAAACAAGCCTTCCAACAAGGCCTTTTACTGGAGATTTCAGGTAATTTTCCACTTTACCCAGTGTTTTTATTAATAAAAAAAGAAAGCAATTTAATTTTCAATGTTTTCTGGTAATTTAGAAAGTTTTAAAATTAGGAGCCACAAGTAGTGTATAAGTGTTTTATATTTCTCCTTTAGGTCAGAACTTAAACCGCTGAACTTCGGATTTAAAAAGACTACCTTTTTAAGGCTTCCTTTTATGTTTTCTGTAACTTAGCTGGCTTTTGCATAGTGGGCTCTTTACTTATTTTTCAGTGACCCATACGGATATATTAGCATCATCATTTTAAGTCCCATCTACATATATGAAAGCTATTACCCTTGGTAAATCTTCAGACCTTTAAATTCAGCTGAACAAAGAGAAAAGTCAAAATGTGACCATTTTTTTTATCAAATTAAACAAATGTTTGACTTCTGCCACCACTCTACAACCTTGAACAACTGGTTCTGCCAGAGCTATAGCAAGAACAAACTTCCTAGGTATAGTCTCAGCCAACATTCTCATATAGGATCAAGCCACTCTGGGGTAAGTTGGTTAACTGCATTCAGTAATGTCTTACTTTCTTGTGAGAGAATGATTTATAAAGGAAAAAATATTAGAGATAGTAGCAGTATCAAAACAGGAACACACTTACATGTATTCGAAGTCTTAGTTTAGCTCCCAGTTTTTTCCTGTTTTTCTGGTGATCACTTAGCCCTTGTTCCTGAGGCCCTTATTCAGAGGTGAGTGGACCACTGAGTAGTCCCTGTCAGTCCGAGACAGACTTTCTCATTAATGGTGAAATAAACTGCAGAAGGAAACATAGCATTTTCTATGGAGTCAGTCTGGATTTGTGTTACAAGAGAGTTCACTGAACAGAGAAATAATACATTTTGGTTTAATTCATAATGTTTATACTTTGTCCTGAGCTTAGAAAGAGAAGTCTACATTCAACTACTTAAATCCATAGTTACATACTTTGAAAGGTTGTCAAAAGGTCTGAATACCCATGAAACCAGTTGAACCCAGATGGAGCTTTGGGCATAGAAAATCAAGGTCAATATTTTCAAACATGACAATGTCATGCAAAAGCCAAAGTCTGAGTTGTAAAATCGGCAGAGGACCAGAAATTTAAAAAAAAAATAATTTTGGGAACGAAACACCTTTAAAATTCTGAGCCCTAGGATGATGGGTTTCATAGGGCATTCTGGTTCCTAAATCTCTGAGTAACATTTGAAATAGATTTTGGTTCTAGAGGTCATTTAGCTGCCACAGAATATTTTTTTCCCAGATACTAAACATGTGATTAAAAAGTCAGCTGCCTGTAAGGCTATTGGCTTACTTCCCCAACCTAGGAAGGACTAACATAATGCCAAAATCTTTTTCAGGCTCTTCCCTCAGGCACACTTTATTAATTCAAAGGAAAAAAAGAAGAGAAGAAAAGAAAAAGAAACCATCTCTCACAAACATGGGCTGCAGGGACCATTTTCTCTTGCTACAATTCTTCTTGCTCTAAAGCCGACATCTCTCCTGTAGTTCCTCATCTTAATGAGCTTTCTCAACTCTTGGTAAGCATTGCCTGACCCAGATGAGTCACGGAAAGGGCAAAAGCTTCTGTCTCCTGGGGCCCTTGACCCTTAACATGGCTGTTGAGTCTGACCTCAAACTTCAGGATTAGCATTAAACTCTTCAGAAAATTAGCACAGTAGACATATAGTTAAGTACCTACTCAGATATCTGATTTCAAGCTTCTGTTTTTGAAAATATGCCTGCTGTTTTGAATGCCTTCTGCTGCAATGTGGGATGGCATTAAATGTTTGCATTCCTAACTCCTCGTGGTAAAGAAAAAGTGAGTGAGGTACTAAACAGAATGGAAGCAAGGCACCCATACACAGCTGTTAACTTGCTTGGCATTAGGTGTTTAGAGCTGTATTAGGACCAACACGTGCCTTTTAATGTTTTCTCTGCTGCCGTTGTGGTATTTCTGCTAACACTTCCTAAACAGAATAATAGGCAAGTTTGCTCAGAACAAGCCCCAAAACTCTAGATGGCAGAGCAGAGACCATGCTATTATAATGAGGCACAGTCCAGCATTCTAGCATTTAAATAACATGAAGCACAAAATGGATATCTCATAAGTACCAGCATGGGCAGAGCAAGGGCCTCATTCTGTAGACCATCAATACTACACACATTTTAAAGGGAAATGCTTGAAGTCACTATAAAGTGTGGAGTGGAAAGGGAAAAAGAAGGGAAAATTTACCCTGCCAAACACTGCTGGTATTTCCCAGATGCCCACATGCACGTGTCAAGCCCTCTTGTATTATCCTTCAAAGCACCATCTTTTCCAGATTCACAATTGTCACTTTGGCATGGTAAAATCTCCTTTTGTAGGTCTTTTCTCAACAGCCAATATGTTCATATATTTAGATGCTCAATATTTCCTTCTTAGTACCTATTATGTCTGTACCACACCTTAATCACGTGGCCAGTCACTGGGTTGTTCTTCTTGTTGTGCAAGAAGTATATCATCACCTACAAACCCAAGACCCGATAACCTCTTATAGCTTATTGCTGCCATTGAAGTTAATGGGCAGGGAAAATTTAATACAGTATAAAGCAGGTCTGGTCTAAAACAGGTTACAGAGCACAGAAAAAAGTAACCTGTGCAGGCATTAGCTTTTTTTTTTTCCCAGAACAACCAGGAAGGTTTGATCAGATTTTAATTCTCCCAATGGTGGTAAATAGAGAAGGAAGACAAAGATACAAACAAGAGGGGAAAATAAGGATTTGTTTTTAAAGGTATTTCTTTAATTCCTCCTTACATGCACCTCTATAAGTGCAGAGAAAGCAAATGGCTGCTCTATCCTCCCCACTCCCGCAACAAGTTTGAGGTTTGTGTCATCTCTGCCATCTGATGAGTGCTACTGTCACCTCATCATTTCTAGGGTACTTCAGGTGAAAATGACACTTCACAAACCACTTCACAAACCACTTCACAAAACTCCACCTGCCCAAATGTCCTATACTCTATGGTCAAATCTTTACAAATGATGTGGTTCTGTAACTAGCATTTATTCCACAAGGGCTCAGGAGCTCTCTGGAGTCAACACCGTTCAGCTGTATCATATTCTAAATGAAGTCAATGGGAATTTTGCCAAGGACTTCATTAGTTGAAGGTGCAGGCTATAAGACAGACACTAGGATGTCGGAGCCAGCAGATCAAGCTCAGAAGGGAGACAGTAGCTCATGAAAAGATAAAACTGGCAGCATGCATAATTCTTCTAATTGATGTGGGACTTCAGTTTGGGAGATAAGAATTTGGAGGGAGGGAAGACTGTGGAACAAATCGATCTTGTGTTACATTCTTGACCATCTCTCATTGACTTCAGTGGGAGTTACTGGCCTGAGTGAAGTGTAATTTAGAGGTGCATATGAAATGGACACAGTACAATGAATGAACTGTAGACATTTACAAGCGTTTCAGGACGGACACCCAGCCTGTTTAAACAAGAAAACCAGCCACTTGAGGTTAATATTCATTATTCACCAGCACAGTAATCCAACAGAGAAAGTCTGATATTCATTAAACTACAGCACAGCATCGCTGAGGTGGCCCGCCATGCAGTCCTCTGTGTGTGCATTTCTGTGTGTGCACTTATGTACAAAATACGATGGCAAGAGGGAGGGACATATATTTTAGAAAGGACACAAATTCAGCACAAGCAGTGGCTGGCCTCACAGGAATCTCTAGTAAGATGCCAAGGAATGTTTGGCTTCCAGGTCAGACAATTTTTTTTTTACCCTAAATCTACTCATGCAAAGACACAGCTTATAGCTTGCAGATGGCTCATTCTGCTGATCTGCCAGTATTCACACTCAGAATGTGGAATTATAACACATAAGCAAGGGGATTGCTGTTTTTTTTCATGGCTTTGTTATTGCAGGCAAAAAAAAAAAATAGCTAACTAGAAAATAAGAAAAAGGAGGATACTGAATTTATATTTTTGGGGACAGTTTGAAATTTAATTTAAGAAGACATGAATATAGGCAAACATGAACTTTCCATCAAACACTACCTCCTACTCATATGCTTATCAAGGCAGACAGAAAATGAAGATGGAGTATATATTTTAATTAAGGGATTCACTAACATTAACAGGCAGAAGGTTTTTTTTCTCTCACTATGGCGTTTACTTGTATTTTCCATGCTCTGCAAAATCATAATACATTTTCCCCTAAGAATGATAATAATTAATAATAACTGCTAATTTTATATATACTAGGACCTCAAATTAATTAATAACACCAGGAACAAAAAATTATTCTGAATGTTTAAATTTGGTTCCAGAGAATGAGAAAATCTGTCTATTTACATGATACCAGAATAAATTTCGAAACTACAGTACGATTGCACCTTTGTAAATCAAGAGTGACTGTATTAATTTATTGAAATTATCTAGGATTTGTATCAATACAACACAGAAAAGCTGACCTGTGAAATTTGCAGTCTATAAAAAAAAAAAACTAAAATCCATTTATGTAATTTGAGCTAAAAAAGTGGTCAATCTTTTGTCCTTTAGAAAATTATTTGGATTGATAAAAGATATTCTTACATTTTTGATGAAGTTGTCAGATGAGTTCATCCAAAAAAATTGCTTTCTTAAAAGGGGAAAAGTTAAGTTTTTCACAACAATTCCGGGAAAAGAGAGATAAGAAGCCACAAGAGAGACTCCCTCCAATAAGATAATGAAGGGAATGGAGGCTCTCTCCTATAGGGAAAAGCTGAGACAGCTAGAACTGTTCTGCCTACAGAACAGAAGGCTCAGGGGGATCTTACTAATGTGTATAAACGCTTGAAGGAAGGGTATAAAGAAGATGGAGCCAGGCTCTTTGCAGCAGTGCCCAGTGACCAAACTAGAGGCAGTGGGCACAAACTGAAACATGGGAGTTTCCGTCTGTATATCAGCAAACATTTTTCACTGTGAGGGTGACCAAGCACTGGCACAGGTTGCCCAGAAAGCTGACGGAGTTTCCATCCTTGGAGATAGTCAAAATCTGTCTGAACATGGTCCTGGGCAGGTTGTTCCAGAAGACTCCGCTTAAGCAGGGGGGCTGGACCAGATGACCTCCAGAGGTTCCTTCCAACCTCAGTCTGTGATTCTGTAATGCATCATGTGAAAGAGACCATTAAATTAAAATAAGTTCTCTTGTTTGGGTGAGGAAAGTGAAACATTTTTCTACTTTGGGTTAACCCAAATTATTTTTCCCTCTTTATTCATCCAACAAACTGAAAAATCAAACTGCTTTCTCAGCATCTCTCATCTGGTGTCATTCCTGGTTCAACTTCCCTTTTGAAAAATCCCCTGAAATAATTGACACCAGCAAACCCTCTATTTGACCCATTCTCCTCTTTTCCGCTTGTACTCTCTTGTCTTCATCCTTGAATATATACCAAAAGCAATTAGTTTCACTGAGTTTTTATGATCAGCTTGGGTATACGTGACCTTGGCAGAACTGTGGTCTAAAACTGATGAAATGAACCTGCAATCATTGCAGTGGCCTTGTTCCCTTTGCCCTGTTCAGCACAACATACAGTCCTCAGGCTCACTGGGAATTATTTGCCAGTAATCCTTCCATGTACTGTTATAAGAAACCCAAAATTTTAGCTTGACTGATTAAGCTTGGAGTTTATTCAGACAACTTTGTGTGATTTTGTCTCACTGCATGTGAGGACTTAAAGAGTGGTTGAACAAACTCTATAAATTTGAGGTTTCAGGATAGGTGGATATTCATATGTTTAGTACCTGATTATGAGAAGTGAGGCACAGGACAGCAAACTGAAGTGGTATTAACTTTTTACCTGTGTTGCCACAGTGGTTAAGAGAGCCAGTCCTAGAGTGAGATCTCCATGGCAGTACAAACATTAATAAGATGGTTAGAGCTGCAAAAGTTTACAAATGCAATATAAAGTTATTAATGGAAAACAAATGGATATCCAGGGAATAAAAGGAAACAAAGAGAAAATATTGATAAGAAGGATAAGCAGTGAACAACAGACTTAATTTTGTGAAATCTGGAGAAATTTAGAAAGGCAAGGAGGAAGCCAAAGGAGGCATTGAAAGGCAGACAACAGAGTGACCTTGAATCTTTCTCTTGAATTCCTCCTATGAATGAAGGACAGAATAAGAGAAAGCATAGGAATAGTTTGAAAATTAACATAAAATCAGTGGAACATAAGCTAAGAAACCTTGAAAGAAAATATACTTGTTGAAGCAATGCAAATAGAAGGGGTGCCATGGTTTATTAAAGGGGTAGAAAGTTGAGATTGGCAACATATCTGAAAGGATGTAGTAGCACAGAAGTGTATTTGCCCAGGGAAAAAGAAAAAAAGGCAAAAGCTGTTGAATCAGCACACAATCAGAGCCCAGACAACAGTTAACAGCTTTGCAACTAGAGGATAAGCACATGATTTCGAGTTGTTACACTGAGAAAATCAGCAAACTTACAAATAACCTCAATATCATCCCTGGAGAGAGAAAACGAAGTGAAAGAAGATCACCATGTAGTGAATCTTCTTACAAAGGAGTAAGCAGAAGGAAGGAATTATACAGAATATTCAGCTAAGAGAAAAAGATGGAAATAGGTTTCAGGAAGTGCATGACCGGGAAAGAAGGTGATGATGAGGGAACAGGGAATGGAGGAAATGATATAGGAAGGAAATATTATAGAAAGGGCACCTAGGAATTCATGTTGACAGTAAACACATCACATTAAAGTAAGTCAAATATACAAAGTATTTTTCTAATAGCACTTTCTACAAAAGCTGTGGCTGCTGTTACCACAACTTTGCTGAGAGACCTTGAATGAGGAGAAGCTGTTAATGCACATGCTTCTAAAACTCTATTAAAGTGCTGTCTAGTATATGAAAGCATCCTAGAGATTCTGCTCTAAGAGAAGAAAATTAAGCTATGTAATTTATAAAGACAGACTACCTGGGGAACATTTTTATATACCCCTTGCCTAGGAAAGAAAGCAGCAACAACAGTCTAATCATTTTTAAAACCCATTATAAAAATTCAGTGCACGTATGAAGAGAGTTTTTGACCTCTTTTTTTCCTTACTTTTATGTACACCGGGTTACCCGTCCCTAAGGAGGATAACGGCTTCTCCTGTACTCCTTTAGGAGATTTCAGCTAGGTGTGGCCTAATTGTGGGATATGCTGCCACATGAAATCTTCTGCAGGGCAAGAAGCGGAGATTATGTTCACATTTAAATCATTCTGTGGTAGGCAAAACACCAGGAATTCTTAGCTGTAGTGGCTGCAGCACCCTTCCAATTAGGGTTCAAGAGACAAAGTCAAGTCAGGATATGCAGAATGAGGAAAATGCACCAAATGACCCGTGTGGAAAATCATGTCCAAACACCCTCTACTCCAATTATGAAAACTCTTGAGAAGCATAATGAGAGACGGGGAATCTAACAGAGCTATGAGAAATAATAAACGAATACAATGGAGTGGCCTTCTTCAGAGTTGTATTTCTGATTTCTAGCTCTTATTGCTTTCCCTGATTCATGATTCTTTTGACCATCTGTATAAGAGAAATAGTGTTATTTTACAGGGTGGGGGTTGCGAATCTTAATTTGTTAACATTTCCCAAAGAATCATGAGATCCTGAGATGAAGGGACCAAATTTAATGCTCATTGTTTAGGCTTTAGTCTGTCTGTGCTCAGAGAGAACTCCCACTGACATTGGGAGTCAAACAACAATTCCAGAAGTTGGTCCATTTTTCCTAGGAAAATGAGACAGTTGCAAAGTACAGTTTGTTTGCTGCATTCATTCAGTACCCTGGAGATACAGCACTATGGTTAGTTACACATCTCAGAAAGCTTCTTCAGCAATATTGCAATGGCTTTGAATTTTTACAAGGCTATGCAGTCCAAGTAAAACAAAGCTGCTGGCAAAAGTAATAAACCAGCACTCCACACCTGATTAAAGAGCATTGTTTTTTAGTCTAGCACCGTGCCAAGTTCTCATGTCAATGTGGATGCGCAGTATCCGAGAACTGTATAAACTGCAGGTTTTGCCACTGCAGCAGTGAGCAACTTGCTTTGCTAGAGAAGGTATGCCTAACATTGGGTTTTAGCACAGCAGTTTTCAGGAATCAACCTCCTCTACCCACAAATAAACAACCCTTCCTCAAATCCCAAAGGTGCTGGAATGTAAATAAGGTAAACCAAGCCCTTAAATGATCTGCACATGCATACACTACCTACAGCATTTTTGGTTGCTAGCTGTAAGCAGCTGCCAATTTCCCTCTAATGCTCAGACAACTTGCTAACTGATCTGCAAGTCCCAAAAGTGCGTTATCTTTAATGTTCCTCTAATTTTGCTAAGAGCCTACTATTTATAGTGTGTCTTTTATTTACTTATTTACGTTCAACTAATTAAAGCTATCATTTAAAAAAAATATATACAGGGGAAAAAATGCACGTGTATCCTTGGTGAGAGAAGAAAAAGCAATCTGTTCACTTAACCGAATGAACATTACAAAAGTTCTGGTTTGCTTGGAAAAGCAATGCCTGAGTAAAAGCTCCAAAACCTAGCATTATTATCTCTAATTACAATTGGCAATATGTGGCAATCATAATTATTCATTTATGCAAAATATCTTACAGTGTGTCTCATTTTTTATTCCCTGTTAAAGGATGGTTCGACAAAAGAAGAAAAAAAAGATTATAGTGCTGAACATAATTGTGCTAAATGCTCAGTCATTTTGTTTAAAAAATACTACAAAACTAAACTGCTATTTCTGCAGAGACAGAAAATAATTTAACAAAGATATATAGTATACTCTGCAGGTGGCAATCCATCCAGAAAACATATTTCCCTGAAAAGGAGAGATATTTCACAACAAAATTGAAGAGCATAATTTTTGCCATTTCTGCCTTTCTTAAAAAAAAAAAGGAAAAAAGCCTTCCTATTTTAATCTAGCATATGCTTCCCCTGTTAGTAAAATGTTAATTTGCAAATAGTCAGAGGAGAGACCATGACCATAATAACTCGCTACAGTTCTGCAATGTGACATTCTATTGTATTTCAATTCTACCACAGTACACTGGGCGATTGAATAAGATCAAGTGCACCTCATAACAAAAAAAAAAGTAAGGGACAAAAAAAAGTAAGGGCCAGTTCATGCTACTGACATAAGTAATCTCCATTTATGCATGTATTTCTAGTGGAATATCCCTCTAATTTAGGCCTATGGTACTGAGACTGTAAAAAGCTAGGCCTGTAAGACTTGCCAGTCATCCTTTAACCAGGTACTGAGGGTTAGGCACTACATAGGATCACCTTTCCAAATAACAAAAAAAAAAAGACTGAAATTCAGGACATCAAAGTCTGGAGATGAAGTCTTAAGAAAATGAACACTGAGAAGGCTGCTTATTAGGAAACCTGGAATGATGCTCCAAAACCTGATCTGAACACACGAAGAAGCTTTAATCCTGACACTCCACGTCAAATGAGCAATCTGTTTTTTTGGGTCCAATCTCACTCTTGCAGATGCAACAATTTTCCCCATCGCAGTTACTTGTGTCTCAGAGCAAAACTGAAGGCAAAGGAATTATTTCTGTGAAATGGACCATCCACAAAACCAAAGGTTTGTTGAACAGCATTAAAAAACTTTGTCAAAGTCTCTTAGATATATAAAAATGTAGGAGACTTTAAAATCAAATAAGAAGCAGGATTCTGGCCTTTTTTTTCCCCTGTGTTGATGGTGTTGATTAGAACAGAGGAAACAGAGATCACCATTGGAATGTATGGGAAAAAAAAGGCTTCCAGAATAGTTGCACTATGTATTTTTTAAAAAATAAAAGACTGGTCAGCCTCACAGAGTGGTTAAAAGAGGGAGTTTGTCTTCTTACTCAATAAATGATTTCAGAAAATGAGAAAATATGACTGATGATTGTACATAGAAAAATTACAGCAAAGAAAATAAAATGTTAATATGGAAGAAACAAAACACAGTATTGCTATTACTTTCCACTTTGCTTTTGCCATCAGACACAAAATATTAACATGCAAGTTTGTCTCTCTTTTTCTCTCAAGAGCACATGGTTAGGATGCAGGAGATGATACTAACTAGGCCCAGCAGTGATTTCTTATTGTAATTAATTCATCCTGTCTTGGTCCATTACCACTACAAGACTTCTTCTACCCTTCATGCAGTGCCAGGAAGAAAGACACTGTTCCCATTACAGTCAATGGCAAAATAATTCTTTCTTTAATGGGAAAATATTATTGGGTCCTCTGTCTGTTGTGCATATTGTAGCAGAAAGCTCGTGCATGTTCAGATATCTGGGTTTGCTAACACAGTCAGCATTTGCTTAACACACTGCATTACAGCACATACATTTCTTGACTACAAAAAATGGATTGTTAAATAGTTGCACGGTGTGGATTGCAACGATGTGGTTTTGAACACTAAGACACCAAATGTATCTTTGGAGCAATGCTATAAAAAGGAACACATTATTATGCTGTGTGGCAGATGAAAAAACAAATGGAGGCCATTGGGCTGGATCTACAAGGGATATACTTTAGTGAGGAACACGTCCATCTGGGACAGCTGAGATCAGCAGTCCAGTTTGTTCACTAGTGACAACCTAATATAAAATAGCAAAGTGTGCAGACAACCAGGAAAGAAAGACCACCCTTCCCAGCCATACATGGCTAAGGCTCTAGCTCACTTTTAGCAATTCACGTGGATGTCAAAGCTGAACATTATCACTCACTGATCTGGAGTCCTGGCTGGGTTGTGAACAGAGTATTTACCACCTAGTCAGTCACCACAGGGATTAGTAAGGACTGTTTACATCAAATAAAGGAATATGCAGAGGACTACATATATTTTATTAGGAGACGTGTGTAAAATACAGGATTACCAGCTTAAGTAAACTCTGCTATTTCTGCATCTTTCTTCTCATTTTAGTTAGAAGTGGCAACCTTTCAGAAATTAAGAATTACAAACTATGAAATACAAATCAAGAAAAAAGATTTGGAAAGAGTAGTACCATTCATTTCGATGTTTCTTTTTAATTTAAAGCAATCAATTTCGGCTTTTCTTCTACCCAAATGTTTCATGTACTTTAAAGAACCAATCGGAAGTGATTCACTGGTGGTCAGCTCCGTTACTAAAACATTCATATCATTCTGATGGATTATTTCATAGCATTCAGAGTCAAATGTAAAACATTTTCAGTCTCTCCTATACACCTGGCTTCCTGGCATTCAGAGAGTTGTGGCCCTCATGTCATATGACTGAATTAAGTCAAAAAGTATCATCACTGAACTACAGGAAGAGGGGGGCAATCTCCCAGAAAAAGTCTACAGGATAGACTGCAGACAAGATTGTAGCTTAATGCTTCAATTAATTCAGGTCAAATATCACAATTAAAATGAAAATGCTCGGATGAAAAATTTCTGGCATAAGAAAACTTTTCCTGAAATTTTCCTAAATGAAAATTCAAGTTTGCAACACAATAGATCGTCCATTAAAAAAGCATATTTTTTGGCATTTTCAGGCAGGTCTTTAAGATGAGGTATGTTCTTTCCTCTTCCCTTTATAACCTAATGATTTTCTATTACAGTAGGTGAAGATTCATTGTAATAAGGGTAATAAAAGTGATAAAACTAATAAATATATTTTAAAAATTCAAAATGTGAAAATTATTTCATTTTCACATTTCTTAAAAGGACCCTGTGGATTGCTTGGTGACTTTTCTTTTCATATGCCACATTCTTTCTGCTGATATTATCATGGCTTTTAAGAACCTCTACAAACATAAGTCCTTCCCACTTCATCCAAGATACTAATTATTCTGACCTTAGAATTATTGTCTTAAGCTATTCAGAAAGTTAAATTCTACGTTATGCAAAATATGGTGGGTTTATGTGGGTTTTCTTCTTATAAGTCTTGTTAATACAGCTTCCATCAGTGTGCCTCCACAGCATCAGCACGCCTGTTTTTAAAGAGGACAGATAAGGTAGTTTTCTTTATTACAGAGATGTTTTTCAGAATCTTAAATTATATTTAGCTGGAGTTTTCCATGATATTATGTCTAATAGTTGCAAAATGAATTCTGAATATTAACAAATCCATCCTCTGGCTGGGAATTAACTTGTCTTATCTCAATTTTTCATACATGGAAAAAATTACAAAAGGACTAATATCAGAAATGAGGAACACTAGATGAAGTTCATAGAGGCTTGGTATAATGAATTAGGTAAAGAATATGAGTTATGTCAACTTTTAAGTGTTTCCAAACCCAGGCTCAGAAGTGATCTGTAGTATGAGTTCCTGGGTTTTACCCATAGTGACAGTACAACCCAAGCCTGAGCTGTCTGCTGCATTTTCAGGTCTGAAATGTAGCTCTTTCACAGTCTTCTCCTAGTTCTTACGAGGTTATTTATCTCCTTTTGGAAATAAGCAGTGTCCCTGGCAATATAAGCATATAAAATCCTTCATAACCTCTTACAATCACTGAGCAGCATAGCAAGCAATAATAAAGAAAGGTTAGGAATTTTCCCAAAATATATTTATATTTTTTTCCAGATAAACAGTACATAATGAAATAATATCTAATTTACTGATTAGTTTCAAAAAATGTTTTAGCCTGGTAGAATATCCTGCCATTGGAATAGCAAGTAGCTTGATTTAATTGTGCGGAAATTATCTGATGAAGAGTAAAGGTTTAAGCTCATAAAAATGTATGCACCTCAATGACAGCATTTTCTAAATATTTCCATCCTAATTTCATAGAATCATAGAATAGTTTGATTGGAAAAGGCCTTTGAGATCATTGAGTCCAACATTACCTATCCACTACTACATCACTTCTCTGAGGCACCTCACCTACCCGTCTTTCCTTCTTCTCATCCTTCAAAATCTGACTTTAACAAGTACAAAAGGGCACACTTCGGGGTTGGAACACTCAGTGTGTGCAGCCCTCATGTCCTGCTTCCAGCAAGCACTGCAGTACACTTGCACTGTACAGAAATAGGTATAACAGCCAGGTGGGTGAAACCGTGTCCCACTAAGGCAAGGGCAAACCTTCCACTGACTGCAATGGGGCCACTCTTTCTATCACTCACTGTCCCATTCAATGAGAAAACGTGCCTTTTCCTCTAAGAGGAAACAGATTCTCTTCAGGATCAGAAGTTTTAAGATGATGTAAGAATGGATATGTTTGTAATTATTTGACTTAAACTGTACACTGAGGACTGATAAAGAGTTACTAGCCTGGCTTAACAGTTTTATAAAACACTTAAATAGGTTCTGAAGATTCATAGGTTGCCCGGGGAAACCTGACGCTGTAATTCACTGGGAAGCATACAGTTTCTTTGGTTTCAAGTTTGAAAACAAAGCAAAACAAAGATTTGTCATGTTTCATATTTCCAAATGACTATGCCTATATTCATGTGGTTTGCATTTTAGGCAGAGTGTAAAGAGGAAGTGAAATGTCAAGTTGTTTATTTCTGTGCAATTTTCTTATCTTAAAATAACACCAAGTTTGCTAAATTTGATCTGTCTTTAAAAATAGGCAGAGGAATTCCTTTACTGGGCACTCTTGCTTTTACAGAAGTCTTATGATCTGGAAACAGAAGAGTTACGTGTCTTTTGACAATTTTGTCAGAATCAAAAATGTCATCTGGAACAGCAGCCTTGTTTTCTAAGGAAATAAAGATATTGATGTCCTTCAGTTGAGTCCACGTACCACGTTCTCTTATTATTTTCTCCTTTTTTTATATTGTTTTACTGCAGATGAAAAAGAAAAGCAGAGATAAAGGACACCTAGAAATTGACTCTTCATTATAAGTTTTCACTTAATGGTATGAGAAAAACGAATATGCTTAAATCAGCAAATTGTTCTTTACCTCCACAGAACAATCCTCATCATTGTCAAGTATGCTTTATTCTAAAATCATACTACAGGTAAAAGTGATACCATGTTTATGAAAGAGATGATTTTCAAACATCTTTAATTCCAATAAGATATATTTATATGTTCTAGTGTTCTCATACTGCATGTGTTTTCAAACGCATTTTAAAGTATCCACTTTCCAATCAGTAAGAGAGCTTCAGCTGCAGCAGCATGGGGACACAGCATACCAAGGAAATTCATAAAGAGAAAAACATTCCTTCAATCGTTCCATTTTGCTCCAAAATCCCTCAACCAAGGCAGTCTCCATAAGGACAAGAGGAGGAATAAATGTCCATGTCTCTCTCTGTTATATTTAAACCTAAGGGTGATGACTTTCTCTTATATAGGTTAGGCCCAGATTATGGTGCTAGATCATAGCACAAGACTGCATAGCTTATTGTCGCTTCCCACATCCCTTCCCACTGAATGTGACTCTCTCAGAGCCATGAACAGTTCGTCTCTTACAGTAGCTCCACACTTGTTTTACGGTGCAGAACACTCCAAACTGTGATTCAGGACATCATGGTTCTAGTCAAGTAGTGGTTTGTGAGATCAGATCACATTCCCAGGTATCAAGTTGGTTTTCGTGTATTCACCACACTGCAAAATATCTATTTGTTTGGGTTTCTTGCACCCGAGAACATTTTAGATTAAATACATGTCTATATTTCATTCTCTTCTATATTTTTATTGGTAGGGCCAAAAGAAAGTGAGAGTGCCTCCCCTTGCAAACATGGGAAGATCAGCCTTGTGATGTTGACAAATCAAATTATGCAAACCACTACAAACACCTTGCAGATATGTGTCTGCGTTATCATCACTCACATATGGGCTGAATTCTTCTCAGTGCACACAGAAAAATGAGGCACAAAAATACCCATAGTGAAATTATTTTTATTTTTATTTAGCTACCTCTGAGTTAAACAACTTGATTAGACTGGTTATCCAGGCACCCTCAATATCAACGCTGCAGAGACAGGCACCCGCAAAGGTTGATTCTTCTTCTTCAAAGATAGAGGTCTAAAACATGAGGTATGAGCTGCTTTCTGGAGGTGCCTATCTCTCACCATTGACTACAAAGGGAGCCTAGATGACTAGCTGAGATTAGATACCTAAATTTTAGGCAGATAAACTTTCTTGCCTGAGGTTATGTGAGAAATTCGTGGCAGAACTAGGATTTGAGCCCACATGTTCTGCCTGTAGCGGGTAAAGAACTACTTAATCAAATCTAGTACTTCTGTTACAAAGGGTTTGCGTGTCACAATAGGCTGTTAGACAAAAGACACACAAACAAACATCAAAAAGTCTAATAAATTAGACATATCTGAGTGTTCAAAAGATCTATTTTAAATGTCTAAAATAGGGAACAACAGATTTCATCTGTGGGCTGCCACCTTCCCAATAAGTGCCGTTATCACAGCTATTCTCTTATATACAAATCTTCTGAAAATTCTTTGAATAATTTACGTTTTATCAAGATGGCAAAACAGAGCCTACTATGTCAACACTTGAAAATACAGTTCATAGCCAGTTTTTTTAAGGAAGAACTTTATGGAAGTTGTCTAAGTTCTTGCTGATAAAAAAAGCCTTCCCAGTTAAAAAGTGCCTTTTCATATCAAACAAACTCAGAAACAGCCAGCTACTTCAGAAGGAACCTCTTCACATGTACTTAATACTCCACCCAAATTTCTTTTGTATTTTTGCCAACAGAGGATGCAAAATATTACACTGAGAAACCAAGACTGAATGGAAAGATGGTAGTATTTTTCTGACATGCTTAGATAGAATTCCTATGGTTTGAAGAATTAAGTAGAATCCACAGGGATTAATATAAATACAACCATCCAGACTCCAAATGCAACTGGATTGTGAGCAAATAGATATATACTGAAACATTTGTTCACATAAGGTGAGATCCTCTGAAAAAACAACTGAATAGTTGCACTTGTCAAATGGTAATGTGACCAAGGAATTATGTACTTTATACTAGTTGCATACATTGTATTTTCTACATGTCTACATTTTGTTTCTGAGCTACTTTTCCCACCTGATCAAAACATGCTTTGCTCTTGGAGAACCAATTATGTGATAAAGTGGTTCAGTTTATAATTTTAATATTCAGTCATGACTCAATATTATTTCTTCTCAAATATCATTTTTTTCACGTGTGTAACTACAAAATAGTTTCATAGTTCTCTTTTGAGGCTCAAAGAATGCAAAAAATACTAAGAATAAGAAGATATATTTCAGTATATAAGTTAATTTTGGGGAAAACTTACAACTTCCTTCGAATAAAGATTTGAAGAATGGAAGGGGAGGGGAGGGGAGGGGAGGGGAGGGGAGGGGAGGGGAGGGGAGGGGAGGGGAGGGGAGGGGAGGGGAGGGGAGGGGAGGGGAGGGGAGGGGGGGAGGGGAAGGGAAGAGAGAGAAGAGAAGAGAAGAGAAGAGAAGAGAAGAGAAGAGAAGAGAAGAGAAGAGAAGAGAAGAGAAGAGAAGAGAAGAGAAGAGAAGAGAAGAGAAGAGAAGAGAAGAGAAGAGAAGAGAAGAGAAGAGAAGAGAAGAGAAGAGAAGAGAAGAGAAGAGAAGAGAAGAGAAGAGAAGAGAAGAGAAGAGAAGAGAAGAGAAGAGAAGAGAAGAGAAGAGAAGAGAAGAGTGGCTGTTGGGTTCTTTGTGAAATGCTGCCATCTATGGAGTTTGAGTCGATATTGCTTTCTACGGTGATGTCAAGGAAAGCCACAAGGCTCTTTACCTCGCAACATGGTTGGTTCAGTAAGTGAAGCAGATTTTTTCGGCAATAAACAAGAATAGAAATTGAAGCTTCGGCTATAATATTAAGTTGGTACTACTTTCTACCACAACTATTTCTTGGATGTATAAGCAGCATTGGTAGTTATCTACTGCAACACTCAATCAAGGCTTTCTTGTGTTTTGTTGGGGGGATGTATTAATTTTGGTGGTTTGTGTGGCCTTGTTTTCATTTTCCTGAATTTCAGGGCACACATGCAGAAATTGTTCATGTCATTCCTGGCGTATATATCCCCCAGCATACTACTGCCTGCATTCTCGTAATGGTCAAATAAATAAACAACTAATTACAATTATCTCAGCTATGTTATCTCTAAAAAATAATGTCTTTAAAGCTTTAAAAATATTATACTCAGACGCATCACTTGTTCTTCCTTAGCATTTCTGCTAATGATAGGGCAGGACCTGCAGCTGTGGGTAATATAAGCAGGCAGAAAGATGATAACTTTGAAGAGATAGAAGTATTAGAGTATTTGCCACCTATAAAAAAAAATAAAATTCAAAAATCCCAGTTTGGAAGCTGTTCAGATCTTCAGGAAGAAACAGTCCTCTTTCAGTAATGAAATGCCTTTACCATGCTCACTAGAGGAATAGATGCAATTAAAACACAGGGGACATTTTGCTTACTTAAATTGTGATTAAGTGACATATTTAGTAATTAAGGTAGGTATAAGCATAAAAACATTAATTCTAGGGCTAATAAAAATCAAGATCCCCAAATCTATCTTGTATCTAGAGGCTGGGATGTAAAGGCAAAAGAAAAACAACATGCAGGATTTCTGAAAGATGTGCCTCTTTTAGACACCGCTGCTCAGGCCTGTTTTCTGAAATTGTCCTTCCCTTAACACAGCCTTCTCTTACCACCAATTCCCAATAGTATAAAGTCACCAGCAGAGGTACTTCCCATGGCAGGAAAGGTACAATAGGAAGAACCCTCATTTGTGCCTGCTCTGAAAGACAGAGCGAGTTCAACTCCAATCTACTGGGATCAGCCACATCAAAGAGAAGTACATCAGTTGAATGAAAAATAATATCAGCCCTATTCTCCCTGACGAACAGCAACAATGTACCTAGCTAAATACTCACTTTCACTTTCTCTTACTCTATCCAAAGAGCTCAGTGCCAGTAAATCTTTATTATCCTAATAATAAGTAAAACTACCTGCAGAAACCTATTGCCTCTCTCACTTTGACTCCCTCTGGTCACTTGCTTTTGCAAATGTTTCTCGTCTTTATATGCCATATTGACTTTGGAGGGTGGCACTTGCCTAGGAAGCCATAACAGAATAATCATCATCCCTTGAGCATAAGCATCAATGGCCCAAGTTACTAAACACCTCCCTCTTCCGTAGGTCATTAAACTGGAAGATGTTGAAATCAGTGGAGGTGCATTAACAATGAATCACATTATAATCAGGATAAGATGCTAAAGGAAGCTAAAATTTATCCCTAGAAAATCTCAGCAGAGGTCAAAGATGAAACATTTCTGGAGAGAGCCCAGAGGCAAGAGTTGTTTTAAGAAATTCATCCTCTCCTATTTGACTTCCAACTCCCAAACTCACACCCTGCCTCGTTTCTTTAGAGGGGGGCAGCAGCTGAGGGTCTATTAGCTGCAGCCCCAGCCACAGCAGGCACCTAAATGTTTTCTTCATTGCGTAGCTGGTGAAGCAGCCAGATCTACCTGTAACGCTTAATAAAGAGTGGCAGCTTGACATATATGACTTTTGGTAATAGGAATTTTAAAAGATGGGCCTTCTGGGTTTTCCTGTTTGCCAGCTCACAACATAATCTCGTGACAATAACCTCTTACTGCTTTGCAGTGATCCTGTTTGCATTTAATTCAAACTCATCTAAACAATGTCAGCTCAGATAACGCTGCCTGCGTTGCAATATTTCATCAGGAGGCTTGGAAGAGGTCCAGTTTGTTGCACATTGCTAAAGGAACAGCTTTCTCAATGCATCCCAATGTGAAGGGAGCTACAGCCGTGGTGCATGGTGATGCCTTGCCAGGTGAACTGCAAGACCTGGGGACATGCTCTGGGAAAGGGTTCTGCTCATGCTCTGGGAAAGTGCTGCAATCCCCAGGGCTTCACTGCCATTGTATCACAGTCCATGCCAAGTTAGAGAATCTCCAATTACTCTCCCATCTACTGCACATGAAAATGACAGCAAAGAGGCATATAGCCTAGGCTGCAAGTATTAGAATGGGGTGGGGAATAAGCCATTGGTGTCCTTTGCTCAGATTTATGGCTTAGTTCATGAACACAGCTGGTCAACTGCAGCAGAAACTCTGCAAATGCTCAGCCACAACCATCTCCTTCATTGTTTTCCCTTGAGATAACATCAGCCCCTGTGCTGAGGAGTGTGGACCATATGCCCCCCATACATTGCCAATAAGGTATAGAGGACCCAACACCCTGAAATGGAGCATCATTTGTGACAATTTATTTAAATACTATTTGGGGTGTGGGAGAGGAATGGGTCCCATTGCGCTCACAGGCAAATAGGGATATCCCTTCACGAACAAGAACATGCACTATTTATGTTCATCACTTGCTGCATTAATTATTTGGCTTTTTCAAGGTTTTCTGTCACCAGAGCAGACAGCCAGAACAAACTGTTACTGAGGAAAACAGTCACTACAAATGATGAAAGTGAACAGATCACCAAGACCCTGCAGGCCGGGAGAGAGAGACAAAATATCTGTTGAATACTTTTATATAATGAATCATCGAACACTATTATCTCACCGTGGAGAAAAATGCCATATTCATCAGCTAATGCTAATTTGGCCATTCTGATAAATCTGTGATGCAAAATACATCCTTCCAACACTGTATTTCCTCTATACTGCAGAAAGATTATTGTTTCCCAGCTTTGCTGGACAAATTTGTGTTCACATTCATATGTAAACAGGGATACTTAGCTGACAAATCTCGCTCTGTCACTGCAGATAACTCCACATTTCCAGACTGAACCAGCAAAGTTCTTGTTTCCAAAGGTACTGAACACTACAGAATATGTCTTACTCGAGAATTCAGATGTCACCTACTTACCATTAGGCACAATGCACACCTTTTTATAGCCAGCATGGCTGCCTGGAAGGCAAAACAAGAGATGAATAATCATTTCCATTTTATTCAGCTCTAAGACTTCTACATTCCTGAACTACTTCAGACATTAAGACAGAATAACAAAGACCAGATCATATATATGAGACGGCATCAAGCGGAAATACTAAGTAGTAACATACGTGAATAAAAAGTGATTACAATAAGTATGAGTCAAATAAATTAATATTTCGCCTTTGACAGGATTCTTTATGTTTGGTAACTATTGCTTGTGCTGATGATATAACACATGCTGACACCAAATATCAATTCTAGGTAAATCCAATTAAGCCCAGAAGCAAAACAGCTGGATTAGCAGTTCACTGCATAAATTATTGTTCTTCCATTTACTTTGTCTTTTTGCAAATGAGCCTTTTATCATAAAAAAATTTAGCTCTCAAGTTCCCTTTTGCTTATTAATCCCAGAAGTCTAAAATGAAGAAGAAAAAAATGTATTTTCTTCCTTTGTTGTTCGTGTGCATATGCTGTTCAGCTCTCCTGTATAGCCTCCCCAGATTGTATGTATCTTTCCTAAGTCACCAACACTACAGTTATTATAGCATCAGATCAAGAAACTTGGGGTTTTTCTAATTTCCAGATGATATATTGATGTATAATTATTTTACATTTTATCTTTAACTCTATTTCTTCATACAAACAAAACCGAATATTAAAATTGTTAAGGTTGGAGTTCAACATGTTCATCACTGCTTTAATTAATTTGAAACAACATAGACTATACAGGAGTTCTTTTAATTTATCTACTTTTTTATTATTATTTTTCTTCATTATATGGCTACCAGCATAAAGACAAGTGTAGACATAGGGAATCAATACATGCTACTCCTGTAGATAGGCAAATAATCACAAATTGTAGGCATTGATTGATTATCAGCATTCTGATAATGACACACTGGGTGGAAGGGCCTCTGATCTCAGTTGTTCTACGGGACATCAGGAGCAGTGACTCACAGCTGGAATTATTAAAAAGGACTCCCTCAGAAGGGGATCATTTCTGTCAATGAAACATGTAACCTATCACTAGTGAAAATGACTTCTGCTCATGATCAGGGTTCACAACAGCAAATGTGCAAGCAGCAGAGCCATGCTTAATCCTCCAAGGTTGAATGCCACCAGCCACAAAAATGGGAGAAGGTGGTGACAAATACTGCAAGGTGCCTGAACAGCAGGGTTCAATTAATGACTTAGCCCAGAGCCCATGTCAAACACACTTGTCTTGGCATTAACCCACACACACGTTCGTCCTTCCAGGCCCCTGAAAAAGTATTAGTTTGAGGTTCCTTTCCCTCTAAATTCATATTTTCCCAAAGATCTTTCACATCATCCACGGGCAGGAGCGCAACATTCAGCTTTCCTAGTAAACAAGTCACACAGGGGTGCACCACCCAGCTCAGAGGGTTGCAGTCTAGGCAAAAGAAAACTCCACATAGGAGCTGTCAGACCAGCAGCTGCTTCACAGTCCACACAACTATAGCTATAAACATCTGCATGTATTTATTGATAAAATGCTGAATGTAAGAAGGCTAAGTTGCTCTTACTGGTGGGAGATGATTTTTAAAAATTTTATTTCTAACATTTTTCTTCAGAGACGTTAAGGACCTTTAAAGAAAAAGTATCAGTCCTCAGTCCTTAACTGGAGCTGGAGACAAAGAAATAGTTTGGCTTTGTTACCAATGCAGAAGAATTTGAGATTAAAAAATGAGGACTACAGTTGTACATGTTGGAAGAAGGGGGAAAGCTACTTTTACAATATGTTTTGTGTTCCAATAGTAGAAAAACAATTCTCGTTCCCTTTTTTGTGTACGTAAAATACTTTCCATATAAAGACTAATACTGCTTCCAATGGTATAAGCAGTAGCTTTGTTGTGGACTTTGGGGCAGGCACAGGGCCAGAGCAAGAGACATATTTAATAAAATGGTATTTCTTTTAAAAAATACATGGAAAAAATGCTTACCAGTTATCAAATAAGCAAAAACCTTGAAAAAATGCCATTATTTGAAAAAACTGAGAAGGGGGAGAGAAGAAGGAAGAAGGGCTATGAAGAGAAGTAGTAATTTTTTTCTCCTAAGTTGCATTGGAATTTGTATTCACAAAAGGGTGATTTTTGGTTACATGCACATTTATATCCAATTCATTAATTTACACACAAGAATGAATTTCACCTTTTGTCACTGCCTGTGTTTGTAGAAAATTAGGAAATTTCACCCTATATCAATTATAAATAGCTGCAAACATAGCATCTGCCAGTCTCAACTAAATTAAACTTACTTGGCAGAGAGAGAATGCTTCTATTTTTTTATAGGCAATATAATATTCTTAATGAGGCAAAATCCTTCACAGCTGGCACTGACTTGTGAGACCCAAGGGCCTCAGCCATGGAAGGGTGGTGGCAGTTCTGTGTAAGACCCATTCTGCTGCCCTCAGCAGGCTGTTGCTTCTGTGTTGGGCAGCAAATGCAGACAGGTCCATCTTTTGTCGAAGGATTAAATGAATAAAATTACACTTGAAGATATATCAAATTATTATAATAAAAAAACAAAAAAAACCCAAACCAACTTGTAATTTGTTTATGAAGAATGATATGTTACTTATTGAGAAACTGGACAACAGAAATATGGGCAAATGGCAATGCATGGAAAAAGTGTAGAGATATAGATAGATATCTGGAAGCAGTGTAGTGCACTGAGGAGATATGCTTAAATTTTTCATCTTGTGCCCTGAACCAGATAATTAATTATGTGTTATACATATCAGCTTGTATATTTCACAAGACTCACTAAATAACTAGCTTAATGTGGCTGAGACACCTTCAGTGGTCATTTCAAATTTTGTCTTTTTTAAAAATGTTGTTAATGAGTTTTCAGTATTTATTTTTAACATATTAGTCTTTGGATATTGAAAACATTCAGCCTTTACCATTAAAGTACCCAATTAATAGACTAAATCAGCTTCTGTAATGGCATGCAAACTAAAGACAGACCTGATAAGGACCTTCTGGTGGATCTGCACAATCACCTGGTAGACCTTCACCCTGAACTGGGAATTGATACAGTGAGAACATCTGAATATGCATTGAATGGATTGATTACTATAGTAAATGACCTGAAATAGCCTCTTATCGCATAATACCATTAAATTCATTATCACCTACTCATCTTTGCTAATTAGCCTCAGAGGAATTTGAGGAAGTTTTGTCAGTTAATATCCTCAACTTTTCTCTAACGATAATTTTACTTTCTTTCTGCAAAGCTGTGCTCAAGGAAAAGGAGCTTAAGATGTTTCATTTTTGATGAAAAATTACCTATCATGACTTCTCAACACATAACTAAAAGTAATGAGTTAGATATTTCTCTGTGATCCATGTACTTATGATACAGGTATTGGAAAAAAAATTGGAAAGCTTACAAGAGCTCTCCGATATCTTTCACAAAATACCAGAAAATTTTTAAAATCTTTTCATTTAAGACAGAAATGTGCAATAAGATCTTCAGGGAAACGCAGTACTATGCAATGCCATATGATGCTGATAAAAATACTAATAAACTGTGCATCCTAAAAGGTTTGTGCCCTGACAACTGAAAAATAGACATAGAAAGAGAATGCCATTTGTTCTTACAACAGTTGTAAAAAGCTGCCATTTGAGAGGTGATTATCAATGTTGAATATTCTTCTGTTGTTCTATGTTTAGCTCCAATATAGTCAGTCTGCATACAACTATAATGGACCAAAACAGATTTACCAATGCACAAAGCCCAAGCATGGTGAGCTCAGCAACACTGCACCGCATAAGGATCTCAAATGTAGATATAGACATATCCTTTTTCTCCACTGTCCCTTCCCAATACTCAAAAGTATTTACATTGCAAATTAGCCAATGCTGTGGGTACATTTCATCTACAAGAACTACAAATTTTCTTCAATGTAGGCTCCAATATAGTACTTGTCATCTTTTGCAGTCTTCAAAAGAGACCCTCTGCTTGAAGAATGAGGAATTTATTTCATAGCTGTCATTTAGTCCATCATGAAACATATATCCCTATGGTTTCCTGTCTTAACTTTTTTAGGCTGCATTAACCATTCATTTTTCTGTTTCAATAAATCTTAAATGGATAACAGCTGGTGATCTTTGATTTATTCTAACCATCTTTTTCACGACTTTCTGAAAGTATAAGTACTGGCTGCTTTTACAACTGGTGTTGGCAGCTATTACTTCACTCAGAGTTCATTTAGGGACAGATATTTTGTATCCACGTTGACCATTGCAAATGGAATGGAGTTTTTTTGTTTCTGCAGGGCAAATTTAGATGGGGCTGTACATTTTCCTAACTGTGCCAACCAGAATGAGTAAAAACCAAAGGGCAATTAGTAATGAAGATGCTACCAATACTCAATCCCTTTTTCCTCCTAGCCAATGTCTGAAAAAATTCTCAAACATCTCACCACTTTACGTGATTATCTTAGCCATTTTTGCATTCTCATATGCCAGGTCTGAATGGAGGAACCTTAACAAGAATATTGATAATGCTTTCAGGTTTTTATATCCTGAACTACTTTGTCCATCAACTGCACATTTTTTTGTTCCACCAAAGTCTAGATACCTCTCTAGCTAAAATCTGCTTTATTCTCACTCTTCTATTTCAATGATTACTCCTAGAAATATATAATCAGTTCAGTTTAACTCTTCAGATCTTAGCGATAACAACTTAGCAATAGCTACCATCATAGTATTGAACACAGGTTCCCTTCTACACAATGACTCATCAATCAGTATGCAAAACTATTATTCAAGCCTACCAAATAATCAAACTTCTATATTTCAGTTTTTCAACATTGTAAGTCTATTCAGTTACACCTAATACATAAGAATGGTAGTACAGTATAATCTAACTACACAGTTTAGAAACTAGATCTTACTGCAAACTTCATTTGTGTTAGCTACACAATGAAGAATGTTTTCACTGGCAATGGTAAGTAATTATAATGCTACCTGCTGTTAACAAGTTGTTTGAATATAATTTATCATATATATCAAAAAACAGCCAGCAGATATTCTAATTCACAATTCTGAAAATATATTGCAATGGACATTTTATTTACAGTGTGTAAACAAACTATATGTATTTAAACATTAGACACAGTGATAAGTAGCTCTTTTCTCTGGTTAAGGAGAATTGGCAGTGAATGATGAAATTGAATTTTCTTCAATGCTTACTTGATTAAATTGCAATACTTGCAAAATACAACATAACCTCACAAATTTTCACCAAATATTCAGAAGGTATGAGATCCTAATGCAAATGCACCTTGCCAGGTTTTCATGTAATCAGTCATACAACTATTGTAGTTGAATATCATGAAGTATATTTAACAGTAATTTAAACAAAACCACTTAAGACCTTTTTGTTAAAATTGGTAACCTATGTAACCCACACTCTAAATCATTTACAAGGTTCCATCATTGCACAACTGAGCATTAAAATATAATAATGAAAAAACAGAATTACGTGATAGTGCCATGTCCCTGGTTCTTTAAGCTTGCTTTGAGCATTAATACAATCTTGAGGTGGCACACTAGTCAGGTTTAATGACTTGCTTTTCAAAAAGAAGTTACACAGCTGACATCAGTAAGGCCAGAATTTCACCCATTGCATGGAGTAGATATTTGGATGCAAAGCACAGCTCAAATTACTGAGGTCACCGCAATTGTCATCCTTGTTAAAGTTTGGAAACATGAAAAGGACCTCAATCAATTACAAACATAATGCAGTTCCACAATTAGCCTCTGAAAAACATATTGCAAAAAATAGTTAGAGGATGTGATTAACATAAGCCAGAAAAGTTCTGACTGCTTTTAGGAAGATTCAACACAGTATGTAGGGAGGGTTGAGGTTTTTTGTAGCAGAAAAAGATGAATCCAAGCAAGAGTGACAAACTTTTCACTGTCCTATTAATAACTTTTCTTTAAATTTTATTTACCCAGAATTATATTATTTTTATGTCCCAATGCCAAGAAATGTGGTTAGTAAAATGCCAGATTATTTTATTTGATTTCATTTGATTTCATTAGGGACCTTCAGCCTAGCTGCTTAAGTGCCCGACTACTGTTTGCAGTTAAACATTCATTAGGGAATCCCCAGTGGGTTCATTCATTTCACTGAGGTCCAATTACAGTGCCACAAAAGCAGTTTTTGCAGCAATTAGCTGATTTTTCCTGTTTATGTTCTGTCTCTTTAGGAAGAGGACTATTTTGTGGAGGTCAGATTTTTAATTAGGCACAATTTAGGGCCAATAAGAAAACTGATAATTTACTAAATGGCTGTGGTGGACTTAACTGCTCAGAGCAGAGGTAAATAACACAACAGGGACACCAGGAATAAGCTCTCCTGGTGTTCATAGTTCAGAGCCCTATAATGCAAGGAATAGATTACGTGTTAAACGGCTGTCAGGGCCCTTATTCTGTTGCCTGTATCACCAATCGACCTAACCTCAAGAGCCATCACATTATTATCAATGAGTACAAGGAAGATCATTTGAAATAGGATCTACAATGAGCTGTTGGCTTCAGGTAGTTGCAAAAAGATCTCAGAGTGACAGAAAATAAAAAATCAGATTCCACTTCCTGAATATTTTGCAGCATCTTTCTCAACTCTTCTATCCTGTGAAGCCAACAATATTAAAGTGTGTATGAAGAGTCCTGTCAGTCACCATGAGTGTGTTTTTATCATGATGGATTACCACATGTTATATTGTACATGCTTATATTTCTGCAAAGGTCTGTGCTATCTGCCCTTAAATGATGCTTTGTATTTTCTAAAACGTGCAAGTTGCCTTGCACTTTAGGGAAGTAAGAACTGTGATATTTGATGAACAGTACACATTTTGAGGAAGTAGAAGCTTAATCGAGTGATCTCTTCTGAAAAAGTCCAAGTAGACTTGCCACCTCAAAATTTTCTCAATCTAAAGACCATGATATTTGAATTTCAGACATTTTATCACAACAAAATTTCAGAAGAGACTCACAGCTGGCTGAAAGATTGCTCCCTTACAGGAAATAGGTAAGGAAAGGCCAGAAGTTCACTGCATTTTTTCTACAACCTTTGACCCACCACTCAATTGAAAAGTCATAGCCAGGCATGTAAAAGCAATACCAGCAGGAAGCGTAAGTTACGAACATTGAAATTTCATTGCCAGTTACTATTTCTGGTAACATTTATAAAAATACAACAAAGAGTAGGTCAGAAATTTCTGTACCTTCTAGTGGAAGCAAAATGTTCAATTAAGCTGTAAATGTGCACAGGATATGGCCTTGTGCCTGAGTGCATGTGACAACATAACAACAGAATAATTTTGGAAAACCTGGTGTCTTGACTAAAACACACTCTACATCACGAGTCTGGTGGTTAGGGGACACTCAAGAGGCCAAAGAATGCTGCTTAACCAAAAGCTCCACTTCATCATCCAGCTCTTTTCCCAGTGAAAACAAAACAACACTCCCAAAAACTTCAGCCAGAGGGACCAAGTCTTGGAAAGCAGCTTTGAAATAATTACACACCCAAGTGTTTTAACTCATTTTTACAAGTATTTCTTCTGTGTTTCTGTACAGCTTTTGAGGACTCCAACACAACAGCAGGGTCATCATCTGCCATGCTGTGTTCACCTGTTCAGATTTTCTCCTCAGATTTTAAGTCCCATTAGGTGTCAATACTGTATGCAGCCCTTACAAAAACTTTTTCAGAAAAGTGTTTAGGTAAGTTTAAAATTATATTTGGCAGATTGTTAGATCAGAATGCTGGTATGTTAGTAATGTGTCGACAGGCTTGTAGAGAAATACAAGAGGAGAACTAATACAAAATCATTTTTAACACAATTCAAGCCTTTGAATGTTCTCCTATCTTCAAGCAACATAGGCAAGAACAATCCTAATTAATAATGAACAATATAATCACATAAAATAGCCTGTTACTCTGAGGTACATTCCAGGTCTGGTATTACTTGATTCTATGTGTGTATGAAGTGCAGGAATGATGCTTTGGCATAGCATTTTCATATGTAAGAATTTAGTGCCAGGTGTGTGTTGTTAGACACCTAAGAAAACCATTGAGCAGTAACAGTTCCTAATTACAGGATACCTGCAGAGCCGGAACATCTATCAGTTTTACTTAAAGTATTTTTGCCACTGTGTTTTGCACAGAGAAAGAAAACCAAAAGAAAATGATTTCCTTGCTCTTGCATTCCTACTGCCATTGCATGAATGGTAGCTATTACATTCATATTACTCATGATCTGCTCATTATAAAATAAAAGACAGTCAAATAATCATGCACACTCAAGTAGCCAATTTGTAAATATTCATTTGTCTGATTTAATTTTCTAAACTTGCCAACTGACCTTAGTCCTCATTCTGAGCTAACAATCAGTATTTTTTAAATGAATCTGTTTTCAATAAAGGAAGAGTTATGGGGAAGGAGCAGAGGGGAATTGGGAAAATCAACATTTTAGCTGATCTGCTAAATTTTGAAAAAAAGAAAAGAAATACAGTCCAAGGTATAATAACCTTTAGCTACATGCAAGCCATAGCAGTATTTTGCACCTGAACCATAAAATCTTGTACTGAAAACTAACTTCAGCCACGTTACATGCCATGGAACAACTCTGCATTTAATGAAATTGCATGGAATATAAGTCAGTCTGGAAATCTGACCTTGATTTTAATTTGAAACTGGCAAAAATCTAGCAGTAAAGAAGCACATCTGCTATTTAATACCTTGGTGTATTGTGCATTTATTTAATTATCATAGTTATTATAATCATCACCTGGATTCTGTTTTATCCCAGTCCTCTTTTGCTGAAATCATTTTGTGTGTTGTTTCCAAACGTGAATGTGAGAATGATTTCATATTCAGCAACATAAGGCAATTCAAATCTCCTTAGAAAAGAAAGACAGACCATAAAATTATCAAACAGCATCAATACCAGCAAGCCTCAAGGCTCCATATGAAATCCCAAATGCAACAGAGATGATAGAGGGAATCAAATATTCAAGTGGCTTCAGAATAAGAACTTTATCTGAACACTGCCTTTAACATTCATTTTTCACTTTAAGGAAATGGGAAGAGGAGTTACTTACTCAACAGCTTGCTTACTCCCAAAGGAAATTTTTGTACACTGGAAGGACAGTGATTTTGCAAAACTTGTGCTCTGTTATTTTAACACACAACAGAGCAGCACTCAAATAGACTGAATACGTGAAAGACGACCTACTGTGATATGTGGAAGTAATCCACCACATCTTTCCTGTAAAACTTTTCTCAAAAAATTCCAACAGTAATAGAAGAGGATGAGAAGACAAACATATGTGTAATATGTCATATTATCTAGGAACTGCTTGTTCACTGATAGTCTAGAAGACACACTCCCAAAGTCCTCCACACTTCTACATCATCTGCTGTGATAATATCTGCTCTGTTGATTTGCTTTTAAAGCTAATAAAGACACTCCAGGCTGGAACACCAGGTGTTAAATACTTCTATAGTGCTTAGCTCATATACTCATTGCACACCACCTTGAGCTTGGTATTGATATAACAACACATACAGTATCTCCAAAGGAGCTTTTAACAATGAGCTGATCACAGAAGTACTTTCATTGTACCCCAAAAGCTGCTTCTCCTGCCATCACTTATACTGATTTCTCTGTGTCAACACACTGTGAGTCTGGGACATGTGAGGTTCCAGAACAGTGTAAAAAGGGAAGGAAACCAACCAATATAACAGTACTATGCACTCTTCACCTCACACTGGCATGACCTGGACCCAGAAAAAGCCCTCCTCTCTAATGTACCCGAGCATATCTGAATTACTGGAGAGTATCAACCTTGACATCATATCTGTCATATACCACTCACACAACCTAGCCATGAGAGCAAATGTGGATGACTAAGTTCTTTAGGAGACCTTTTTAAACACTGTCATCTTGGAGAGGCACTTGGTGTATGCAACTTCTTGACCTGACAGATTCTATGAGTAAAGCTAGTTATGTCAATATGGGCAAAGTCTTCCTTGCCCCATTCCTCAAAGCAAGACGACTGGTAAACACCCATGCCTCTGCCAGGACCCTGTCTATTTTAAATAGTTCTCCTTCCTCTTTTAAACAACCCTTCTTCTTCATTTCCAGTCTGGAGTCTATCTCTGTTTTCATAATTGCAGGCATTAGTGGAGTAAACTGCCGATGATGTAGATTCTACTGAAGTCAGGTGTGGGATTCCTACCTGCCAACTCCTGGCTTCCAGCTAAAAGGCATAGACATCGCAGACATCAATACAATATTGCTAGATAGAAAATTAACTACTCAGGAGCACTGTCATGGAGACTGTAACACAATAGAATGGACCAAGCTAGTAAGAACTGTGGCACTTCACATCAGTTCTGCTGCTGAGCCTGGCAGGAGTAATAGTGCTTCCTTGCATTTCAGCAGAGAACTGTTTTTCTTGCTCTAGGAAGAGCGGGTAGGAGCAGCCAGACAAACACCCTATGTTTATAATTTTATCATATCTTTATTTTGTTTCTTATAGCAAGCAGGATAATGTCCCCATTGTAGAACCAACTTTCCTCTCCTGTCTCTCTCTTCCATCTGGTGGCCCAGTCTGAATCTTCATGCTGTTTCTGGGACAGTGGCCAATCTAAAAGTGTCAGCCCTCAAGAGAGTCCTAAGAAATAGCTTGCCTCACAATATCCCCTTTTCATGCAATTTCAGCTTTTTCAGATATAACAAAATGGCAAGGAAGGAGCGGGTTTGTGACTGGAAAATTCTAAAGGTGTATCCAGCTCCTCAGTAGCAGTGGTTTTGTCACAAGGCAGCCACTGTAGCAAAGCCAGATCCCACTTGAAGTGAATGCCAGATTCAAAGCTCAGGTTTGCAACCTACTCTCCATCAGCGCGCAGTACACACTATTTTTACTGCAGAGGATCCTCAAAGTCAGCTAACTACCATGACAGGGTGTTTACTTAGCATGGCTTCTGTTTCCTCAGGAAACCTATGTTCTTCCCAGCTCAGGATGTCTGTTCCTAGGGACATTCTGAAAACATGTCCAGAATGCCATGAAGGGATTAGTGACAGGCTGGTCTTTCACAGGGTTTTCTCTACATAGCTGTAATTGTGGATTGTTTACTCTGTCCTTAGATCTGGACTTTCTCTTTTCCTCCCACTCTACCTTGTAGAAGTAGAAACTGATACACTTGTAAAGAGTTTGCCTCCTGCAAAATGTGTCTTGTTACCAATTACAGTAAGGACATTTGAGAGTTTCTTTTCACAAGCCATTACACAATCTAACCCTGTAGACTTTGAACAGCCTTAGTGACAAGTCACTACTTCCCTCTGCATGCATGACATTAAATAAGACCAGTGCTCACTAGACTCACAGGAAAGAAACATGGTGGCCACTGAATATTCATCAGGGGATGTACAGTTGCCTGTAGAAGGGGGCAATGCCTGCCCAAGTCCACAGCACTTTCTACCAGTTAAGATTAGTTATGCTGGCAACTGTGCAAACCTTGGATGAATGCTTTATTCTGCTGCCATGGCAAAAGAAACAATTAAAGAGTAATGAGACAGCTTTGGGAAATAGGCAATATGAATTGCTGTCAGTTCCCCACCCACTTCCTCCTTTACCAAAGATAAGTGCTTCTCATTGCCTGCATGCAAACTGCAATCTGAAATTTAGTCATTTTGACAAGAATCTCATTATTTCAATATTGTGCATAGTATTGGAATACTTCTGTTCGTATTCCTCAGATTTTTTTATTTCATCTGAGCCACCTATGTGGCAAGTACTTCAAATGACCTTGACTACCAATAAATATCTATGTAGAAAGCGACAATGACTGGAAAGAGGAGAAATAAAGCACAAACAGGGGTGACAAATAAATATTAATCCAACTACATGAAACTATGTACGTCGAAAAAGCTTTCCAATGAGCAGACAGGTATTGATCAGTAGCCTGGACACTGACCTGCATCGATTGACAAGTAGTTCATCAGGCAGAATCACTGAATCATAGACTGATTGAGGCTGGAAGGGACCTCTGGAGGTCTAGTTCAACCCATCTGCCCAAGAAGGGATGCTAACATCTAGTTCCCCAGGACCTTGTCCCTGTGGCTTTTGAGCATCTCCAAACATGGAGACTCTACAGCCTCTCTGGGTAACCTGTCAGTACTGACTCAGTTCCTCTCACAGCAAAAAAGTGGATCTCAGGATCCATTGGAAACCAGGCAGTATGAGGGCATAACTCTACATGACATATATATGTGTATGTGTGTGTATATGTGTGTGTACATGTGTGTGTACGTGTGTGTGTATGTGTGTGCACACGTTTGAGCCTATATGGGTCCACAATCCTGTGTTTGTGGAGTTTCTGGCTGGAGCCCAGGGATGCAGTCTGAGTAAACAGTGAGTGCTTGCAGGTACTTCCTTCTGAAATATTTGTTTTTCTTTCTCACTGGTTTCAAACATGCTCAGCCTATCAGTGAAACAAGAGGTAAACATAGAGCCGTCTAAGATTACATCTGTTCCCCAGGCCATCTCCAAAGCAAACATTGGTATCCCAATGAAAAATACAACTATTACCCATTATTGGACATATCCAATCACTGCCTGACCACCAAGCTGCACAGTTAATGAATCTGTTCATTTCTAATAAAAATAAACCAGACAAAGGAAGTGGTCAGCTAGAGCTGAACTTGAAGAGAAGAAGAAAAGAGATTTAATAAAAAGTACTCAAGGTTGACATTTCCTTTTTATTTGAAACATGCCTTTCTCGGGAATGACATGATCACATAGATACTATTAGTAAAGCCACACACTGGCGTCAGATTTTAAGATCGTTACCCATATGACTTAATTTGGGAAGCAGTAAAAAACAGAAGGGAAATTCCTCTGGCCCTTTTATTTCACAGTTCAAGCTTCAAATGAAAGTATTTCAAAATAGACCTTAAAAGTATATCAGTCAAAATGAACAAAGCTACTTCGTATAGTGTTAGCAGAAACAATATTTTAAGATTGTATCTCTTTTTCCCAGTCCCCTTCCTGTCTATTCAAGTTATTTAGGAATCAAGTCAGCTTGTATAAAGCAATGATCAAGAAAATAAAAATGTTCAGGAGAAATAATCTCCAAAATACTGTTTTTTAAAGAGAAATTCGACAGGACATACCTTATATTTTTTTCAGAGAAAAAGTCAGTTCAAACACAGAAGATTCCCTCCAAATTGAAACATATGTTCTTAATACTGTAGTAACATTTCCACTGAATATAATTTCAGGTATTTTAAAATTTACATTATTATGTAATTAAGAGACAATTTAAATCTACACAAACACAAAGTGGAAGTGTGATTCAAAGCCTTTGTTTCTGTTTCTGAATTTCTTGCTAGAATTCCCTAAAACTGTCAGTGACATCGACCTTTGTTTTCTTGTCAATTTTGGTCATGCAAAATTAATTTTACCAAGAAAACTTCCAAAAAGAAAAAACAATTTCCTGAAAGAGACTTCCCTGTCTTTCAAGAAACACTGAGAAACCACACCAACAGTATGTTTTCATTGTATTTGTCTGCAAAGAAAAACCCTACATACTTTCAGTTTAAACATTATTTTTTATTGACTTAAGGAAAACAGGATGGGATCAGTACAAAAGGAAAACAGAGACTGCAATTCACTGTTCTTTCTAAAGTTTTTTGAGTTCCTCAGCAATGACCTTAACGTCCCATGAATGAATTTATCAAATGCAGCCAAAACCATGAACTGAGTTTCCATGCCCCATGTTCTGTGCTGACTTGGGGTCTGACTTTGTAGTGTGAAAATCTATTTAGAACTTTGAAAAGAAAAGAATACAGTGAATACAGTGTTTTTTCTGCAAGTTCTGGAAGGAATTTAGGATTTTGAAATTTCACACTTTGAGTCTTTCATAGAAAAAAAATATTTCAGGTGAATAAAACCACTTGGACCTAAGGCAGTTGTTATGGGCTAAGTTATCAGTTAGCAGTGTGGCAATTGTTTCTTCCTCAGCCATCCTAACTAAGGCTGGTGAGGAGACAATACCAAACCCACTACCAGAATTCTGGCAATCAGAAACTACTTTCACTGCGTAAAGAGAGTTGCTCTCACAGCTCCAAAAAAGTTCCATCTCAGTTACTTACAACGCTGGTAACACAGAAAAAGGATGTGATTTGAAGGTGTCTGAACTTTACAAATGTCTTTTCATCTGTTACTGATTGGTCCAGTCATCCTTGAAAAATTAAATCAATCCAGACTCACCAGCCTAACCTCGACTGTGCCTTTATTTCTCAATGTGTAAATGAGCAAACTCTCCCCTTACAACTTCTCTACTGGGGCAATATGAAACCCTAGAGCCCTATACTCTGTGTCATTACATCTGAGCTAGGTATGACTAGACTAAAAGCCTTTTTCAGAGGAATTTAAAGTATTCAGTTTTTATTTTCCATTTCTGTCTTCTGATGTGCATATCCAGATATGCATAGATGATTTCTTGATTTATTCCCCCAAAAGTCTGGAAATGTATGGATACTCCAGTCCCTGCTTCACTTCTGCCTCAGCTCTGGCTGGCAGAGGTAGAAATTAATCCCATATTGAAAAACTGGGGGGGAAGGGAATTGTATGCATGGAATTCCAGTCATATATTGTAAGGAAAAGAGAAGACACAAAAGCCCTGTTCTCACAGAGAAGAACCCACGCAACCAGGCTGAAATACGTAACTAATTTTGTTTCCAGCAGGTGTGTGATTGCACCTTTCAAAGTAGTCCCTTTGCAGTCTACCAAGCAATGCACTGCATGAATTGCAGAAATTACTTTAGAGAAATATGTATTTTTTTAAAAAGGCACCGAGAGGAGAAGCAAGAGGTAACTAAGAAATAATGAATAAGGCAGGAATAAGTCCTGTCAAGAGTAAGATAGGACATGACAATCAGAAGCTGAATTTTCACTCCTGGTTCTCAGACTCTCATTCTCCATGACATTCATGGAGTCACTTTGGGGCCAGGTTCATAAACATGTGCATGGTGAACATTTGGGGTTTCAAGTCATGAGCAGAGTCATCATTGTCCTGAGCAACAAAGGCAAATGTGACAAAGAAACATGGTCTAGGGCTCTTTACTTATTCCAAGCATCTCCTTGTTGAAGCACACCATCCTGTTGAAGGATTGGAGGCTGTTTTCCCTGGGTACAGAGGGATGGAGATGCCCAAGGACAGGCAGTGTGCTAAGAGCTACTCACATACCCTGTATAAGCTGCACGACAAACTGGTGAACATCAGCATCAGAAAGTTACTTCCATATCTTAGAACAAGCTCTGGTTTTCAGGAGTTGCTGGGCCTTTATATTGGACCTGTGTTTTTAAACCAAAAGAAAGATCGCCAGACATTTCTGTCCCCGTGTCTCTCCTACCCTTTCTGTCCCTTCACAATCCCTGATGTTTTATATCTGGCCTTGCTCTGTGGATTTTGGTTTGTTTTCTAGGGGCTAGGCAGGAAGGTTTTCATCATCATCAAAGACAAGCCACAAATGACAAAGTAAGCTAATGTTATTGCTTACCTTTCCCCCTTTAATGAAACGAGGGCTTTTTTTTCTACATCTGAGACCTCTCACTAGGAGTACAAAACTGGAAAGGAAAGCAGAACCTGCTAATGTTTACAACAAAGGTATAGAACTGTTTTGTTCTGCAGCAGATATTACTTGACACAGAATAATTTAGTGCATATATCTCATTACATGTATACAATCACGCTACAAACCCAGCAGATGGGTCATCAGTTTCTCTGCCCCACCAAAGGATATGATGATGGTACCAAGAGTTTCTCAGTCAGAAGGAGCAGGGCCAATGTCTGGGAAATGCATTTTATTTCTTGATCTTCCTTCAAAATATCATATTTATGTGAAGGTAGCATATGTTCTTCCTACTTTCCTCCTCTTTGTAGACTTTCCATCAATTCCATTTCACGTTTTCATAAGATCTAACTTTAAAAATACAAGCCAGACAAAGACTGCCCTGGCTTCTTTGCTTTCAGTGAAAACATCACAAGGAGGTTGAGTCCAAGATTGTGTTCATACAGAATCATCATCAGCAAAGTGTATCATAGTTGCATATCATTTTAATCTAACTCCCTCTTTGTCGTGTTATCTGCTTCAAAAAGGTAACATATACAACACACAAATGATTGGCAAAAATTAACTGTACATTTCTACTTTAACTGAACAATTTACATGCCATTGCGGGGGGGGGGAAGATTAGTTTTTCAAGTTATAAGCAAGCATTATTTTGCAATCTTTGTCCTGTAACTGAAAGATAATAGTTTTAATTTGCATTCAAATAAAGTAAATCTCTCAGTGTAAAAGACTTTTTATAGTTCCCATAAACCAGAAACAGATTAAAGTGTAGACTGTGTAAGGAGGACAGGAGGATAAATCAACCAGACAAACAAGATGATCAAATAAAAAGGAAAAATAATCCTTTGTAAATGTTCATTTAGTTAGCTTCACAAATCCTATGCACCACACGGAGGCATCTATGATGTCTCCAGGTCTCTGCTATTAAAGTATCAGCTTTAGCTCAGAAGGCAAAGACCCTTATTTAGGATACTAAGCCTGTGAGCTCTGGAAATACTCTGATTTTTTCTTGTTAATTCAAAATGCTTTTATTGGGAGACACTACCAATCTACTTGGAAGGGCTAAGTACCATCCATAGACCAAGATTTTTACAAATATGCCAGTGTTGTACCTTTACTGTGGCACATGCAAAACAAACCAGATGATTTTCTGGTTTTGAAAGTGCAATGTGCCCATGGTTTCCTCTGAAGTCATTCAGGATTATCAGATTCCTGAAGCTCTGAAGAGACCTGCTAGACTTTTCCCCAGGAGCAACACTGAAACAAAGTATGCGTCACTCTCAAAATTATTTTTGCATTTTACTTTGTTATGGTTCAATATGATGCATGTGAACAGCTCTGAGAACAGAGATTAAGAACAGGACATCCATTTGCAGTTAAGTAAACAAAGCTTATAGGGTAAATATACACAGTCCCATAACATGCTATCTACGAGCCATACCCCTGAGTTTTGCCCAGTTTCTGTTCACTGCCCAATGCCAATAATTCACCTGAAAGGTCAAGTGTTTTACCCTCACAGTCTGGGATTTAAGGCATTCACATGGAAGATGCACTTATGCACCTCCTTTGGGAAGACTGTGTTACAGAGCCTTTGCATCTGGATGAGTACATTAATCATGCTCATTTACAAAAGGTTTGTTTTACCTGCTGGCTATGCTTTATGAGAGTTATCCCAGCTCAGACCATTGAAAGAAACTCTTCTACGCCCCTGCCCTCAGGAAGGTGTTCCAGTTGGTGGGTCGTGTAGAGGTGATAACTACAACTCAGCTCTGTGAAGTGATGGGAGCTAAAACTAACCCTTCATTGAGAATTTTCATAGAATCATAGAACAGCTTGTGTTGGAGAGAACCTTAAAGCTCATCCAGTTCCAGCTCACCTGTCACGGTCAAGAACATCACCCACCAGACCAGACTGCTCAGGGCCCCATCCAGCCTGGCCTTGAACACTTCCAGGGAGGGGGGCATCCACAGCCTCCACGAGCAACCTGTGCCAGTGTCTCACCACCCTCATCATGATTTTTGTCTGGGTTAGTTGCAGTTTTCCCTCCTTTTACTTTTCTTCTGCACTTTGGAGGAAAGCCTCTTTTCTCAGGAACTAGATGGTGACTATAGGTAGTTATCCTCAGAATGTGGACTGCACTTGGAGCAGCTGCTGCCCACAAACTTAACGCCAGACCTAGCACTAATTGGGCTTAGCATTGGGTTAGTGGCAAATAATCTACGCTTTTCAGGTCTCAAAATAAGGGAAATGAAAATCTTAAAGTGCCAATTAATCTGTGAATGGTACTTAGCATTCAATTATGTTATGGTGCTATAAGCTTTGAAACCGGGGACCAGCTGCGTGAAACTCCATTCTATTTATCAGCATAAATGTATATATCTAATTAGGATATAATTTACAATAATGCAATTATTGATTAAGTGTTGTGTCTGCACATTCAAAAGTATATGCTTTCTTGTCAGGAGTAATTTCACTACACTGTGAGAAGTGTGGAATTGATCTGCCCTGACAGAGCTAAGAACATAGTAGGAACAGCACTTGCGCGGCTGAGATCTTCTACTGTCATAAATACACTCCCATACAATAGATTTTGAGTGAAATCGTGGAAGGATATGTCTCAGTGCATTTTGTCTGGCTTCCTTTCTTAGCTGAACAGCCTTGGTTTTTTAATACATACACATGGTGAAAGAAAAGCCTTGTCAAAAAGTTTTTAGAGATACAAAGTACTTTTTCCCCCAAAGGCATCTACTCCCAACTCTCATTGTAATCAAGGACTGAATTGGGCCACAAACAGTGGTGTCATCACCTGTGACAACAAAGACTCAGAAAAGGTTGTGTCTTCTGTACTGCATATTTCAGCACAAGGAACAAAGGAGTAGCAGTTGGGTTTTGGTAACAGAAGATCATGTCTTAAACTGCATTAGAAACATTTCTGAAGCAAAAATTATAAAGCTTGATGTGTGTTTCTTAAAATCTGATTCCACAAGAAACTGTGTGTCTTTTAATTAAAAAGGAATGGCTGGTGGTTTTGTGGTACTTTTTCCTGTTGTGAGCCAATAAGAGGCAGGATCTCCATGAAGTCATAGAATTCAAAAATAGTGTTCTGTCCTGTCACTGCCAGATTATTTGCTTTAGAAAAAAAGTATTGAAGACTAGCTCTAGCAAAATTTACCATTGTATAATTTGGACTTACTGTCTTATGAAAGTGTCATATTTTTTGTTCTAGGGATATGTCTCTGTCTACATATATATATGCATATACATATATAAGGTTGCTTTCATAACCTACTGCTTTTAATATACAAGATTAATTGTCAAATTCTTCCCATTTCTGGAAGGACCTGTATTTGGATGCTGAATGCTCAACTAACAAGATAAAGTTTTTGGTGTTCATGGCTTTACAAGTAACAGTTTCATGGTCTTTGAGTAGAGAGTGGCAGTTTTGAAAATAGAAAGGAAGTGACATCCAAGATTGAACTTCCATAGTATCTAGTCTTCCTTTGTGTAATTACTACTAAAAGGGCAGTGTTATTATTCACATCTGTAAAGTTAACTTTTTTAAAGTTAACAAAGCACATTACAAAACACTGTCCCTAAATTTTGTATAGAAAATAAGGCCATTTCTTTGAACGACTACAATGCGAAAAATTAGGCAAAAATAAGGGCAGGATTAGTACTTTGAAGCAATGAACAGATGGTGGAGGCATGAGCAGAAAAAGAGAAGGCGGCTTTGGAAAAGGGAGTAAATGAGTATCTTTGAGTGAGCCAGAGGACCATTCTTTTACTTGAGGTGGTATAAACACTCTCTTAAACATCCCACCCAGTCATGTTCACATGCAAAGACAAGCAAAATAAAAAAAAAAAAGGGGGAAAAAAAAGTGTTCAGCCTCTTATTTACCTATGACTAAAGCAGTTTTAACATTCTAAACAAAATGAACACTGGAATTCTCCCTTGGGAGATAAGGCATTTCTCTACAGTGCAGGGCACAACAATAGGCAGCAGGACACAGCTTGCAGCAATTGCAAGCATAAATGCATCTTGTTTAGAGAGAAAAAAACTCTTTATATAAATGGAAAAGCTAATCCTGTAAATGTGCTTTTAAGGCTAGTGCTTATTGCACTTGATTAAAAATGTAAGAATGAAATATAATCCAAAAACCCAATTTACTTTTAAAAACGTTAGAGCAATGCAAAATTGACTATTACTTATATTTCTACATACAGGAAAATAAAGTTTTAAGGCTCCATCTGTCATTGCACCTGAGTGACTTTCGCAGTATGTGTGCATAATGGCAGAGGGCTAAATTCAGCACTAACATAAGTGGGTGCAACTGCAGTGAAACTGTTTATCCAATGCCAAAGGCAAACTCTGCTTTCGGTGTTCAAAAAAGAAAGATTTCATAAAACACAATAGAATCTGCTGATACAAGTCCCTTGAAAATTATTTAATGACCAGAAATCTTTGAGGGAACAGAACTGATGAAGTTCCTCAGTGGCCTTTTACAATAGCCACTCCACTAATGAACATCTGGAGTTCTTACTGCTCTCTTACTTTTATACCATTTAATCCGTATTACATTAGATCTTTATATGCTCACGATAAACTGGCAGCAAAGGTTGCCTTAAATAGAAAGAGAGCAGGAAGACAGTTTTTCCATTAACAATACATTTCCCTTTGGAGTCTGAGGTACATTATTGGTTTCTTCCAAGAGCAGAGTGTAAACTGCCTCCTATTTGTGAAACATTATTATTATAGCTTCTACCTGGAGATGTTTCTTGAAACGAAAACCTCAGGACTATTCCTGTACACAAATCAAACTAAGCTACCACATACAAGTACAGGACCACCATAAGCTACACTGAACAAAATCCATTCATATAAATTACTTGATTTGAGGTGTGTGGTTCCCACTGATTTGTCAGTCAGCTGCTCCTAAAAGCAGTGCTGTTTCAGTTCAGTCCTGCTGTAGGGGTTGAGGCATGAGAGAGAAACTACCTGGCTTTATGCACTGTACCCTGCTGGAAGAGGATAGTGACCACAAACCACACCCTAAGCTGCCTGCAGAAGCTGAACCACACAGATTTTTGACTGTTAGCAGTTTTGTCTCTTTCTTGCAGCAGTCGAGCAGAGATGACTGCTCATTCTGCTAGAGCTCAAACTTTAAATATTTCTAGAAAATTTATTCATTAATGTCATCTTCCAAACACAGCCTGATCTCTAGGCCATTCCTCCATAATACCACAGCGACACCTACAAAACTTGTTCCAAAGGCATGCTTCCGCTTCCCTCAAAGTTCATCAGAGAGAAGGCAGCATCTTCTGCCCTTCCCTCAAACACCCTCAGAGTCTTTCTCCTCTGTTTCTTCATCAGCAACTCACCCACAGCAATCTGGTGAAACTCATCTCCCTCTGAATCACTGTTTATGTTCTTCCTTTACAGCGAGTATGCTATAAATAAAAATCCATTTAAACACTAATTAAATAAGAAAAAAAAAGGCTTATAAACCTGATGACGCTACACTGAAGATTTTGTTTGCAAGGACATTACTAAAAACTTTTACATGCTACATTCAGCCAAGCCTATTAAAACTCTCTGCTCGTTATTTTCTCTGTTTTAGTTCATCAGTATTGCTTCCAAAATTATACTCTTAAATGACTTCCAATCTGATTCAATTGTTTAGCATTTTCACTTTTCCCTTCAGCATTCTCTTCATGAGTTTCCCTGTAGATTTTAAAACCTGTCCTTTTGAAGCTCATCAAAACTATGATACCTGTGTGTTGCAGTTAGGTCCTTCATACTTATCTGACATCCCAGATTCAGCTCTCGGAGTGTTGTAAGTGCCACTGGCTGTCACAGACCTGTGCTCCTTCACCCCCACCAAGAGCCCTCAGGCTTTGATATTTCATTATAGATTTCTCCACCGTTCTCAATAATCAGACTTTTTTAGGAAGGGCCTAAGAAAAGTATCTTTGGTAACTTTCCAAAATTATTTTTATTTCCTTTTTTTTCCCCCCCTTCATTTTTTATTATTTGGCAGGCTAGAATTGTTATGAGTCCTCTACTCTGAAGCATACAGGCAGAAAAAACTTGCTCTGTATGGGGTAATGCTGTGCCGGGCTTCAACTCAGAGCCTTAGCTCTGATCGCAAGGAAGAGAGCACATTAGTAGTGTATCTCTCTGCTTCTCCTTTTCTTTTTGGCAAGAACTGCTACTCTGAGCCAGCAGGTGTTTAATGCTATTAAATTTATGGGTAGTGAAAGCTGTTGAATTTTAAAACATCTGGGTAACATAAATTATCAGAACTTTTTTTCCAGTATAAGGTTGAAAAATGGTTTTGAAATCAGCAGAAAAGCATTAGCAGCATTGACAAAAACATGTTTATTTTTGAACAATTGACCACATGACTTTGGGATCCCACACTTATCCTCATGCTCACTGCTGATAGCATGTGAGCTAGGAAATACCAGGAAGGCAAGCAGCTGCCGAATCTCACCAGCATTTGGTTTTTGGTGGGTTCCAGATGTATCATCTAGAAAAGTATCAGAAAGTGCCAGAAAGTATCAAAAGCCGCCACTGTTTCTCACATTGTGTGCAGTCTCCTGGACCTCATTATGCAAGGTTTGGGCCACACTTTTCTTTCCCACATAGGTCGGGCTGTTCTTAGCCATAGTATCTCATTGAAAGTGTAATGTAAATTTGCAAAAGTTCGTTGGCTCACATGCTGTGAAAGAGGTAACATGAAGCATGCAAAATGCTTAGAAGGGCTTCATTTGCTTCATAGCCAACAGTTTTTATTTGAGTAGAAATAGCATGAGCTTCTGAGACGCTAAGGACCTGTGGCCCAACAAGAATAAGGATGGAAAGCAGCCACTGGAAGATAACACACAGGTCCAACTCTAATTTAGATACGAACAAAGGCTCACCTTAAACATTTGAGTTTAAAAAGTCTCTGAACTGCTGTGTTGCAAGTTTAGAGTGAGATGCAAACATGAATTCCTCACAAACTTGTAGGCTCTCCGGGTCAAGCCAGAGAACTATCCCTATTTCCCCAGCATCCAGAGGCTGGTGTCACTAAGGGTAGGCAGTCTTCAGGCTGCAAACATACAGGCATGACCTGGCAATTTCTATGGGAGTAGAAGCAAGTATCTCTAGCTGAGTTGCTCTGATCAGGTTAAGCATATGGTCCACACAGAGTAGAAGACAACAAATTTGCATCTATGTTGACATGACAGATATGCCAAGATGCAGCACAAGAGATGAAACATGAGATCTATATCCAAGCTAGAAACATAACTTACATGGCCTACCTCTTGATGGTGTGCATTCTTCTGTAGGGTACTCTTCTGCCACCTACTTCCTTTGTCATCCTTATTTTCACTATCATTTTTTCTCCTCTTTGTCAAAATTTGCTAGAGCTCAGAAATGATCGGTTCTAGGAGGAATTTCAAGCCATAACTTTGATACACAAAAGAAATACTGCAGTAATTTGTTAACAGCTATGATCATCACTGCATGAGAAATAGGAGCCAAGGAATTAAAATGCTTCCTACAAATGTTTGAGTTTTTTTCCTCTTTTAACAGTAGTTATTTTAAGCTTTGCCTCACTAATGTGGTTTGTATAAACTAAAAAGATGTATTTCCATCATGGGTGTTCAGTGTTCTTTGTTCTATGTTAGCAGTAAAACAGAAGATAAGGAATAGGAAAGCGGTAATTATCCTACGGTGCATGGTAATATGCATTAGGTAACATTTCCATTAAAAGTGCATACTACCTGCACAATTAAATATTTTGTCTAGCACAACTAAGACTGGACCAGTGACCTATTTTCCCCTATTTCAGGGGAAAAACAGATGTAAATAAAAATGTGATGACTGGCCTCTAGCTTTATGGTAAGTTGTGTTTGTTTAGGAACATATCGATGTTTGGGACAATATTACCAACTCTGGAAAGGGATTGAACTGAAAGACAGGTTAGGCACATTAACTTCTGACCACCCTCAGTCACATTAAAGCTCTGATTTTTTTTTTCTGCGTGAAAGAGTGGAAGAACAACAGGTAAGCCTGGGATTTTCCAGGTCATCTTGATTTGAATGTCAGTTAATGGACTTAAGTTTCTCTTCTGTGGCGCTACAAATCTCAGTCAAATGCTTTTCCCACGTGATCATGCTTTCCTCAATGAAGTAGCCCATTCTGCCTACCCTGCTGTCGCTGTGGAACATCTGGGTGGGAAGATCCTTTGCCCCCAGGACTCCCCAGAGCACACTGTGGTTACTCGAGCGGTGTACAGAGTATGATTTGGCTCTCTACATTTCCTGTTGTGAAATTTTAACTTACTCTGATTATTGTTTAGGTTTTTTATGACTGCCAAGTTATTGGAAGTTCTCTTCCTCCTGCCCTCGCCTTCCCTGGATATTTCATGCACACACAAACCCCTATATATACATATTATTAGATTTATTATTTCAAACCATTAAAACATACGCTTTATATGTATACTTTTCTCAAGTACTGTGGAAATTCTAAAGGTTTAGCTTTGTACACTGTCAAAAACCCCAATTACATAAAATTTTACTTTTCCAGTTTAAAATTACTTTTAACTGAAAGCAAAACAAACACACAGGCAGTTACCGCTGGCACATATCCTTAACGTTTTTCAACTGGGTTTTTACCAGTCATTTCCTTAAGCTATATATCAAAACCATAGCTTATTTTTTTTCCTGTACAAGAGAAAAGATTCTATGTCGTTTTCATTACTACACAAAGAGATCCATCATCACTTTTTCTAACCAACTACTTCCCTTCAGTCATCCCCAAATCTATCTCTATTGTTAAATACAGTGTAATATAGAATAAAACTCCATACAATAGAGTGGTTACCTCATCTAAAAATAAGGTTTTTGCATTAACTAGTGATTCTTCACTAGCTCCAGTGTTTGAATAATATTTTAAGAGCTTAAGGCAAAGGAAAGTACTTAAAGGCAGCACCCTACTTATTAAATACCAAGCACTCCCAAATTTTTTGTAGAACAAACTAGGAAAATTTTAAGATTCGTACCTAAATTTGCATTCTTTTACAATTCTTTCCCCTCCAAATTTCACAAATTATTTTGCAATACTAAAATTTGGTGAATGTTCACCATATAAAATGGTGCTTAAAACAGAATGAGCTGATAACAGCATATTAAGATTGTAGGCCAGGTCAGAGTGTCTTAGCATTCAAGTGTCTAGATTTGAGCTTTGCAGGGTGTTGTGGTTTAACCCCAGCCAGCAACTGAGCACCATACCTGCTTGCTTACCCCTCCCCCCAGTGGGATGATGAAGGGAATCAGAAGGGTGAGAAAACTCATGGGTTGAGAAATACACAGCTTAATAGGTACAGTAAAAACCTTCACACACGCAAACAAAGCAAAACAAAGAATTCCTTCACTACTTCCCATCAGCAGGCAGGTGTTCAGCCATCTCCAGGAAAGCAGGGCTCCATCACATGTAATGGTTACTCAGGAAGACTAATGCCATAACTCCAAAAGCACACCCGTTCTTTCTTTTTTCTCCAGCTTTATATGCTGAGCACGACAGCATATCTTGAGCAATATCCCCTCGGTCAGTTGGGTCCAGCTGTCCCAATTGTGTCCTCTCCCAGCTTCACATGTACCCCCCAGACTGTGGTCCGAGAAGCAGAAAAGGCCTTGACTCTGTGTAAGCACTTCTCAGCATTAATCAAAACATCCCTCTGTTATCAACACTGTTTCCAGCACAAATGTAAAACACAGCCTCATACTGCCTACTATGAAGAAAATTAACTGTATCCCAGCCAAAACCAGCACACAAGGCTACCACACTTTCGGGTTCAGGACACATCAAAAAGGTGAGAGAAATAATAATCACCAAAGACACCAGCCCTAAAAACACAGCAGCAGAGAACCAGCACCCCAGAAGTGGGGCTGAAAAGACTAATTTGTTCTTAAGGACTGTCGTGGTGCAGCTAGATTTAGCATTTGGGCTCAAGAATTAATCTTAAATCAGCTCTTTAATCAGAGGATGGTACAGCTGGGAAACTGAGGCACAGATGCACAGGACACTAGAATAGACGCAATTCAGCCCTATCACAGAGACAATTAAAGAGTAGGGAATTTAGGAATCTAATAACCCATATTGGAATTTAGCCAAGATGCTGAAGCAGATGCACAAAGCTGTTGCAAGGATGCTTTGTGTATTCTTTATCATTTTAATATCTTGTGTTATACCATATGCTCCCACATTTCAATCATTGCAATATAAGCCACAAAAGAGGTAAAAGAAAATGTTGACAAAACATTTATAGAGATTATATTCCCTAAGGATCTTTTGGATCTGGGGTTTTACAACATTCCATTTTCAAAATGTTGCTAGACTTAAATAATCCTGGGGAAATATCCCTTTCTCCAGGGGACAGTTGGGAACACAAGCCTAGACTGTGCCCAGTGATGGAGGAAAGTCCACAGACCAAAGAAAAATAGGAAGAAAAACACAAAAAAAACCCCCAGATTTCATGAGAAGGCCTGTAGCAAGAAAGAGAAATATTCAGAACAGAGACACCAGGCCAGGAAAGAGCATGGCCAGAAGAAGCCAGGAGAGCTACCACACAGCTGTTTCCTATCCTACCCATTCTTGTGCTTTGTCCTTTAACTGACTCTGGCTCTGTCTGCTTTAGCAGGCTTCCTGCTCTTTGTAGATTTAAACAATTCTTTGTTATTTGTTTATATGCTTTTGGCTGTTTTCTTTGTAAAATGCCTTTTAGTAACCTCACATTTCTGTCTCATATTTACCTGCCATTAATTATAATCTTCATTGTAAGCTGAGTTCTTCCCTTCCTGTACAGAGACATGTTAGCTTTTCCAGAATTGTGCCTTTACCTACACCTATTAATTTGCAATCCTGCTCTTTGAGTTCCCTTTTTTTTTTTCTAGGGGTAGTCATTTATTACTCATTTTATGGGATGTTTAAGTAGCCCCCATGCTGAGCTGCAACACTTTAATTTCCTCACTTTTCACCTTAACATCTTTTTTACTAGCTTCCTCATTTTTAAGCCTTCAATTTAGTGCTCAATTTAGCATCCGTATACTGGATCTCAGAACAATTCATCCTCTGAGGGCGCTACTCGGAATTATATTATTACTTAAGTACATCTACATTAATGTCACTTTTGCGTGACTGCATCACAACGCAGAGATACATGAGCTTGCTCTATGCCAGCCAGCTCAGGTCAAACTACTGCTGACTGGGCCACAGCAGCAACCACTGAATGCAAAATCTACTCTGAGTTTAAAGGGGTCCCTGGAAGCCTTGCCCCAAAACCAGTGTGTCCAGATATGCAATTTTACACACAGTGCACTGGAAGAGTCCCAGCCTCTGCTTGGCCATGAGCAGTTTCTGGAAGAGTAGTGGTAATGGTGATGTTTAGGTGTTTTGCTCGGGTTTTTTGTGTTTTCTTTGGGGCTTTTTTTTTTGGTTTGTTTTTTTTGGGGGGGGGTGTCTTTTTTTTTCCAGTTTTGTGACTGCATATGTGTTCTGTTTAGTTCTCATTTGCCATTTGCACAGGTATAAGCCTTCAAGAACTCTTAAGAAAGCAAAACTTGATCACATCTTTTAAACTACAAGATAAGATGAAAGGAAAGGGGAGGATAAGAAACGTTTTGCCATCACCTCCCTTAAGGATAATACAGTCACATCAAGAAACAGTATGAAAAATCATGCCAAAATTAAGGGATACTGGGAGCTCTGACTGAGGGCCTATCACACACTGCATGTACAAAAATTGCCTCTTGACAGAAAATCCTAATAAAATTTGGTGTCTTCCACAGAAAATATTGAATATCTTAAAACCTAGATTTCTGATGATTATTTTCAAATACATTTCAATCATGTGTACCTCCGTGGTCTCTTTAAGGACATGGCCTTCCTTTGTGAGATTTTATGCAGTGCCTTGTATAAGATGACCTTAACCTTTGTTCAAATGCTTGGGCCTGTCCTAATTTCAGGTTTGAAGGAAACTCCTGTTTGTGTTTTATGCCTATATCGCTTACTTTTGCTTTCAGATGCGGATGATAAGTCACCTGAGCACTGAAAACTAAATAGAGAAACCGTGACATGGTTTGTGCCTCAGATCATAGCGTCACCCAGAAAAGAAAGTTACTTTATTTTTTTTTAAGAAAATACCAGCTGAAACTTCAGATATGCATTTATCAAAACAATGGAAACAAAATTGGTTTGTTTTCCTTTGTATGAAGTCACTACCAAATATATTGGCTTGGAACCCCAGAGATTTGGAAGCAGCCAGATTTAGAACACGAATAAAAATACTACTCTTTTTCAGCAATAAAAGAGTGAACTTGAAGGGGGGTTGGGGGATGGGAGAGAGAGACAAAAGCAGTCATAGAATTGAGACTGATGACTTTGCAACTGGAAATAATATAGTCACGATTCAACAGACTTGGAAAATGTTTTAGACTCACTGAGAACATTAAAAGTTGGTTCTTTTTCTAAGTTTTAGTAGGGAAGGGCCAAAAGATGCAAGAAAGACAAATTTACATTTTCTTCAGTAGGAGAAGGGCTAAAGTACAAGTGACAGCGTAGGAGACAAAAAACAGACAAAATTCTAGCTTTGATCCAGTCTTTTCTTAACTCCAACACTGAACAACTCTGAGATATCTTATGAAGTTCACTGAATGGGTAAAGTATATTTTTGCTACTGTTGGTTTCTGAGTTGCCATTACCTGTGGACTGGCCCCTCTTGCCAAAAGCTGTACTGAAGGGCACTGCCATTCCTACCCCAGTCCTTCCTAGAGCAGCGAGCAGCCAGGGGTGACCGTACGGACTGTGCAAGAGGAATGCAATGTTAAGCCAGCTTCTCCAGCCACTGGCAGAGAAGGCATATGGGGTGAGGCAATGCAGAGAAGTGGGAAGGACAGTTTCCCCACCTTCCTTACCATCAGTATCACCTGTCCCAGCTCACTGGCAAGACAGAAGGTGAGTCTTGAATCAGTCTCTGCCTATCTGTTCCTCAGTGCTCTGTGGCTGCTGGCCAGTTCTTGCCTTTCCAACTGCATGTTGGTGAGTTTTTCAACTTTCATTAAGTGCATATTCCAGTAATGTAGACTTCTACAGCAGTATTCTTCCCTGTTCATAATATTCAACAGGAAGCTAGAAATGTTAAGCCATTCCTGAGCCAATTATCTTCTTAAAAGGACATCCCACACCCAGTTGCTTATGATGCTTCTGCTAACGCACAGCTATACAGTTATGTGCTAAACCCTATCCAAAATGTTCCATAATCCATTTTTTTTAGCTCATAGGAGATTCAAAATCCAATCGACTGGAAGCCTAGGCAGGAGAAAGCTATGTTTAAACATCATCTCCTGCATGCCTGCAGAGTATAATACTTTTAAAAAGCTCATTTGACATATAGAAAAACATTTCACTATCCATAAACACAGTAGCTGTGTGTATAAAAAAGCAGGTAAATTAAACTATCTGAATGAAAAAAAGAGCTGTACAATGGAAGCAAAAATCAGCTGAATTGAGATGAGCAGAAGTTGAAGCTCTTTTTATCAAATATAAAGAGAGAGGAAGAAAAAAGTCTCTCTGAAATATTCATGATCTGAAAACATTCTTTAAGTATACATAAAAATCCCTTTTTTTCACTTTTATCAGGTCATAACTTAATCTCTGGACAGGCACATTCTGACCCAATAGTTCTCATTGTGGAATCAAGGCTTAAATTACCTATTTGGATCTTAGAGCAGCTGCTCCGGGGAGACCCAGTCTCTTTGCAGCATCTGTTTTTCTTAATGGAAAGCAACTTTCTATTTGTTTACCTGTAAAAGGCTGTAAGTGCTATTACAAGTGTGCTCAGGCCAATTTCACTGTCATGTTCTTAGATATAAAATATTCTTTGATCTTCTACACTGTTTCAATGAGGAATTTTCAGCTTGCTTTAATTTTCCTCTATTCCTTGCACCAAACATTAACAGTAGGAAACCTGAAAAATCCCCAGTGTTACTAGAGTTGTGAAAAAAGGAGATACCCAGCTTACTGAATTATTTCCAAATACTACTGTAGCTTTCTATGCATCTCTAGTATAAAGAAAAAAAAACCTGAAACCTAATCATTAAAAGAAAACCTGTTTGGATTGTTTGAAGTGTGAAGGTCTTGTGTTTTGTAGTTAGAAATTACACTTCCTTACATGTTTCTTAATCTGATGCAGGTTTTTCTTTTTTTCCCCTCTTGCTTTTAATTTGACATGCCAGTCAAAGTTAACATTAGGGAAAACAGCAAATATAAACCTTGTAATTTATATGCATTCATGTTATACACCATAATAGCTCTCATCTTGGCAAAAGTTAGCAGATTGTTCTCTGCACTCAGGAGGAAATAGCATTCATTTTAGGTTTTAATGGAGCTTTAGGGTTATAGTAACTCAAATTAAACTAAATCATCATGAATTATTTCTGAATCCCATGTTATGTGTTCTCTTTTTTCCGTTTGTTGTTTTATGATCGTGTGAGTTTCACACACTGGCAACTGGAAAATTGTGTGCTAAATAACATGCCCTCACAGTTTGGAGGTGAACACCACCACCTTGGACTGTTCCTGCAATGACAAGAAACCTGCCTGAGCATCTATGACACATGCGAACTCATGTCTGTTATGGTCCAGAATGATGATGTTATGGGCTTGAGGAATCACTTCAACACAGGAACAACAGATACAAGTATAAATTTTCATTCAGACGTATTTCCGCTAGAAAACAACTGTATTGTAATTATGTCTCATAAATAAAGGAGAAACTAGATGTGAACATTGGGAGTGTTGATTAGTCACTGTTATTTACTGATCATAATGTAAAATTCCAAAATTATTTTAGGACAGCTTTTCTACAATTTAAAGAGTAAAACACTCAAATCTATCAATACGAAATTGAAGGTTATGTTCCTCTGTTTATCTGAACCCACCTGTTTCAATCTGGAATGAGAATGAACAAACAGTCAAGCTCACTGGTATGACAGTGCAAAAGTGCTTACACCAATATGAGAAGTTAGTTTAAAACTTTAATTTCTGTGATGTTAGACATAACCACCAAAAAATAAATCTTATTGTATTATTTTCTCATGAGGTTGGCATCCTTCCTAAGATATCTTCCTGAAAAAGTTTTGTGTACTTGCCATTGTGCTCCCACATCTAAGAGGTATACAGATGTGAAGTACTTTTTGATGAAGTTAGTCAGACTTAGCTACTCTAATAAGACAGTAGATTAACTCTACAGCTTTATGAAGAATGACAGAGCCTGATATATCAGATGGTTTGGGGAACTACTTGTGATCCAGACAGCTAATAATTTCTTTGTCTTCTTGCTACATTTGGTCCAGAACAAAATTTTACTGGACTTCAACCACTGAAATTCCTTTTCATCTGTGATCCAAACAATTGGAAATATTAAAATATATTTTGGGTTCTATTTGTTTAGAAATTATTGGAGGCTCAGAAGTTCTTCAGATTTTGACATTTTGATAAGTTTGCAACAGAGTTATGAAAAGCTAAGTATCATTTCTTCCTTGTTAATTGCTAAATGTCTATTCTAAAGTAGATCACATACTCACAGGTTCAGATTTTGCCATTTGTGGTTTGCCGGCATATTTTGTACATGTGTTCTTGGTTAAAAGCCATCTAGGATGGATAAGAAAGAGGATAAATAACTTCTAAGTTATCTACATTTGACATATTTGTTATATGTAATTAGGTATGGAAAAACAATCAAATAACAGAATGCATATAACTAGCAAGTTATTTATGGCTGTGGCTACTCAGCTACTTGGCATTAACTACGTATGCAATGAACCATTTCTAGATAAGGAAGAACTTTTGGCTTCTTACCAGAAACAAGCTTTTCTGTACTGCACGTAGCCTCTCACATGGAACAGACTCTCACCAAAACAGCAGCATAGCTTTGGATAAAGAAATGCAGGCACTTTGGAAACCCAGTGGGGAAGCACACACGTTCGTACCACATCCAGCTTGGCAGCAACTGTAAGTACAGAGACAACTGAAAAAATGCAGTTTTGGCAATCTTTGCATAGATCTGCCAATGTAACTTGATGAAAGGTGCTACTGCAAAGGCAATGACAATGCCAACTCCCTAGATTTTGCCTGTTGCTCCTTCTACATATCTATATCTTCTGCTGCCTAATGGCAGCATGCTGTGACTGAGGCCACTTACCAGGACCTATTACTATGAGAAAGAGTGATGCTATCGGAAGAAAGGCAGGTGCACTGGGTAAATTAACAACCACTAGCATCTAACAAAGACAAAGATATTAAAATAATAATAATAATTAAAAAAACTTATGACTTTGCTTTATGAACTTGTTTTCAGAAAGAAACTAGGCTTATGTGATCCCAAATCTAAGAAAAAATTCAAAATAAGCTTGAGTGGGAGAAGGGGGAGCAATGTATTCTGCATTATTTAGTGTTCACTGAAAAATTCTGTAAGTTAATAGCTGTAGATGGAAGATGCTAGATAAAAGACATATGGAAATCTAAGAGAGGTCCTGAAAGGAGGATACATGTAAAATGGAAATTACTGTGCCATCCGCTTTTGGGTATGCCAAAATCCACTGAAAATGAAGATGCCAAATGCACAGCCATTCTTCTTGTCACTTCCTTCTTTTGCACGATTTCCTTTCTCTTTTAAGTCAGAAATCTTTTTCATTTCTTGTGCTTCAGTGTCATAACCATGGCTCCCTCACTTATTCCATTCTTTCTCCTTTTTCTTTGCATGCTGATAAAGGCTTTCACTGCCCGTGATTCTTAATGGCTCTTTTTTTCCTACACAATATTTTCCAAGTCGGCCCATTTGCTTTCCTACAAAATTTAATCCTTCCACAAAAGATTTAATTATCTAAACTGGGTATCTCAAATGATCTTCCCACAAGTCAAGATAGTACAATACAAGAGCTGGCCTCATTATGTTTATTTTACATACAGAGGGGAGAAGGGGAACCTGTATAACAGGAAAGATATAAAAAAAGAAAAAAAAGAAAAAACCCCCTCAAACTAGCACTTGCAGTGATTTCAGCCCCAGTGGAAAACACACATTTATTGGGAAGAATTCTCAGCAGTAATGCTGGAAATCTAACATTTTCTACTTCAATTACAACATCGAATCCTAGATATTGGTAAGAGGCTTGTTTCTCAGAACTTTGATACCGAATCAATACTCTGCTAACTTATGATGCATTAAGTGCAGGAGGTGTCCAAATGTTATTAATAGTTTCATAGACTTCCCATATATTCTTTTAGACATACTTAGTTATTGTCTAAATTATAGTTTTATTGAAGTAAAACCAAGCATGATACAGGCTTACATGAAGCTTGCATGCACCTTGAAAGACAGCCTAGTGAATGCTAGAGAGTTTGGCTGTGTACTCAATGTTTTTCCTTCACCAAGAACCATGACCACAGAAATCTGAAGGCTTTACGTTACCTGTCGGCTGCTTTTGAACAACAGGAATGATGGTCACCCAAAATCCACAGTCATATTTAGAACCCAGTGCAAGTTTAGTGTCATTTAAGAACTGAATATTTGGTCAGGTCCCCAGATATGACAGGCAGTCATTTCAGTGACGGGATTCATCTTCTCTAACTTCACAGATCTGCAGTGGAGGTGTCTGCATTCCATCTATTGATGCAGGCTTCCTTTCCAGTCAGTGGAGAAAAAAAAGCTCTTGCAGGGCAGAATTCATCTGCTGTGACTTAAATGAAGAAAAACAGAATTAAGGAGTCCCTTTTTTTTTTTTCCAACACACACTTGCAAAGAAAGCCATGCACTGTTGACTTCTGCATTTGGCCAAAAAACTCTCAGCCATGATATGTAAACTGAGTAACAAGGCTGGTCTCTTCAGCCTTGTGTCCTGAAGCTATTCCATTCCCCTTGATCCTCCTAGAAGACCTATATAATGACTTTAATATTTTCTTTCTTTTTTCATCGGTGTCTTACCTGCTACTTCATTGGACAGATTTCCATGTTTCTCTCACATTTAGGTAGTTAATATAGCCAATTCTTTTCCCTCCTCACTTCTGTTAACTGATGATTCCTAATTTCATAGAAAGACATTCTTATTATTAGTCTCTTGATGGTCGGCTGATTTAGAAAATCCCATCTCACACCTCTCCCTTTAAAAACTTAACCTTTTTTTCCTTGTCTGTTCATATAGTTGTAGCCTCTGTTAGGAGCCTGACACACTATAAATTAGAGTTTACTGTGATGACAGAGAGATTTGGGGTTTATTTTTATGGAGTGCATTATTCTCAGCTGGGACTTAGATACTGACCTCCTTTGCCTAACATAGGCCACTAATGCAGCACTGGAATGTGTTGCATTTAACTGGGCAAAATCAAAGTTGCTGAACTTGCCTATATCCACTTTTGTGTGTAGTTGCTACTAGGCTGAGCTTGTGCAATGCACATTGCAATGTTTCTTTCCGTGTTAGTGGAACAACAGGAGGAAACATCAGAATTGGTGGCCAATTATATGATTAGAGGTAGGAATTTTACAATGAAAATACTAATCCATGCACAAATCACAGATCTATAAGGAAGGAAGAGCTACGTAATCTTCATATGGTTGAAACAAAGCACAACAAAGTAGATATTTTGCTCTGTTCCGAAGAATTAATAGTTGCCTACCATTTCCTTCTTTAGGGTTATTGCTGATGAAATTGCATTTTAAAAATCTAGTATATTAATTTTTGCCAAAAATATATTCCATTATGGAATAAATTTATAATTCATCTATGATGCTCGTGAAAATCAGTGAGGTTTTTCTTCTTTCTTCCTTTCTTAATCCTTGGCTTTTACCTATAGCCTGTGTACAACTAATGCACATTAGCCAATTAATAGGCTGTTAAATGACAACAGTTCTGGGCAATTTAATTACTGTTAGTAAAGTAAGAAATTAATTACGGCATGCCTGTAACTAATTTCAGATTAGAACAAACCAACTTTGAATGTCGTGACTTATTTAGCAAAAACAATTATTACATTCTTGCAAATGTAAATTGCTGAGTCTTTTCTTGGAAAAAATATAAATGCCTCTTCAAAATATTCTTCCCTTTTTTAATAATGCCAGGCAAAGTTTATTTTAAAAGTTCTGTTACTTTCTCCACAACTAAATACTTTAAAAAAATAGAGTACAAACATAAATATAGAAAATGAACATGCTCTTCCCACTATTTCAGCCATCCTGTATATTTATATAATAAATATATTAAAATGAATGAACTTTAACCATCAATTAAAATATCTAATTCTGTAGCAAAATAGACCTATTTTCTGTAGCTGATTGTATTACAAGGTGGTTTTTGCAAGCGATAGCAATGGCATTTTCTTAATTGTGCATTAGTTTTTATTTTTGAAGTATCAAGAAATCATTTAGTATGGATAATAACAGCTAGCAGAACAATTTATAATCCTAGATTTTATCAGCTTCATATAATATAAGGACATGACCAGAACACATTATTATGTGCTGGTCTCAAAAGACACTCACAACCTGTTCTGGCAGCCCCTGTTTAGGAAAATCTCATATTAATTTCAGTATTTAATACCAGAGGAAGTCACTCAGCAGCACCCCAGTGACTCCACCTCCCTGGTGCATGTTCCATCACATTTCTGGTGTGAGTTGACTCTACCACAGCTGTATGACTAGAGGACATCTTTCTCAGAAAGTTTATCTCACTGCTCTCTGACACTTTTAAAGGGAAGTAAATAGTTGTTAAGGCAAAGACCTCTGAGAAGATTTCATTTTTCTATCCTCACATATGTGTGGACTGTTGAACAGATTACTAACAGATTGTTGAATGAGTGCCTAGAAGGAAGGGAACAAAAATCACGGGAAATGTGGGGGTTTAATTTTGGTTTTGTTTTTTTCTTTTGTCCACAGCCCATTTTATACATTCTCACTGCTGGGACTTTCTGTTTGACTAAGGAGTCCTCACCCAAAATAAAGATAACGCCTATGAGTTTCATACAAGCAATAGTCAATACAAAGATTGCCACAAATGAAAAAAAACACATAAATGGCACCTTTACATTTGCAAAGTCTTCAAAAAACACACTTCAGTAAACAGAAGGTGCACTAGTTTCTTGAATGCTTGAGAAGAGTTTCATGATAATCAAACTGCAGCAATTTCCAGTCAGGTAAATAAGTAAAAAAAAAACAGCTCCATACCAAAGTTTAAAAATTGAGCCGATCCCAAGTTCTCGAACAAAAGAGTTTTCACTTGAAAATCAGCTGTGCAAAAAAGCTGCCTAAACTCAATTTATTTCAAAACCGTGAAAAAAAATAAAGTAAACCAAAGAAGCTCATTCTCCTACATAGTCCTGGAAAAGTTACACTTCCACATTTACAGAAGTTTTTTATGATTTTCAGATAGACCTCAATTGTTTCCAGAATGCTGACTGCATTCACCTCTATGGGCTAAAACCCATTATTAGGGCATCCAAACCACCACTTTTGTCTGGCCTCAATAGCTATAAAACAATAAGAAAGAGGCTACCTAAGAACCCCTACTTTTATCCTCCTCATCAATAAATAGTTTGTCACCTTATAATAATGTACGTGAATCCTTTAATTATTAAATGAAATTTAACTCTCAAAAGGAGCCAAGTTAGATCTGAGAACTAACACAGATATCAACCGAAACAACTGGTTGAGTAAGAGTGTCAGACATATTTTGCAGCTGATCAAGGATGAGTCCTTGCCTTTTCTTTGTGTCCTCTACTGGAAAGACTGGAAAGAACTTTCAGTTCTTACAACTGAAACCTTTGCAAATATGCCTTCTTGTGTCACTAAACTGTGGACTGACAGAAATCTCAGAGTTACTCAAAACTTCAGAAATACCAGCTACATCAGGATGGAAGAGAATAGCTACATCTTAGCCAGATGGAAACATTGGAGGCTATTCTGAGAAGGTCAGACCTTTAATCCTCCTTTTCACTGCCCATGTCCCAGACTCTAGACTCTTCTTTCCCCTATTACACACCTCTCTTTATATTTTACTACTGTAGTAACCCCCTATTATAGACTATCTATGCAGCACTGCCTAGTGCTGCAACTCTTATGGACTATGAACTACAAGAACTGCTGCACTGTATGGCAAATCATGTCATATTCAAACTCAGGAAACATTGTTTCTGATTTATACTTATTTTATTGTACTCTTTGGTACCATACTGTCGTTTACTGTTTTATTGTCACTTTTTAAAATGAAAATGAATACAAAGTAAGCACACAGAAATAATTAAATGCATGGTTACCAGTAATTATTGTTCATATGCAACAGATATCAATAGCAGCTTTACTGCAGATAAAGTCAAAGCAAGCTCTCTGAAAGTACCTACTAAAATTGAGTTGAGAGATTTGCCATATTCACCTTGCTGATCTAAACTGTGCGCAAACCAGCGATTTCCTAGAATAGCCTTAATAATCATCTGCAGTATGATAGTGCCAACAGCTTAATAATTAAGAATATTTCTGTGCACAGAATGGCTTCACTAGTAAAACAGTCCATATATCCTCTTTATAGTTTCTTGGTAATTCATTCCTTGATGTGACAATCCACCACTTGTGCTCTAGATATAGATATAAGAGAGACAAGAAATACTTCCTGTGGATAAGAGTTGATATATTTCTCTTCATGACTTTATGTTCTTCAATTGTTCTGGATTAGATACGTGGTACAGTAAAATGAATTTGATACATCAGGATTCATCAGTCTTAACGAGAAGTGTATAATTAACAAATCAACTTCAGAAGCACCAAATTGGTTGTGCAAGTGCAGTGATTGTGTGACACAGGCAGTTAGCACAGTGCTTTCCAAGACATTGCATAAGACTGTTCTGCAGAGTTCGTGCACATTAGCTCTAACTAACCTGCTATGGTGGTGGCCAAGATACACGTATACATAACAGCACAGACGGACTCTCCCTGCCTGTTAAAGCAGACTACTTGAAAATCCACCAGACCTATGAAGTCCTGAAATTCTACTGAGGCCATCAGATTCAATCGGACTAATTCAGGTTCTCCAGCCTAAGCTCAGGCTAATCCCGGGTCCAGACAACAGGCATCTATGCCCTATTGTTTAAAGCCCTTGCAATTTATCAACTACAGAATTGCATTTGCACATAACAGGACCCTCCACCATCACAGTGTAGAAGTGTTGGAGTGTCATCATGGTCACTACTTAGCCAAAAGTACTGGTTTTACTCTTTGCCAGTTATACAAACCACTGTTGGCTATCAACAGAAAAAGCAGAAAGAAGGTTTTAATGTTTATGGCAAATTTCACACTTGCTTCAGTACAGCAAACTCTTGCAAGTTCACGTATTTCTTTAGAAGCAGAAGAAAAGAAATCCATCTCTCCTCCATGCTACGTACCTTTATGTCATGTCTAATACCATTAGTCCAGACATGAACACTCCTTGTTAATCTTCAACTCCAGGAGTTGGAACTTTATTTATGAGCACATGCTTTGACAGAGATAACCTTATTGCAGTAGTGATTTCCTCTCACAGCTGCACAGACAGACATCAGGAAAGAAATCAGGATACCTTCCTGGTAAATAATAATATCTGAATAATTTTCCCCTGTATCACTTCCATAAAGAAGCGAGAGCTTAGATTTTGCTAATGAGCTGGATGATCCCCTTCAGCCCAGAAAGAAGAGTTCAGCCACCCTGCAGTACAGTTACATCCCTACGTCTTCCAGTTGCATAGCACATCATCTTATGTTAGTGAGTCTCCATGTATTTACCTGGTAAATGCTAACAGAAGCAATAAGAAAGAAGAGCAGAATAACAGGAAAACTACGGTCAGACATAGATTGTGCCACAATGCATCATCTGCTTACTAGAAACTACTTGCTGATAAATAAGAACATCCAAAGGCATCCAGAAGGCTGAGTAGCAACCTAGAGAATAGAAGCAAGACATATTGTATGAATTTTAGGAAGTACCTGATTATCACTGTTCTTTGAAAATTCAACTAGGTACCCTCAAGTATCTAAATATCCCTCTTCTGATGCCTGTTCTTTCATCTTTTCTATAGTTAGTAATAGTCATAAGGGATTATTATATCAGAATGATTTCAATTTCAGTCTACTAAAAAAAAAGTCCATCAGACATTTGATAATGCATATATGTCTTTTCAGGACTTGCAGAGTGAATGAATCCAGGAGTTATTGTCCCTTCATCCTTTGACCTCTCATCTTCCAAAGCCTCTGGCACATCTACCATTTTCCTTACACATTAGCTATTAAAGTAGCAGACTTCAGAACTGCTTTCCAAAGAAATTCACATTCCAGATTTACAATTTAGTTATCTATTGTGAATAATTAGTCTCCTACAAATTTCTTTGGTAACATTTAATGTGACACAGGTTCTCTGCTCTACTCTCCTTCCATATTTCAATGTTTTATATTGTAGTTCCCTTTTGACAAACCCTATTAACCAAACCTTCCAGGCCTTACTGAAAATGTCAGGCTATAGAAAACAGATAAGAATTGTCATTCTGAGTGCCAGCATAGGCCTGCTGACTTGAATCTGGCTATGCTTTACAAAAGCTGTAACTCACAGGGCAAGAGAAACAACACCATCAATTGCTAGAGCAATGAAAAAGTGAACATGGCAAGATGTTTTACAGTTTACTGTGTTCTATAGTTAGCCATGATCTTCCTTTTCACTGAAAACCTACAGAAATTGCAATCTTCAAACAAGACAATAATGAATTTAGTAAGATTAAAAGGTGTCTCTACCTCAATGGAATGACCAGTGCAGGACCCAGCACTTCAAAACACATTTGATTGCAGAATCACTTGCTGGAAAAGCAATTTTAGGAAGAGCGTCTAACTTCCAGTGGCTTTATATTTGAAAGTGCATTTAATTTTATCAATAATCGAATTGAAATAGGGAATGTGGGTGCACTTAGTGTATATTATCTCATTTCAATATTTTAAGGGCTCAGTACAAAATTTTTGATCCTCTTAGGAAAGTGAAAACACATTTCCTACCTGCAGATGAAGAAGCAGAATTTAGCATTTACGCCATCTGCAGCAGCTGCTTCACATCTTTCTGCTCACAAGATCAGGTCTTAGAAACAGAGCTCCTGGGACACATTATTGACTATGAGGTTGTCTCACACTGCGATCCTGGACAGTAGTGGCCTCTTGTTTTGACTTCCCAAGTTTAGGCATTTCAAAAGGGCAGACAGCTAGTAACTCATCACAGCAGTATTCAAAATGTCTTGCAGGGAAAGCCTATTTTGTCTAAGCCAGGGGTGCCAAACTCATGGCTCCCCCTGTTCTGCTGCACCTCACCGGCACTGGCAGGAGCGCAGGGACAAGGAGCTTGGCACTGCCACCGGGGAGAAACAAGGTGCTGGGCCAGATAAAACAAGGTGGAGGGATGGATTCAACCTGCAGGCCATGAGTTTGACACCATGACAGGCAGGCTGGTAGAACCCTTATGGTATATTCAAACCCATAGATGTTTGTTTAAGTCTCTGTCTCTCACTCCCATTCCTTTCTCTTCTCTAATGTGTTTTGGTAAATCCTAGGTATCTGGCTGCACCATCAGGCACCCAAAATAGTCTTTAGGAATGAATGTCATATGACAAAGACCACCACCATCACCTGCTTTGCCTATGCTGGAAAGCCAAGCTGGCTTCCACATCTGACAGAGACGTCAGAAGACAGAAGCTATTTTAGGAGGGAACCTGCAGTCACTGACGACTACCATTGGACAGAACTCATAATTTTAGGCCATCTAATTTTCAGGACTTTATAAGAGCCTGGACTTATGTCTTAGTCACCTTTATCTTCCCTGTGGAGCAATTACAGTGTATCTTGGGAAGCAGACATAAGTAGCAAGGCTTCTACAAAAAGCTCTTTTCTGGATACATTAAGTCCACCTAATGATGTCAGGAGCCCCAGAAATAAATTTTACTATGAATGAGTCATCTCTTTTTAAACCTGGTTCAACTGCAAGAAAACACAACAATTTCCATAAAAGTTGTTCCTCACACCACTACAGTCATACGATCTTATGACTTGATGATCTAGGCCAGATGATCAAAACTAAAAGCCCTTATCTTTCCTAAAATGTAATGTCAGCAGCTGCACTCGCAAATAAGGTCTACCACCTATTGCTTGTGTGATGGTAAATGATTATAGGCAGACAAATGTGCTGCTTCATTTTAATCAGTTACTTAATCAGCTTGCTTGGAATGAACTGGTTCGGCTCAACAGACTGAGTGACAAAACATGTCAAAGCGAAGGGTGTAATAAAAATGTACTGATAAATCACGGAAAATTGATAGCATCATTCTTTTTATTTACCATTTTGTTTCTATCAGAGCAAGTTAACCCGAGCTCCTTTCATTCATCTTTTGTTGTTATTGATTGGAAATTTAGTATTTAGCTCAAGATGTTTCGCATGATGAATTATTAAAAATCTTTAACTGTTGGACAACCTTCTAGATGTATAAGATTTTTTGTTAAAAAATTATCCTTCGTTTTGCTGTGAGGGGAGACAGCTAATGAAAAATGGTCCAGAATTATTGTGAAACAATTGTCTGTAGTGTAATCAAGTCTGCTTCTGCCCTCCAACTACTCCAAGATATAATGATACATGTATCATTAAGCAGCTGCTATGGATGCCTGAGGAAATCGGTAGAAATTTGTACCTATTGTTTTTCTTCCTCCATTTCAGTCTGCTCTGTTACACTCCTTCCATCCACTTTCCACTGTACTTTTTAAATGCTTGTAGACAAAGTTTATCTATGCTTTTGGTCATATTCTACCACTGGCTACACTAGTGTAACCCTTAACTTACAGGCACATCGGCTGTCCCTGGGTAAGAGGGATTTTGATGTTCCTGGACTAAGTGGCTGCTTAATTACAGAATCTTTCAAGTAAGCTCTTTTAGGGTTCTGATTTTTAACACAGCAAATAGAGGGCAAAAGAGAGTGTATCACTAAGGTTTAATTAGAAGAGCTTTGAAATTAAACAGTTGTTTGTTTAATGGTTGCTAAGCGCTGTGTAATACTAAAGGCTATAATTAGGTGTGTGGGATTCTCCCCTTTCCCCAGTCCCACACACATGGTGTCCAGTTAACCAGTTATCCTATACAAAGTGCAAGGCAAGCTCTTTGCAACAGGCTCTTAGTAGGAGCCAAAAACACTCTGAGGGTTGACATTTTCCACACTGGTTTATTCCATACAGAGCACATTTTGAGGACTTTAAATAATTACAATATTCAACAGCAGGACAAAATTTTGCCAATGAAAAAGTCATCTTGGTCAATGTCCATTTATATTCCTCTTTAAGCAAGAGAATATATACACAAGACACAGGAAGAGGAAAAATACTAGGAGTACTTACAGAAGGAGAGAGGATGGAAAAGATGCATTTTCTTGAGCTCTTTAGCAAAATAATTCAAAGATGGTTTATATTTTCATATTTATTTAAAAAAATGAATGATCTCAGTCTCAAAGGTGCCTGCCAACAGAAATTTATTTCTGGCATATGTTGTAGAATGATATCCTCTATTTTAGTCATCAAGAAAGACACTAATGTGATTATGCCAACACATAGGTATTCAAGAAGATGGACACTGATGAGCGGGTGTCATGGAAATCAGTACAGAGAGACCTCTTCAATTCATAGAGGAGGTTTATTTGTACATGGCAGAAATCCACAACAGCCTGATTTCACTGAGAAAAAACAAACAAACAAATAAAAAAAATCCAAAAAAGCTAAGCAGATAAATTTCTGTGTGCTGGCAAAGAGGGTATAACAGGGTAAAGCTGCATGAAATCTTCCTGTTGAAACCTGAAATAATGCTAGATCAAATTCAACCAGCCTACAAGAGTCACTGAAGCTCTGGAATGATTTCAACCAAGGAGATTTCTCCTAGATTTTGACTCTGTTTAAGGGCAGATAGGACAATGCACCTCCTATACCATACCCAGTGGCCAGACACCTGATCAAGAGGCTCAGTGACTGCAAGGTTTCCCAAGCAATCAGCTTTACTCTAAATCTGCTATCATTAACTCAGCGATGGAAAGCTTTCAAAAAATTCCACCTCAGAGGATCTGGGTTTGTTTACATAAAAAAGAAAAACATAGATCTTTTCACATCTAAAATGATTAAGATTCACTAAACCACAGTCAGCACAAGTGTCCAGAATATATGTGCATATCTGTGGCAGCAAAACCCCTTGCACTAGCCATACCACAACAAAAGCCAGATCTATTCTCAAAGAAATGTTTGATTTCATATTTAAACATACCTTTTTGCCACCTAGATGTTGGCAACAAATATTTTCCAAAGCATAATTAATTAATAAAACAGTAGCAATCTGTAAAACATCAATAATGTGCAAGTCTTACAATGCTCTTGTATTCTTTCCATGAATTAGTAAAAGAAAAGGAAAAAAAGGCTATTTTAAAAATTATTATTGATTTTGTTTGTCCATATCGCTTTAACTTTGACCCATGAGATTTGTCTCTTCTGTAAGATCAATATAAAGCATTGGACCTTATGGGATGTAATTTTTCACACCCTTTAGATGACGTGCTATAGATTCATATTTTGGTCAGATCCTTCCCTTTGCAGTCAGGCAGTAATGATTTGGAAGGTACTCAGAATAACAAAAGATTAAAAGCATCATTAAGACTAGGAAATGAAGGATAACCGCACTTCTTATTGGTTGGGAAAGGAAAGCTGCTAAAGCATTTCTTGATGTCAGTTCCCTAGCAAATTCTCAGAAGAGAGATGTTTACTGTCCCATCTTTACAATAAGCATAGCAACAGTCACGTTTGAAGTTCCAAGTCAGTCTCAGAACTAAAAGTGGAAGAAACCGAAAGACTGCAAGTTCTTTCATATTACCCAGGCTGACCCTCTGGCCTGGAGAAGCCTCTAAGCAGCACAACTCTTCCATTTGTGAATTCTGTGCTTATTTTGAGAATTCATTAGTAAATAACACTAAAGTGGTGACAGGAGTCTTTTAAAACTCTTGCCCCTCAAAGAGACACCAGTCAAGGCACTCTCTCCCCAGACAAATTATTTTCATATTTTAAGAATGGTTGCACAAGAATTTCGATCTGACTTATACAAAAAAAATCATGGGGATTTTTTACTTTCCAAATAATCAATAAAAGTTGTGGGAAGCATAACCTGAGACTGCATATGGATCTTTCATTCAGCCTTCCTTGCTAGTTTTCAATAGGACCTATTTATCTTGCTGAGTTTATAGGAGTGAATTTTTCCATCTGTACACTCCATGAACTACTGAATATAAATCCAAGTTCCATTTAACAAAGTGGATAGCAGCATAAGGCCCTTTCTGATAGCCCAGACCCTGTTAAGAATATTGCAAATGGGGAGAAGCTGTCAACTTGGGAAAGCAACTGGTTTATGGCACAAGCCAAACCGGTGAGCAGGTCAGTTTTGAAAAGAAATACTGTTGGTTTCTTATCTGAGCAATTCCACTGATATCCTGTGGACCTTGTATGGTCTAGGATATTTATATGAAAGCATAGTAACACAAGAGCCTAAGAGAAGCTGGATTGGGTCAGAACACAGGTCTGTTTAGCCCAGCATCCTGTAGCTGAGAATAGACAACGGTGTATGCCTAGAGAACATATAAGAGCTGTATATAAAGGTACTTTCCCACAAATACTCTCCCAGCTTTTATCAATCTACAGTTCAACAGGTTTCTGTGTCTGTCATAACCGTGATTTTCATCTATAAACTTGCCCAGTTCTTGAACCTATGGTAACAGTACCCTGTAACAGCTGGATCTGCGACCTGCATGTTTAACATTTGCAGTGCCCTGTAACAGGCAGTTGCAGTGCATTGCTGCCTCTTTTGTGAAGAAGCACTGATTTTTGGTTTTGCTGAGCTGGCCACTCCAGCTTCATCTGAAAGCCCTGAACTCTTCTGCAGACAGCAGCAGAAGAGTTTTGTCTTTCCTATTTCCACTCTGTTCCACGCTGAAGAGTCCTGTCTTCCCTCAATGTTCCTTGGGCAGAAGCTGCTCCATATATCTAGTACCTTTGCCATGTCTCCTCAAACTCTTTTGAAATGACAAGACAGGAATATCACATAATGCTCAGTACTCTCTGCAGAAGCCTGGGTGGATGAGGAATGCCCTGGTGAGTTGAAGAAGAGTATTGGTGTCTCCATATGAGTCTCCGCGGCGATGACTTGCAAGAGCAGTCCCGTGGCTTTCCCTTGATCCAATTTGGCTGTGATTCATGGCATCAGCAAGGGGAAGGAAAGACAGACTCATAGTTACAGCACTCAAATTCTACCCATCTGTTGTTCAAAAGTTTAAGAACATTGCAATAACTACTTGTACTGTAATACGAGTCAACAGTGCTGTGAAAGATTTCTACCTTACTGTGCACATCAAGTTTCATCCAATCTGCCCTCCTTCTCACTAAGTATTTGAACAGTCACTACTACAGAGTGACTCCAGACATAGCAGAGTGCCTTAGTGTGCTGCTCTACCACAGTGATAACACCAAGATTTTCATCAGTAAAACCAGTCACGAGAAATTGTGAAGGCCTCAGACGTTTCCAACTGGGAAGAACTCAGCAGTTCATTGTTTTCAGTCAGGGACACAGTTCAAGCAGAACTGCAGCAGATATCAGTGGCAAAGTTGTTGTAGGTGTCACTGGACTGGAATGAGTTTGGGAGAGGTGAGACTCAAAAGGTCCAGCTCGCTTTTTCCACTTTATGTCCAGGAACAGCTGCGAGGAGAAGATTTTTAGTGTGGTATCAACACTCCATAGGTGAAAGAAAAGGTGCATTTTGTGCAGCATAATTCTTTTGAGAGAACAGAATACAAATCAAGCAGCTTTTAGTGATCTGTGAGGCCTATGTTTTGTACTGATGCTAGATGCTATGGACCATGCAATTAGACAGAATTAACAATGAATGGTATTGATCTGGTCTTCTGAGCACTGCTTAACAAACAGAATTTCCTTCTCTTTATCAGTTGAATACCAGTATAACATTGTTGAAAGAGGTGCCAGGAGAAGCAGGCAAGGCTTCTAGGTCATTTTTTATAGAAAAGTACCTATAGAGTGTTGCTAAGATCTAATGTTTTGAAACAGAAGTTGAATAAGTCTTAATACTAGAGGTAGAAAACAGACTAAAGAAAGGGAACAGGAATATATATAGATTCAAGGAGACACAAAAAAAATTCATTTGGAAAAAGAAAATCTGAGAAAATAAATTCCTCTTTTTTAATAAAGTTCTAAGATGAACTATCTAAATTTGGTGGGAATCAGAGAACAGAGAATTTAATTCCTTACTTTTGCCTTCTGACTTCAAACGAAAGGTCTGATTTCTTATGCACGACCTTAAAGGAGAATTTTACCAAAGAATTGCTATATATATCCCATAGAACAGAGACATTCAAATGTCTTTTCTCCTATAAGTTTTAGCAATACACACTACCCTCCACAAGCTCTTCTAAACACTAAACAGAACACCCCAAATTTTCCTTTTCTACTGTTTTCTAATGGATATGTATCAGCAAACAGGAAAGATTTTTTTCTGCTTGGTCTGCATAATTAGCACTCACATTCTCAGGGTGCTTCTAAGCCTCCTCGGGAAGTTAAAAAACCCAGTGATATTCACTTCATATATCATCAAGAATCACTGATGCATAGTAATATGTAACAATGCAGAAATATGACTGTAGACCATAGTAATATCGACTATGAGCACTGTAAGGAAAGCCTACATGAAAGATGAGGAGGGGCTCTATCATGGAGTCTAGTGATAAGACAAGGGGTAATGGTTTTAAGCTGAAAGAGGGGAGATTTAGATTTGATATTAGGAAGAATTTTTTTACTGTGAAGGTGATGAGGCACTGGCACAGGTTGCCCAGAAAAGGCATGGATGCCCCATCCCTGGAGCTGTTCAAAGCCAACCTGATCTAGTGGAAGGTGTTCTTGCTTATGGCAGGGGGGGTGGGACTATTTAAGTTTCCTTCCAACCAAATAATTCCATGGTTTTATGATTCTAGTGCAACAAATACGAAAATAATTAGCATGTCACCTTTTATTTTGGAAGTCAGCTAAAAAAATAATGGAAGCAGAACATAAAAAAATAAAGAGGAATGGAAGTAGTTTTAAATAGCTTTTTCTAGCTATTGGTGAATACGTTTTTCTGGTATTTGTCTTCAGTATCCCTGATGGAAACCACAGAACTATAAGAAAATTCAAGAGCCTAAACAAGAGGCTTTGTCTTCAGACCTGCCATATATTCTAAGTCAGCTTCCATAGTGAGGTCTGTTCCACGTAGTACATGTTTGCACCTAAAAATCATGATAGTAGCAGCAAGAGCTTCTCAGAAACGTGCCATTCATGTCAGAATAAAAACCTACAAGTCCTAACATAATAACCAGTCATTTTCTGTAGAAAGGCTGTGCAGAGTGCTGAACATTTTGTGCAAATTCTCCCAATGTTTGCTACAGTCATGAGGCACTGTGGTCAAAACACAGCCTCAGAGAATCCAGTGGCAAAGGTCTCATTCGCTTCAGCAAAACACGATCTCTCTATATTTACAGACAAAACCCCAAGTTGCTTCTATCATTTCCATATACAAGGTGTTTGAGAAAGGTTTGTCTCGTTTTGGGGAGCACCTGAAAGTTCTGTGCCCCAGCAGTAGTGGGTGATCCATTCTTATCCAGTGCCACAGCTGTGTTTCTCATGCCAGCCAGGGCAAATGCCCCCTAGACCAAAGGAGAGCAGTCTGACAGATTAAATAAGCAGTGATTTAATGTGGGCTAGTCCTGTGCTGTGAGGGGACTCTCACAGCTCCTTCCTGGAGATGGCTGCTGAGCTACCACAGATGCCAGAGTAGCTGACTGTGCTTTGCTGCAACTACCACAGGACTTTTTGGGGAGACTTCCAGATGTGCAGTCCCCATGCAGTCTCAGTAACATAATTAGACCTGGGATTTATTTAGCACTATTCAACATGTTTTCAACAGGGCTGATTATGTGCCATTCCCTTAGGATTCCTGTTATAATTTGGAGCTTCCTCAGAGCTGCAGGGATTTGAAGGGGGGGGGGACTTAAATAGCATTACATTTGTATTGCTGAGGTATTCCCTTTCGGGCCAGAGGTAGCTTAGTCTTCTAACATGCCCACAAGATTTTCTTCCTGTCAGCACATCGACAGTTGATAATTTGAAGCATTTTCCAGGGAGCTGGATGGAGTTATGTCTCACAACAGTTGTTATTCAAACACGTTATGGATATTTGGGCATTTTGGCAGAGAGTGGTTTGATGTAATTAGGATCAGTTTCTAGTTATGGCCATGCCAGGCCAGAGGCAGAGGGCACTTCTCAGAGTGGGAAGAGGAAAAGCCAAAGGCAACGATTAAAACAGATTATTATACACTTTGGAGCTAACATGTGGAATCAATAGCAAAACTTTAGCAGCTGTGCTCAGCTGTAGAAAAGCCTGCAGTCTTACTGTAACCAATAAAAATAAATTATGGACTGAAAGGGAGGACGGAAAAAATGGTGGGGAAATCAGAGCAGTTTCAAAGAAAAAAATGGAATATAAATATTGAAAATAATTTATAACCTGAAAGAGTGAGTTTATTTGGTTTGTCTTCTGTAGAGTTGTTTGGTTTTAGATTACGTTCACAAGTCGACAGCACGTTTAATTGGCAGGCTCCGTGATAACCAGTGCAGAAAGAGTAACATCCCCCAAACTCTGAAGGCAAAATCAAAGAAAGTGATAATCAAGTTGGTAAATGTTAGATGTTGCTCTGCGTTTTCCTAACACAGTGAAAAGAGATCTTATCCTGACTTTTAGCTCTGCAGAAATATGAGGTAGAAACATCTTAGGCCTGAGAAGTCTGTTTGGTGTAAAGGCACAGTACTGTGAGTGAGCTGGTAACTAGATGGCATCTGGTCACCCAGAAAGAAGGTAAGAATCTAAATTGTTGCTTACAAGCAAAACCCAAGGAAATTATATTTCTTGTTAAGATACAGCACTCGACTCAAGTTTAATAACCAAGTGCAAGATTTAGTTCCAAGATTTGATAATTTTAGTAATACAATGCTAAATACTGATGTATGTGATTTTTACAGAAAATAAAGTTTGGTCAAGGTAGTGAATTAAACATTAAGGTTAAGAAATGCTTCGAAAAGGAATCTATTGGTGCATACTATAAGATAAAAAAGTTGTGATCTCTCTGTGATACGTTTCTGTCTCCTTATTTAGACATGTAACTCTATCAAAGTAAAAAATGGATTAACAGATTTAAGCTCTGAAAAAAATGTGATTTTAGTAAAAGCTAGAAAACTAATTCTGCATCTTAATTTATATTTAAATACACTTGTTACTTTTAGTGATAATTTCAGCGTGACTGGTCAGAAATGAAGCTAACAAAAGTAACAAGTGTTAATTGACCCATATTTAATTTTAATCTAATCTGACGGTCAAGAGTGACTAATTAACTTTACAGAACAAATGATGCCTTTGTTAAATATCTAATTTCTTCATCCCTTCAGTTTTGATGTTAAAGCCCATGAGAAATCATCTCAGACATTGCCAAGGCATCTCTAAACAAAATAGAGAAGACTGGAATGCATATTTATAGACTTCATAGGGAAAAAAAGAAGTAAAAGAGAGGGAAGCGAGAATATAGGATTTAACTAAACAAGAAAAAATTAGATGATGATTACTTTGAACATTGGTCAAGGTTCAACATACAGTCAGAATTATTAATAGGAATAGTATCGATACAGATAAGACAAAATAGGAGAATAGAACTAGATCTTTCTTAGAAGAGTACAGTGAAAGATGACTTGCTGATCATCACAAAGAATCTGAGGCAAAACCAGAGATTATATCCTTAGTAAAGTGAGGTGTTGTAAGTTTTTTTCAATCCCACAAGAGTTTTTTTAGGCTTAAGAATTATTCCATCCATTTTTGAAACAAAACTTTTCAATTTTTTTAAGTCTAACACAGACAAGTGTGAAACTACCTTCACTGCCCGAGAATAGTTACTAACCTGGAGAACAGGAGACCCAGATTTCAGGACTTTTTCTGCTTGACTCAGTAAACAGGGATAAACCTCATCACATTCTAGACTGCATTTGGTTTAGACAGTTTATGTTATTATAGAATGGATGTGCCTCCTTATTAGGAGAATTTCTGCTTAAAAAGAGGAACTTTCACCAAAAATAGTGTATTTGTTACTCCATTTTGGGGTTTTGTTATCTCACATTTTTCTTTTGAAAGATATGTTTTTTAGAAAATTTCTTATTTGCAGTAGTCACCAGAGTCCAAGCCCAGGATCAAACCCGCATTATCATTCCTTTCTATAGTTGCCATGGATAGTTCCTTTTATGATGTTTCATTAGAAACCTGTCAGGATAAGTCATGTCTTAGTGAATTAGGATATTCTGTAATACTGTTCTAAATGTGTGTATCACCTCTTATCCAGCAGAACAGCAGTTAGCAAATGCCTGCATCAGAGAATCGTACCACATTCCATTACAGCAAAGTAATCCCCTGGGTACTTAACACAAGAAGATGGACATGGCAGTGCAGGGGTGTGAGGCTGAAACCATTTGTGTTACAAAATGCAATAGGAATCATTTTACAGCTGCACGCATCAAGGTTAGTTTCAGTTGTACAGGCCTGGACTGGCAGCTGCACCAAGCAATCTGGAGCTAGCTGAGTTCATCACAAGCTGGGAGGGATAAAGTAACTTTGCTTGCCTTTGAAATTGTGGATTCAAGGACAGTAAACAGTCAACTGGGAGAATGATACCACTATGTAATCTGCCCCAGCAGATGCTGAGAACTTCATTAATACAGTTTTCTCACTTTCTTTCAAAACCATTATCTCCACAGATATAGAAAAACTTGTGATCTGCATTTTACACCTCATCTTCCCTTTCCCCCTTATTTGCATATCCTGAGAATATCTTGCTCTCCTCAGCCTCCACGGAAGCAAGAAATCTAGCATATGCAAAACAAAAGTTACCCTTATTCTCCGCTATCAGCTATGCATATGTGCATAGTTTTGTGTCTCCACGTTTCGGGGAGGACAGAGTAACTGACTCTTACAGGAGACTGTCTAAACAAACTTGTTTAATTCTCATAGGAAACACGTAAATAAATACAAACTTCTGGCTTGACTGCTAAGTGATTTGTTCAAAATCTTACAATAAATTAATTTCTAGATCAAAGAACAAACTCATGGATCCTTGCTGACTTGCCTCAGAACATAATTCACTCTACTTCATTGTCTCAGGTTTTTTCCCTGAAAAATGGGCTTGATATCATGCTGCGTGTTTTCAACTGTAGTTTTAAGCTGCAATTTACAATGCCTGAATGAATGAATAGTTGCTCTGAGATAATATAATTAACTCATCTATGATACCTGAAAATCTGTTCTCTACCTGTTCAATCCAAAACTAATTTTCATTTTATCAGTTTTTAATTAATCATCCATTGTTGTATATGCCCATCTCTGCCTGTCAACATGTTGATTAAAGGGAAAAACCCAACTTCCTCTGTCTGTGGAAGTAGAGTGATGCCTTTCATGTCTTTAACTAAATCCAGAATAATATGAAAATTCAGCATTGCGCTGTAATATATTTGTCAACTTAGTAGGAACATGTATTCCTCATACATATTTTATTTTCATCTTTGAGTTTTCTTAATCCTTCAATCTATCTTCCTTCTATTCCCTATTAATTCCTTAACTAATATTTTCTTTCTCCTTTTGGTAATTAATATCCCATATCTCTCATTTAAGCTCATCCATTGCTATAATCTTTTCACTATTTTACCTGGAGATTCTGACTAACAACTCCTCAACTGCAGGAACAATGCAATCAACACAAGACCCTCTGAAACACTGGTAAAGAAAAAACTAGCAACGTAAGGGAAGTCAGTTTACTTAATATGCCATACTCAAGCAGTTTAGCCACTACCATGTGAGCAGTTGAATAATCCCTAAAACTGCAGTAAAACTTCTGGAAAGAAGCTGAATGAATGTAGGAAAACAAAAAGCAACAGCCAGTCAGAGCCAATGTGAGTTAGCAGTTTGGGCACACATGCTAGAAATTAAGAGAGGAAAGTCCCTCATCTTCTATCTGTTAATCTATTGGCTAATCTATTGCTTAAAGAGATAATTTAAAATACCAGATCTTCCCTCACAAAGCTGTAAATTTCAGGAGTTGGTAGTGGCAGTCCAAATTTAATTTAACTACAATATAAATCCATAGAAATCCACAGAAAAGTTAATTACATACTAATGGTTGAAAACACAGTCCTTCTCCTGATAAAGATACCAAGAACACATTTGGATTATCAGACTTGAACTTCTCCCTTTTTTAGCCTATTGGTCCCCCAGACTTAGATAGTGGAATTGTTTCAAAGGACTTTATAAAAACGAATGAGAAATTCTGTGTATTTGTATGCCCAACTCAATTTATTTGGGATAATATGCAACCTGAAAAGCATTGAAGTCCAGAACAAAGATATTATCAACAGCTTCCTAGCCCTGGTTCTTCTCAAAATAGTGAGAGAAAATTAGTGCTGTTATCTTTTCCACGTTATCTATGCTAGCAAGTCCATTAAAGACTAGGCTAGCCTCTCAGAAACTTCTTTTACTCAATCAATGACCTCGTTTCCATGGCAGGCTAACACAAGGTGCCACTGATGATGACTTGATTTCCTTTCGCATCTGAAGTGGAAAAGGAGAAGACAGACTAAATGAAATCCCATCCATCTTAATGAAATACAATTATATTCTCCTTATTAATCATTTAAAAATCAATATGTCTCTTCTTGGCAAGCCCCGACAGAATTTGTCATTCTGTGCCAGGCCTCAATACATCTTGTCCTGTACTGATTTTTATAAGTTCAGTCACCTGTTTCCCAGGGTAAATAACAGTGTTTCTTTATGATGAGAGCGCAAAGAATGGCACTGTCAGGAAGGCTAAAAAGGCAGTCTATAGGTTTTATTTAGCAAAAATAAGTATTTCTTCCCCGTGTACATTTTTAAATGATAAGTGTTCATAAAAAGTGTTCATAAAAAAGAAATTGCAAAAAAAACCCCAAAGACCACAGGGCAACTGATATGTACAGTTTCATACGGAGTGTAATTTATCTTGTCAGCAATAGTACCATTATTTTCTACCTTAAAAAGTAATCTTGCATGGGGTGGTACTAATTGCATAAACTTGCTTGCAAATATCAAGGTCTGAAAGAAAAATGTGAGCTGGAATTCTTCCTACACCTATTCCTGCTGATTTACAGACTTGTAGAAAGAATTCTTCTCACTGTACCCCAAATCTTACATATTTTCTTTATCTGCGTTAGATGCAATAAAACTTATCCATCTTCAGCAATTGCAGCATGAACTGTCACGAAATAAAAAGTAAGTATGAATTGAAAAATGTTTGTAAGAGGCTGTTCTAGGCCCCTAATGACATTACCAACAATAATAAGTATTCTCAGCAAGATATTTACATGACATAGGACACTGGGATACTTAGTAAAACTTGTGTGAGGGGTAGTGAAATTCCTTCTTTTTTGTTTCCTCAAAAAAACCCCAGAAATCATGGATAAGGTTTTAAGAAAAACCCCAAGAAATCATCCCATTTTGAAACAGCTTTCTTACAGATGCTGCTTTATCCAATCTTTCCATATACAAACAGTGATATTCCCATGAGCATGTCATTAATGCATCTCTAGTGGGTGAAAAAGATGATTCACTGCAGCACTGGAATGAAATCTTGGTTCCACAGACCCCAGACAGGATGTGGGGCAGCTCTACTCTATCACACCTCTTACAATCCCGTTCCTCTTGCTACTTTTGGAGTAGCTCATGGGAAACCCTGCAGAGTGCATCAGCTTCCCAATGATAATGTCATTGGCAATGACAGCCAGGATTTCACCTGGAGCATGGCTGAGAAAAAAATGAGGCCAAACCAACAGACTTATTCCAAAAAGAAAAGAAAAATAACTGGGATAACTGGCAGGGAAAAGAATTTATGAACAAGTTTTACAAGATTACAAAAGCACCCTCCCAACTCCTGCTCACCTATTTGAAGCTTGTTATGTTAAAAAATTTGCTTTGTATAACTATGCAAAACATGTACCACTTGCAAAGTCAGAAAGGAACATAAAGTAACGTGTGTTACCATTTACCATTGGTGTTGATTTCCTCTCTATTCCATTAACCTTCTCTGTTTTACGTGCCAAAATGGAGTCAAATACCTTTCACAACAATTCAATATTTACCTGCCCAAAGTAAATAAGAGGTCCCTAAAGACTTACATTCAATATGTATTGAGTGTCTAATAAATCCTGTTTGCACATGGAAATACAGGACTTGCCAGGATGGATGATATTTCAGACCTATTTAGTCCAATATTTTACTTTAGTAAACAGCATCAAGGCTCTTCAGAGGAAGGAAAAAGAAATCCAACTATAAGTAGATGTATGGCATTATAATTCAGTTTAGAAGGGAGTTTCAGAGGGCATCTGGCCCAAACCCCACACAAAGAACACCCTTTCTCAGGTCAGATTTGCTGTTTGTACGGAGAACACGCTGGTAGAGCCTTGGCACTTCTATGTCCAGTTCAGTATGCAGCCAGGTATACCAAGATGAGTGGTATGTGTAGGCCTGCACGCATTTCTACTCCTCATACACACGAGGATGAGTGAACTACTCAGGCAAGCATTCATACAGCATTTGCAACCACTTCTGAGACTGCTTGTAAGAACTCTCAAGCACTTCTCTATGTTCCTTATAGCAATAAAATAAAATGTCCAATGAAAGTGTTTTCACTCAGACAGCACTGTTTTAGGGGACATTAGTGAGGTATTAACACACACATAATCCTCTGGTACACTTTGCCACAAATCATCACCAGAAAAGCAGTGAAATCCTCTGCTGCCTGATTTGTATCCGTTGTAAATATGTACTAGTTACCAATTACTTCTCCCTTAGGAACAGAAATTTGGCAGTTTGTAATAGATACAATAGAATCAAATAATGTGAAATTAAAGAACTTTTTCCTCCTACAGCATGCTTGAAAGGTTTTTCTTATCTCCAACTTCACTTTATACAATTTGAACATTCTCATGTCCGTAGACAACATTTGATTTAGAGAAAACTGGCATAAACATTTCCAACAAATGTATTTAACATACAGACATATTAGAGAATTCATGTGGCCTCTGCTGTTTCCATAGGCATAATATGAGAAGTCTGATTTTAAACTATTTGGGTTTAAAATAGAAAACAAATAGCTAACTAGTCCTTAATTCAAGCCTTAAAAAGGATTTTCACCTATGGTACATATTAGCTTTTGGGAATTTCTTGTTAAAATACTAAGAGGCACATCATCACAATCCAAAATTAACAATAAAAAGCCTCTACTCAGTTAAGTCTACTACTTTGTGGTGCGGCCTGGGAAACCAAAACTGGCCAAGAGAGTTTTTTCTCAAGTCTATCAGCTGTATCTCAGAGTTGAAATTGTACATGTTATTATACTGGACCTGTATTTCATGCAGGGCCTTCAGCAGCTGGAATAACTCTAGTCATCAGTAATTAGGAAAACGTTAATGAATCTGCTGATAACACAGTCAGGAAGCAGTGGATGTCACAGAAGAGGTGGTCACACAGAAGAAAAGTGTTTGATAGTGACGACCAGCGTAAATATGATACCAGCTCAAATGGCAGTGATGTGCACCTTCACAGCATTCATCCCACCTTACTGAGGGACATCTAAAAGTTTAGTACCTCATCCAACAGAGAAAGCAATGCGGTGAGCATCTCCAGAGGACAAGTCATCCCATGCTAGGATAGGGACCTGGAACATCAGGCCTGGACTTGGACCTCATGCCTACAAGTTAGATGCTGAACTTAGATCGGAAGAAAAGTATTTGCTATCCTTTAGAGAATACTGATGATGAGTCTTCCCATAAACTATGGGATCATCTGGCGGAGGAGAGCTAGGAGGAGAAAGAAACAGTTGCAGTTGCCAATTCCAAGATGACTACTAGTCATCACTGAGACCTTCAAAGCACTAAATACTATCCCAGGATGCATCAGGTTCATTATTTCTAGAAGTAGAAAAAACCCACAGCCCTTGTTTAAGCATTTATGCAGAGGGACTCTTATAGATCACAAAGCCCCATTTGGATCAAACATCTTTAAGATAGATTAGTGTGACCGGTAGGTGCTGAACAGAAAGAACTGAAGGAAAGGAGCACCTATTTTATTAGGGGAGACCAATAGAGAACTGCATATTCAACAGAGCAGAGCAAGGGCTGAGGAGGTGCCATGACTGCTGTCCATAATCGTATTAGGATAAACTGCAGGGAGGAAAAAAGCTATTCACATTGAAGGATTGAGCTGACACAAAACAAATACGTACAATTATGCTGGAAATTACAAAAAGATTTCTAACCATCAGAGCAGTGAACTGTTTCCTAGTAGGAATGGGGAGGAGGGAGACAAAACCACAAGGACTTTAACTCTGGAGCTTGATGTGTTTATGAATGGGATTACAGATAATGTGATTATCCTGCATAATCAAAGACTAGTTCAATGATTAAGGAAGTCTCCTTCCTTCTTTCACCCCAGTTATTTAGCAGTTTACCACCTAAATACAATAGAAACACTATTGCATTTAGCCCATTGTAACATTCAGTCATCTACACGTTTTATCCCAACATGTAATATTTACTGAATAATAAACCATAGCTATATATTTAGATAAGCAGAAAACACAGAACCTATTCTTTCCTTTCTTCACAATATACTTTCACAATTTTCTCATACATTTCTTCATATTAAATACTTATCTTTAAGTTTCTACAGAAACACCAATATCATTTGTGTATTAAACAAACTACATGAGGATGTCACTACTACTGTCACTGTAAGCCCTTCGATACAATCAGTGTTCCAAAAAGATGAACTGATTTGCTTTCACCACAATCTTTAGTTTATTCAAACTAGTTTATTATCCCCTCTCTTTTCGGTCTCTTAATCTCAAATTTCAACTCACATGCAATGCTCTACTTTCTTTCCATCACCCCCACCCTTGTTCAGAATTGGTGGAAAGTAAGTTAAATTGTTTAATGGAAAAAATAAAGACATTTTTCAAATGCCAAGGAAAGAGAAGGATTATTAAACTTTGATGTTAATACCACGTCTTTTGTAGTTTTCCTGTTTGTTTGTTTTCATCTTCCCCTATTGTCAACAGTGCACCGGATTTTATAGGCAGTCTAACACAGAGCAGATGCTGATTAAAGGAAATGTGGTTTTCAGTGTGACATTTAAAAAAATATCACTTGCTCTAGTCTAAAAGCGATATTCCTAATGAGTTTTATTTTATTAACTGTTGTGTGAAAATACAATGAGCCTATATTTAATTGAAACAGAAGTTTTTACAGCTAACTTGATGGACTGTGACTGGCAGTTAAGATTGACCAGAGTACTCCTGTTGTCTACCCTGAGGGATGAAATATAAGGTGTGGGCACACATGGCCGTTCACTGCTATGCATCCACACGGCTGGAATAGAGCGACTGCTTCACTTCCTGGCATGTGCTGACACTCTCCCTGCTACTAGTCCCTTGTTCTCTGAATCTTCTCCCTTTCTCTCCCTCCCACCTTCATCAAAATACTCTAACACTAGCTCCACAGGGCAGAGGCAGGATGTTTTTAGCTTAATGGAAATGAATCCTAATTCCAACCAGAGACACCACCTCAGCAGTCATTTATACATAATGTTGTATGTACTGCCTGCCTCTAGATCATGTTATGCCTGTTATATACACAGAAGACATAAACTGCCCCAAATGCTGGTAGCCTAAACAGACATTTTGAACACAAGTCAAGGAGTGGAGAGAGAACTCACATGTGAGATAAAATTTAATAGCAGTAAAAAAAAAGATGTTAATGCATGATGATTTTTATGACATTATGAAACAAGCCTGTTTACTTTGGCTTAAAATCCAGATTAATTCTACCTGAGGTGCAAGGGGAAGATATGAGAGTATGTTTCATGATGCTTTAATTTATGGAATTAGCTCCCATGATAGCACAGTGCTGGGCAGACTGTTCATTGTTACAAACTTCAAAAGAACTAGAGGAACAGGTCTCCTCAGGCCCAATCCAGGAATGACTTAATGCAGTAAAATTGCTACTGAATTTAGGATGACCACGATCTGATTCTCCCACCTGAAAAGGAGTGGCACTGTCCTAGCCTTTCTATAGTGAAACCTGATATGCTATCCTCACTATGTCACTATTTAAATTGTACTGCATACAGCAGGTAGTGACAATGGGTTCCTTTCTTAACACCAAATCTCTAACAACATCTGCATTCATAAAGCAATGAGCAAATACGGATGAAGTAATCCAGAGGTTAAATTACAAAATTGCTAAGTGTACCCATTGCTTTTGTAGGAAAACCAGGAAGCACAACCCAAAATTCACATATTATTTGCATCTCCAGTCAAGAGCATTTGCAATACTGTACACTGGATAATAAAAAGACACTCAAAATCCTTTTGACCTATAGAATCCAAATCTCACTTCACCTGACTTTCAAATTATTTCTCCAGTTAAACCATCTTTTCATTGCGTAACAGTAGTAACTTATACTTGATTTTTGTCATTGCACTCTGGATCAGGGTATCATAGACAGCTGATCTGGTAGGATGGAAACATTTTGGTGAAAGAATATGCAAGATACAGCAAGCATTAAATAAATAACTGTTGGCTACAAATTAGTATCAGGTTATCATATAACGTAATTGGTTTGAGAATTCATTGCCTGGTAGATTTTCCTAGTAGAAAGTAAGTGTTACTTGACTTAACAAAAAAAATCCAAGGAACTAAGTTGTCACCTCACTTTCACCCTGCCCTCCATAACACACCAACTCATTTTCAAAAGAAATCTTCAAGCAGCATCCTGAAAAAAATGCAAAAAAAAAATATTGAGATAGAGAAAGCATTTCAGAATAAAGTTGAAGAGGCCATACTTTACACAAAATGCCCACAAGGGCTGGAAGGTTAAGTAGGCCAGATGGTAGAAGCTCACATAAAGATCTAACCTGTGCCTGTTGTCAAGTGGAGGTACAAAAGGTGCTAGAATGAGGCTTCTACACCTCCCTTTTACACTTACGTGAGAACATTTGTAATTTCAAATTGTGGTGTTCCTCTATTTTTAAGGTGGTAGGGCACACATGAGAGTGTGTGTGGTCTTCGGAAAGACCAGCCCAGTGCCGGCCACGACATCCCTCATCCAGAAAGAAGATGGCCTTGAAACCTCAGATGAGCTGTCGTTTCGCTGTCCCTCAGGATCCTCCCTTCCCATCCTATTCCCACAGAGTGTCAACCTTCAAACTTCTCCAGCACAGTAACTCTAGGTGCTGCTGGTCTTCTTCAAGGACTTTCCCTAGTGGGACTGCAGCCACAGTACTGCAGGGCAGACAGGAAGACATTTGGAAGGGAAGGCATGTAGACTCAGAAATATCTGTATCACCCACAACTTCAGTTCTGTGAAAACAATGATAGTGCTGTGCTAAGTATCTACTGCTACAGACAACTCACTCAGCATTTACCTTGAGTGTCCCTAAGGTAACCAGAACATGTAGAAACCTGACAGCTCTCTGAAGCCTCCTTTTTGTAGCTTTTCACAATGTGTCCTTCACACAGTGACTCTAAGTATTACACAAGAATCAATACAGATGCTTTAAGCAACTATGAAAGACTTTCAGGAGATTTGATGTATTAAGCATCTTTCCAAGTTGTCTGCTTTCAGATTGCTTTGCTGTCACACAAATAAACACGAATTGTGACTGATTGATGAGGCAGAGGGGGAAGGCATGGCACAGATGCCCAAAGAATGAAATTTCCAGTAACATTTTCATGTCATTGAAAGGAAAGATATATCTCAATCTTGGCATAATGCTCATTTTGAAGCTGGGCCAGTTCGTGGCTCATTGCTCTGCAGTCATTCCTAGAACATGGTTGGATATTAGCATGTTCCTATGGAGTCAAGCCTGGCTTAGACTTGCAGCTGCACATGAAAAGGAAAACAAATGAAATCTGGTTCTTATTAAATTGTTATCCATGCATCAACACACAACGAGCCACAGCAAGCTGTAATTCATAGGGGTTTTGCCACAGCTGGCAGTCTATGGTTATCATAGGGTTTGGTCTCAACTTGTTCAATCTTCCTACTGAAAGCAGGCATAGCTTCCGTGAAGAATTTTTGTTTGCCTGACACCTTCTCTCTCTCCAGGTTCAAAACATAATTAGTACTAGCTGCTTCTCTGCCCTTTGGGCTCCTTGGGATCTAACCTTCTAACACTATTGTCAGAATTATCTTTCTAATTGAAATTCCCAATAGGCCTTTTAGCACCTAATGTATGTGATTACAACCACTCCAGTTGCTGTCAACTATACAATTATAGGAAAACTAATTTTCCTTTGTCTGAGGTTTCTGTTACCTGAGGTTCCCTGTCAGAAACAGATGAGAACCACCAAAAAACCAAAACCAGACAGCACGTTAATGAAATACTTCAATGTAATAGTCAGAATTGTGAATAATAAAGTAAAAAAAAAAATCTAAGGAAGTAAAACTTTAAAATCAAGGAGGAAATAACAGTTTTGAGGACAAATCCTGCAGTCCAGTTCATGAAAATGTTGATCTCATTTAGTTTAGATGTTTACATAAGTAGAACAAAAGTCACTACCCACAGAAAGTTAGCAGAAAAGGCAATATACACGGAGTCTCTCTAGATTTTTAGAATGTCCTAATGACACATTTTAAGAGCTTCTACCTGCACAATAGAGGGATTAGATATTCTCCATCTGAGATTTCTTTTTGTGAGATGTCTTCCATCTTGGTAGAGAGGAAGTGCTATAGACAGACACAGAAGATATCCAGCAGCCTGTTTTTGACAAAGAAAAGATTAGGCAGTGTTCAGTTAGACAAATGTTGAAAAATCAAGTTTCCTACAACCCAGGGAAATAAATCCTCTGTGTTTACACCATTATTACCTAGTATGTAAGGAAGGATTTAAAATTGTATATCCTTTAGAAGGGATATTTAAATATCATCCATATAATATCTGGGCTGCAGATCTGGGCTGTCCAGACTATGCCTATGTCTATGTAGATGTATGATGACCCCTGCATTCCTCTCTCATGTATGTCACCTCTCTCTAGACTTTCAGGGACTGACTATAGCACAAGGCTAACCTGCAGGGCTAATGTGCACATTGCTGCCCCAGGAGAAACCGAAGACAGCATGCTGGGTAACAAGGAAGCTAAGGTGAAATATCTCAATAGACCTTGATAAATATGAATTCAGGGCCTTTATCCAATGTACTCATGATGAGACTATTTGAAGCAAAAAATTAAATTATCAGGGTTACAAAGCCAAGAAGAAATTTATTAACTTGAAGGCAAGTCCTCTGGCCTGGATATTACTCTGCAAGTAGGCTGTCATTTCCCAGACTCACCTTGATCCTATATACATGGCCATACTCTTAGTTTATGCAAATAACTGTAGTTCCGTTGATGTCAGCAAAGCTGTGTCAACTTAGACCGCTGAGGCTAAGATTCAAGCTCTGTGTGACATAAGTAGAGACAAGACAGAATGAGATAAAGAAGGAAATGCTCTTAACTATAAACCCCTAAAAACACTGCAAATCATTACAGTTCATATCTAAGCTTGTAGTCAAATTAAATGTCATCATATTGGATTTGCAATGTGAATTTGCACGAAGAGCGGGCACTATCATTTTACTCCAGCTTTGTGCCTACAGTAACATTGTTCAAAAAGATGGTGCAAAGACACTGATGGAACTTTAGGCTTATGAAATTAATATATCTTCACAAATTGCTCCTTAGTTATTGCAACACATCTCTCTGCAGCCCTTCGTGCTTGTTGTACAAATGCAGTATATTCTTTTAGATTGAGGAAATCACACACGATATTCTTACTTTGGGTGTGTCTAAGTCTCTAAAACTTCAGGTACTGCAGGATAGTTCCAACCAAATTTGCCAAAAGGAATAGAGACTTGAATGTATCAGAGGACCACAAGTAATTAATTCAGATAAATTTAATGGAAAGGAATAAATGGATAGAGGAAGGAGAACAAATATGTGCCTTGACTAAGGTAAAGATGGCAGCATTATCATCTGCACTGCTAGATACCAGAGAGTTTACATAGCAGCTAACCACGGATTTCACAAGTTCATTGCTCATAGAAAAAATCCCTATTTTTTGTCCTCTTATCTCGCTTGGATATCTTTTCCTCACCTGCTCCATGGAAAATTGTAATATTTCAGAATTTTAGTAGCAGAGAGGAAAGAGGACTTCAAAGCTCAGCTCTTGTTCAGACTCATACTTTGCAGACAGACCTTATCTTTCTAACACACCATCCCCAGACTGGTAGGTGTGAATAACCTCAAACATTTAATTGTTTAAATCTAGATACAGCAGTCCAGACTGAGGATTTCTATGGTAGCAAAGCCTAATAGTTAAATAGTTTCTTAGCTTTCATTATTGTTCAAATGGCAAAGCTCAACACCTGCTTAAACGAAAAGAAAAATAATTTTAATGTGTTGTAGGACCATGGGACTGAATTTCAGCTGCACCTGAAACAAGACTGAGATTAAATGCTTTCACACAAAGTTTTGGGAAAACAGGGACATTTTCTCATTCATTTATGCACTGTTTCATGTGTGTACAACACTTGACAATATAGGATCCTTGTGCTTGTACATGGGTTGGGATTCTGTCGTGTTACAGCTCTTCAATTCTGGTTTCCTTATTAAAGACTAATAACAGAGAAATGTTACATAAAATTTGGTGTTGGATACTGAGTAAAGATTTGGGGTATGTTCTCTTCAAATCCACAGTAAAAGGAAAAGGCAAAGCTTTGGCACACTGACAAAACCAAGTCCAAAACACTTCTTAGGAACCCAGACATCTTTCACAGTCTGACCTAACAGACAGTAATATACAAAAGTTAAAAAGACTTAAACTGAAACAAGCAGGCTGAGAAGTAGCACTTAGATTTCTTTAACATGCTTGGAGCACCAGGGAGCCTGTGATTGAAAGCAGGCTAAGAACACGATATGCATTCCTAAGAATTGATCTTCTATTGTTTGCTTAGTCTAGCTTCTGTGTAACACCTCGTGTTAATTTCTTTCTCAGTCATGGATTATCACTATCAAGGCGATACAAAAGCTCTAACACAAGTGAGTTTATTGTTTTCAATATTTTCATTTAAGCGCTTTAATCAATATCTGCCAAGACAATTAAAGGGCTCGAATAAGAATTTTTCCCTCAGAGTTAACCTTTGGTGGCTTTTTTATTATTATTTTGTGTTTATTCCCCAATTTATTTTATTTTTAACTCTAACAGAAAAAGTTGACTATTTCCCCAAATTCATCCACTTTCTGATCCTCGTTTTATAAAAGAAATGAAATTTGTCATGCTGCTATATATCATTTGCACTGCAGTACGATGTCCCATCTGTGTGTCAAGTACAAAACAAAAGCATTTTGTGAAAAATTGCTAAAGTAGTAATGATTTTTGTTCTCAACTCTTTGTTTTGCCTTTCAATAAAGAAGGCGACATGTGCCACAAATGATATATTATTGTTTAAGTACAACCCTAGTAACACAGTGCATAACCAAAACCATGTTTCACAGTAGAGAAACTATAGTTTACTGCCCCTATGGCTCTGATGAGAATATAATGTTCTACAGTTTATAAATGCTTTGAGGTCAACACATGATTTACTTCAGCTTGTTCATCCAATGAGCAGAAGGTCCAAAAATATATCAAGTTATTAGACAGCCCACTGGAAGCTTGGCGGAGACTCCTAGTGATGGAAAGCATGTCATGGAAGCCTCTCTGTCAACTGGAGATGAGATAATTAGATCCAGGTAATACATTGGAGCCCCATCAGGGAACAGGACAGCAAACATGTCATCTTTATGACTTTTTCTCATCCTCCCCAGCAACACTGGCCTGAGATAGTAAAAAGTGTGAAGGATTCATCAGTTCCCAGCAAAAGCACAGCAGCGGGATAATCAAGCTATCATCTCTCCATCATCCTCATTATCCAGAGACCTGGTGTTCTGTATAAACAGCTAAACAACATCAGCAGTAGATTGAGGAGCCATGCTAGTTAGCTTCAGCTTTTATTTTGTGTTCCAGCATAACATCACACAACACTGATGAGCTGGAATCTTGTAACATCCAAAAAAGTCAGACAGCACTACTTCAAAAAAAAAGCAAGCTGAATAAAATATCCTGAAAGTAGAATGTGGGAGAAAAAAAATGTATTTTTTTCCTCTTATCATCAAAGTAAGAATGATTTATCTATTCTTTCCCTTTGTAGGAATGACAGTGAGTATCTTCATGGGCGTCCAGGAATGTAAGAAAGCAGTGGTAGCAACCCTCTTTGATGTGACCAAAGGTGAGTAAATTTAAACTAGTGAAAACACTAAAAGAGAAAAAAAATCACGTTCAGAAGAGAAAGTACTAAGATTAAAAATTATAAAAGCAGGTGTAGGCTAGATAAAATCAATATGACTTTTCCCACGGTGTCCTTTTATAAACATTACTTTGGTACTTCCTTGACCACAATATATACAGAAAATAAAATCGCATTTTTATGACTAATAATCCCAATTTTTACCTCCATGAATCTGCTCACAAAGATGCAGAAGCTGAATAAATGTAAGAAAGACTAGAAATACAATGGCAAATCACACTATTTTGCATCACACAGTTAGAGGCACACGACATTTAGGGTTCACTGTCTATAAAAAAGGAAACCTAATGACAAATCTGCAAATTACCCATGCAGGTATAGGATCCAAATTTAAATTCTATAGTAGTAATCAAGAAGAAAGATTTGCAATATAGCTCTCAGGTACATTGAACACCGGGCAAACTATAGAAATTACACATTTAAGAGTTTCCAAGGCATATAAAAAACATAGAAAGTGTGTGGATGGTAAGAGTATGCACGAAACTGCAGGTTGAACAAGACAAGCCTTAAGATTTAAAACTGGGTTCCATTTACCTCTGGTAATAGGAAGAGAGAGTCAAGATCTTATCTCCCTTTTTCTTTCTTCATTCATTAATATAAAGTACAACGTTTATCTCAAGTAGCCCAGAATCAGGAAAAAGAGGTCATCACTGCAGACAAAACAGATTTGCAAGAAAGACGTAAGAAAAAGTTTATTTGGAACCACTCATAAGCAACAGTCATGCAGGAAGACAAACAGTAGAAGCCAACTTATCTTAAATTTAAATCAGAGAAGAGAAAGATATCTAAGAATTTACTAGGATAAAATCCAGAATACATGCAACTTTTACACATGCAAAACAATGACATAGTGAAGGAAAAAATGGAAGCTAAACTGGAGTTGGAAGACTGTAACAAAGCAGAATAAAGACTTGAGACAACTGCATAGTAAAAAAGGGACTGAATTAGGACAAGAGGGGGAAAAGAGCTCCAGAATGCACAGGAACCAATAGACAAATTAACAAAGGAATTAAGAGGACGTCAAAAACAGGCAAAGATTCAATATGTTAGTGACGTACCAGTATGACTGAAGAGACAGGCACAGCCCACCCTGTGGCCCTAGTTGGGAATTCTTGACTTCATTCTCAAGAGAAACTGGACTAACGAAAGACTGGAATTATTCTGAAGGCCAAGGAGGCTTTGAAATAAACGAGCAGGGCTGCTGCAAATCTAGCATTTTACCTATCAGAAGAGTGGCAGCTCTTCAGCCAGTGGGAGCAAGAATTGTCTTCACTGTGGAGGTCCCTCATACAAGTTCAACAGTATTTAATTATCTAATAACAGTTTAAGGTGATATAACTACATATACATGCAGAGCACTGTGTGATTTAGGTAGTACTAAACTTCATTTCTTTAAAAAAAACACCTATAGTTAAGTTGCCTATCAATTCTTTACATAACAACTTTATTTTAAGACACTTCTGATCCAGCTTCATCCCTCCCCCCAAAACCAAAACAACACCAAATGACCCAATAGAACAGACAAGCAAAAAGATTCTTCACTTGGGCTTGTTGCTGAAGTTCAGATTAACACATTGTTTTTCTTAGCTGTGTACCGTCATCTGTGAAATTATCTCTAAACGTGAAAAACTGCCTCTGTCACAAGCAGTCCAGGAAAAAAAGAGTAAAAATATCAGAGATCATATCCTATAAGTGGCAGGGATTGTGTTGATAGCATTCTTTTCTGAGGACAAGTATGGAAAAAAAAGACTTCAGGTGAAAAATGAGCACTTGGAAATTAGAATGCTGTCAGGTATTAAATCTGTGAATCAGGCTGCAAAAAAATTAAGTGGATGAATCGTACTGTCACTCACCAGTGATGTACAATAGAAATCTATACAAATACAAATGTTATCTATTGCATGCAGAACTGATAATGTCATGAATGATAAAGATCATTAATCTGCTAAACAGTAGGAAATTCTCCTTTAAAATGGCAGATTTAATTTTTAAAAGAATAACGATGCTAGAAGAAATCAAAGAAATTAGTGGGTCAAGTTTATCCTGTGCAACGATATCCTTTTGATGATGACAACTGAATCTTACAATGTATTCTGTATATAAATTTCATACAGGCTACCTTCAAGCATTCAGTAGATCAATTTAATTAAACCATAAATTCTCCAAATCATAGAATAAATTTTATTCTGTACCATTACTACAGATTAATATATATATATATGCATTTTTTGAGGTGAAGTATACAGACTGTAGAGTAGATCTTCTCATAAATGTAGAGACAATCCAGTCTAAAATATTAATTTACTATCTTCGTTGGTGCAATAAAGTGTAATAATAACTGTACTTTTACACTGACACCTGACAATGAGAGGGTCAAGTCAGCTCAATAAAGCTGGCAGACTAGCACAAGTGTCTGTGCTTGTGTTAGAAGTATTACATAACAGATATTTCATGAGTAATAATGTGAAGGAATATTCCAGAAAAGGAATGCAAGTTTACCGTGAAGAAAGCACCAGAAAATTGAAACAATTGTACAAGTTCAAAAACCCATGAATGTAAAAAGTAGAACCCAAAGAAGGGAAGTGTCAACAGTTTACATTTCAATGTGGTTCAGAAAAATACAGCCAGGAAACATGTCACATGCATACGTGACATGCCTCAAAACCTGTGCTTTTATCAAGCATCTTTTTTCAAGGCCACTTGGCCATGGTCTTGAGCAGCCTGGTCTAGTGGGAGGTGTTCCTGCCCATCGTAGGGGGGTTGGAACTAGATAACCTTTAAGGTCCTTGCCAACCCCATGCTATTATTCTATGAGTCTATGATTATATGATTGAAACCTTTAAAGATTATTACAAGACAGTTTCCATATTTATGCACCATTTTTTAAGTACTCACATAAAATGCAAATTAGACACTTGATTAGCTTGCCACAATTCTTTGAAATCTCTCCAAAACTCTAGTAACTTCTTGTAGATTGCATATACTTTAGGACAGAGCTGAAAGGAGATCATAAATAATATGGCAAGATGAAAAATATCACTAAGGTAAAACTAAGCCTTTAGATTGTGCCACTTATTTTTTAGTTGGCTAAATTGCATGCCATTGGATCAGAGGTTTTAATACCTCTGAATCATCTGGTACTAACCACTAGTGAAGATAGGCTACTGAGTCAACTGTCCTAAGGTCTGACCTGCTCATGAGGTTCTCTTGTTTGTACATGCCAGACCATGCCCAAAGCCAGATCTCTTCATCTAATTTTCAGGCTAAAACGATGTTGTTACTCCTTTTCCTTAGCAGAAATTGCTTTTTTTAGCTGAACTAGCACAGACATATATGACTGTTGTCTTTATGATAGAACTTCATTGAAAATGCATGTTACCCTACGACAACATTTGTCAATACGCTCTAATGACTACAATATTTTAGCTCTGCGTTTGAAGTACTTTACTTATACTATATTGTCCTGCCAATATTTCTCTATACAATTTTAACTTGGCATGTGGCAAAAGAGAAGGTAAGCCATTTCCTTATGATTAGACAGCTGAAAACTGGACTAGAGACAATACACAAATTCCCTCTTTTATTGGTGTTGGGGCATTTAATACCCTAACAGACCAAGTGTTACAACGTATTCCAGATGTAATCTGCTGCTGACTATAAATATGTGGTAGCGACTCATTACAAACTTTGCAGACATCTATGACGAGAAGAGCAAGATGTATGGGTGCTTTCACACCAAGAACATCAGATATACTTTTGGCAAAGTACCAGGCCCGGCCACCCAACACATTCATGCTGCAATGCCAAATTCTATTTGCAGACACAGGATCATACCAGCACACTCAGGAAGGAAGCCATTGCCTCTTCATCAGTTCTCACATAGCGGTCACCTCCAAATCCACTGAAGAGAAATGTGCCAAAACCTGTGGCACAGTATTGATGTAAGGCTGCTAATTCCCTATACTTTGTTTAATTATATGAGCTGCTCAGTATACTAATCAGCACATCACATCGTGGTGATGCAGTTATAAATGTAATTATGAAAGCTACGTGAATAATTTCATTAACCACTATATTTCAAACTGTCTCGTTCACTCCACTCCCTTTGTTGGCAACATACTATGGATCTGCTCAGCACTTCTGGGAATTAGGCAATGTAGATATGACACATTTGTACTTAAAAGCATGATCCTGCAGATCTGAATCAAAGAAAATGTAACTTTGATGTCTGTTGGAGTTTCGTCAGAATTAGGACTGAAGACAGCCACTCTGTGCTGAGGATTCTGAAAAGAAATGCTTCCTTACAGAAAAATAATATTTGATTTTGAAATTGTGATTCTATTATCCAAATAGCAGGAAGCAAGTCTGCAAATGGCCCTATAAGTACAGTGTCAATAAGTGTTAATGCTTTCTGCTTCTCGCTATTTGTAATCCAGTAGGACTTGGCAGGCTGCAACAGGAAGAATAGACACGTCAGCTGTGTTCTTGACAAATAAAGAAAGAGAGAGTCCCTGTCTTAGACAAGACACAATCTAGGATTATGTAAGGAAAAGATAGAACGTAAAGAGTTCAGAGGACAATCTGCTCCTCCACTACAAAAAAAAAAAAAGTGCCAGGTTTGTTTTCAACAGTGCCAGTGGATCAGCTTTTAAAAAATGCCTCCCTACTGCTTTCTGTCCTGGTACCTGAATCTTTTCCCTCCCCTTACTTCCCACCTGTTTGCCCACTCCTCAGGCTGAGACTAAGTAGTTTCCTCAGCCCTTTGCAAAGAAAACTGAGCCTGACTCGAAGCCAGCTGCTGTCCTTACAAGTTAACCTTTTAGTATCTTAATTCCAGTTTTAAAGCAGATGATAAAAGTGAAGAAAAGTAGAAGTTCACCAGAATAAGCGGCCTTAAATTATAGTTATGATTTAGTAACTAAACAAAGATTGACTAATGATATTTTGCCAGGTGATGAATGCAATCCTCATGCTGTCTTCCATGCCTGTTACACAGCAAGCTGAATGCTCAGCCATGCCTATGACGCGAAGTGAAGAGCACATTTAAAAGTGACTGAACACCACAAACTTTGTGGCCTGTCCCATTACCCACCCTCACCGCTTTAAAGATCAGTTTAAATCTAGACACCAGCAAGCTCCTACATGTCAAGAATGCAGGTGGTAGATCTGTCCAGAGCATGATCAGCCACAGTCAACACCTTACACAACAGTAGTGAAGAGATTCAGGAGCTGGCTGATTTAATTCTTTAGAGGTCCACCCGCGGAACTGACTGGGTGGTTTCAGATCCTGCAGACATTACAATTAAACAATAAAATCTCAGAACATTCCTGCCCAAACACAGTTTCTATTTACAGCTGATTGAGTTATGCTGAGCTAAAAGTTAGGGTGCAGTCTCTTTATTAGTTTTGTATAATGTACCTTAATGTGCACGTGTTATAGGAACGTGTTATATTATTCTATAGGTGTACAGAATAACGAAGTTAAAATAAATATTTATTAACAAAGAAAATCCATGTTAAAAAAAATAGGATGGTTAACATATATAGTGATAGGATGAGGGGGAATGATTTTATGCTGAAAGAGGGAAGATCTAGATAGTGGTGAGGCACTGGCACAGGTTGCCCAGGGAAGTTGTGGAAGTTCCCTGGAAGTGTTCAAGGCCAAGTTGGATGGGGCCTTGAGCAGCCTGGTCTAGTGAGAGGAAACCCTGTCCATGGCAGAGGGGTTGGAACTACTTGATCTTTAAGGTCCCTTCCAGCACAAACCACTCTATGATTCTATGATTCTATATTGTATTAGACTCGGGTTATTGCTATGAGTTGTACAAAGGTATTAAGATAAATTTTATTGAGAGATCACATGTGGGAAGTACACAGAAGATGGGTTTTTAAGTAAGAAGAAACGTATTTAGTTCATGAACATTTTAATATTTATACCACATACAATGACAGTTTTCTGAGTTAGGACTGATCTTAAAACAGGAAGCCTGAATTACACATACAGCATATACCAGAATAAGATTCAGATGAATCCTAAAGAAGCATGAACTTACAACTAAATTAAAACAAATACATCATTGAAAGTCTGAAAATAGTCTATTTTGTTTATTTATTTGTTTATTTGTTTATTTATTAAGTACCACTTTTCTTGAAGACGGCTTCTCGCACTTCGTTAAGCCAAAGCAAAAAAAGATGAAAAAAGCTATAATTGTATTTTCTAATGAAAGATATGATTTCAGATTCATGTAGGGAATTCAAACTATGTGAATGTGACTAACTTCTTACAGTTACATTTTATGTTATTTAGGTTTTCCATTGCAAATCTTATTTTTATAATTTCTAACTGTGAATAGCATTTCACATTATGACAAATGCTGTCAATAAAGTCTCATCTTGGAAGTACACTATAGATTTTTTCTCTATTTTTAAATTTTAAAATACTTTTAAAGAAATTTGGGCCATGATTAAGTGGAAGAGAGGCAACAATTAAAAGTCTGTCAGTCCAGAGTGCTTTCTGCTCTTGTGTAACGAATAAAGAATTTATGGGTCTGATTCTCAGCTTTATGTTAGTGAAACTGCAATGATTTCAACAGAGTTATTTTGAGTTACAACCACAGTGAAAGGGGAATCAGGACACATTGCACTAAATAAAATTAATACACAATATATAGTCCCACTGGATTCATTCCTAAAGAAAAATAACACAAAAGAAAAAAAAAGAAGCAAACTGAACAGCCACGAGAGTTATGCAATAACATTTAGAAAACAAATATTACTCTAAAATTCTGTGTTTCCTTGACATTCAGTAAGAATTCTACTAAACAGTTTAGAGTGAACATGGAAAAAGGGCACACCATATCTTAGAAGAACAAAGGCAGCAGAGAAGTTAAACTTTGCAAAATATGGAAGATTGTATACGGGATGGAATAAAGAATGTTCAAATGTCTCATGCTTAAACAGTAGAAGTAAGCAGATTCCAATTAACATTTCTGAAGTTTTGTGCTTTTATTAAGGTTTCACAGGACTCCATTTCCTTAGCAATAAGAGTAATATTAAACTGCTTTTAAATTGCAAGTGTTGCAGTTGTTGACACTCCTCTGTTACAGCAAGTACCACTATTGCATGGATCTCAGAAGAATGAATGTTATTACACAGGCCAATTAGGCTTATTATTTTCTATTGCTTTGGTTTAGTGGGACTATTTGTCTTCAAGTCAAGGAGTCCTGTGTACAAGTCTTAACAAAAGCAAAGCTTTATTCACTCCAGGTTACCCTTGTGTAACTCCTTTGCTTTCTGAGGAACAGCTCTAGATTTACATCACACTTGCTGAAAGTGTATGTGACCTGCTGAACTCACTGAGGGAAGGATCTCCACTTGGAACTTCAGTCCTTAAAATTCATCACCAAGTGTGGGATGCCAAAAAACAAATAAGTGAGGTGCTCAATACATGGTACAAGTGATCCTTTCTTTTTCCATGAGCCAAATACTCCGCAGCCCTGAATGAGGGGAGACTGTCAAGGGAAAAGCAGGAATACTGTACCTTGAAACTTCAGAGAATAAAGCTACTGTTACTGTACCCTCAGCCATGCCAGAAGTTTTGCTTGAATGCATTAGAAGAGCGTGTGCAGAAAAAGCAAGGCAAGGCTTATCAGTCCACCAATATCTTTATTTCAGTATGGCTGGTCATTCAAACATAGCTGAACTCCGGATGAAATACACAGATGAATAAGATGGGAGAAAGCACCAGCTTCTGCCTTTATGAAGAAAGAGTAGCACTTCAATATATCAAGCTCCATCTCTGTAAAGTCAGCTTCTTTTCTGAGGAGAATTTAATTTAACCATAAGCAGTACGAATACAAAGACTTCGCTCTTCTAGTACATTCTATCATAATATGAAGGGGAAAATGAAATTGCAGAAAAGGTTGTGCGTGGCATTTCTGTTTTAAATCAGTCTGTTGGAGTTTTTATATGACAAACATGAAAACAACTTATTTCACTGTCTTTTGTTCTGACCAATCTCATGCACTACTTTTGTGTGTTAAATTAAAAAAAAAAAGATGGCTTTAATTGAACTTTACAAACTAGCAGAGACGTTGTTAGTTTTTTAGATGAAGGTATCAGCCAGCAACGTGTCATCTCATTGAGGGATCTTCCCTGAAAAGTTGTATTCAATCATACTATTTCCCTCAAACCTTCAGAAATAAAATATCTGAATTCAAGCATCCTCTGTTCACTCTTAACATTTCGAACCAGGAACAAAGCATTTTAATAAAATCAGCTTTATGCAAACATCAGAATTTTAATCTCAAAAATCTGACCAGTTGAACATAATTGCCCTATTACACGAGTCTTTTTTCTTCTCCAAGCTGCAACCCCTTTCTTGCTTACATTAAGAGAGCAGGTGGTCAGCAGAAATACGTAGAAATTTTTGTTGTTAAATGTAGAAAATACTGAGCACTAAAAATAATACATACATTGTTTCGATTCTCCAGAGTAGCTCTCCAAGTTTCATTGCAGGTTTTGAAACTCTAGTCCACTTCATGGAAATAGTACAGTTTACTATGCTTTCATGAAGTCCCTTGTCACCTTCTGCTGAACAAATACTATAAAGCAACACTCATGAACATTTCCCCAGTGTCAAAATAAATTTTAGAAAATTTGAATTTGCTTCAAAGGCAAGCACAACTCCTTAAATAAGTTCCCTACCAATATTTTGGTATGCTTGTTACATACTTCCCTCACAAGAATGCTTACAGAAGTGAAAGACTTTGACATGTATATGTAGATATGTTCACACAAAAATTTGCCCAAGGCATGACTGTCCTAAAAATCTCTTTGCAAAAGTCTCTTAGCCAACCTGGGGTAGGACCAATGCCCTGTGAAGGAGGTGATCTATCACAAACTGCAAACAAGTAAGTAGATAAAGTCACACTCAAACCTGTTTGCAAAGCAATCACAGGCTTTAATATATGTTTCCATGCAGGTTTTCTAAACAATTTTTAATGGAGATTCATTTCAAGTACCTCCTCCCCCTGCCAAAAAAGCTGGGGTAATTCACCAGATGCATTATTTACCACATCTGTCACTTTGCTGTCAACTCCTAACAGTTTTTTCCCCACTGCTAACAAAAAGTTCAAAAGGGGAAGATCATCTGATTTTTGACAGTCCCTTTTCTGTTTCCCAATCTGCAAGCATATATATTTGACATATTTAGCTTTGGCTGGTTTGTTTCAGGTTTGATACTTTTCAGAAGCTTACTGTATGTGTGTTACCAAATATGTCTCAATATGTATTTTAAAAAAAGGAAAGAAAGGGGAAAAAATCATTCTGTTTCAAATAATGAGCATGTGCACCTTTTTGCCTCAGGCCTTCATACACAATTTAGCCAGAAAGCCAGGGCAGATCATGATTTAGCATTTGACATCTCTTGCCTTCAGGCCAGGGGAGACTAATACAGATTTCTGACTCTGAGCACACCATGGAAAAAAAAAGTGAGAGAGAGAGGCCTTTTATTGACTAAATGATAAAGAGGTTTGTAATGATAAATAACAGTCATTTTATTGTGGAATTCCCCAGAAAAGATGCATTCTGCAGTGTCTGAAGAAGCCTAAAAGCCGAAGCTGGTTCCCTGTGGATCCAAACCTGTTAAGCTCCAATCTTTCTGGGCAGAAATAGAGGTCGCAAATTGCATAGGACCTGCACTATTAAAACTGTATAAGCATGATACATAATCACTGCTGCATCCAGGACAGTTAGCACTAAGAGGATTAGCTGAAGGCTGCTTCTGGGTTTCACTCCCTCAGCCTGCATCTCAAACAAGCCTGGTGCACACCCAGCCTGCTTGAGAATTTTCTGCCAGCTTTGATCGATAGTTTAATTGTAAACTTTGGGAGCAATAATGGATAATTCGGCTTGAGCCGTCCATTATAAGCGCTGTTGTTGAGGATGGAGCCTTCAAAATTAAACAAGAGTTGTGTAATATTATTACATTTGTACTGCTCACCTACAGTTAAATTCCATTTACAAATACTGTCTTGACAATGTATGGAGTTCAATAAACATCGGCCCAGGTGGGTTGAGCGGGGAAAAGAAGGAGAAAAGAAGCTAAAGCAAATTATTTTCCATCTGTTCCTGAAAGGCTTTTATTTTAACTTCATGTTTTAAAACACATAGAAATTGAAACAGGGAGAGAAGAGAACAGAGGTAGATTCAAACATAGATCTAAGTTGCTGTTACTGTTTTGACTGCAGCACTATGATGGAAACCTACCTAACTGTCTGTGGAGGGATCGTGATATGGCAGTACCGGTGGAAAAACATCCCAGGGAAGCGGTAAACATGCGTTACTCAGACCATGTAGTCTGTGGCATAATCAAATTTTCATTTCTACCTAAAGCAGTTGGTTGAGCTAGACTGGAGATATTTGCACTGTCATATAGGTCATTTTCTAAAACAGAAGAAGACACAGCAGCATCCTGTGGTGAGAAATCACCCTGTCTTGCAAGATGAATGGACAAAACAGCTAGGAATTTAGCTATCAAGTTTACTGGCAAACACACTCTACAGCATTACACATGCAGACCCTTCCATCCAATTCTAAACTGAGTAACGAGGAAGAGAAGCCTGTAAGAACATGGATTTTGAAATAAAAGAAGCAGTTGTGCAGGCACAAAACTTATTCTGTTTACAGCACCAAGATCCAAGCATTTTCTTAGTTTTATTACATATCTCTCAGATGCATAGACAGAACTTGTTTAAAAATGAGAATGTAGGGTTAGTAGTCGTTTGTGCTACTAGCTTTACAAGGAATTTAGGATCTCAACTTAAGTTTACTCTGTATCTTAGAACACCATTAAACATTCCACAACTAACTCGAATTCAAATGATTTCCCTAATCTTAAAAAGATGTGTGAGTTAGGAAAGAATGACAAGCTCACAAAGAGCTTTAATGGTAATGTAATCTAGAACTTTCTACATGCTTTCTCATGCCTGGCTAGTATGCAGCTAAACACATAGTATGCTTACTGCCTTTCTTATCACCCAGTTAGGACACCAGAGAGAAAGCTGTCCAGCATGAAAAAAAAAAAGAGAGAAAAAAATCAGGATTTTTCTTTGTTTGTTTATAAACCCACTTGGAAAATTAAGCAAAGAGAAAGTGAACTGTGCCAAATCAACAGGTGTAATTTGCAGCCCAGGAAGTTGCTGAACTTGGCAGATGAAGCCAAGTAGCCCTGATCTCTGCAGTAGGACAGCTCTTGCACTGTGTGTAGGATATTCCTGTTGAATGGTTTCAACTTTCATGGCTCAGAAATTTTCAAGGAAACCTTCATATCATTCCACTCCTTTTCTTTTACGGCAAAGATATATTTTTTTCATCTATAATAAGTTATTTGTAAAATGATACAGATGTCAGTGTCATAGAGTAACTGCAGGATTTTAGCCTTTCACTGTGTTTTTCTCTTTTAGGGAATGAGGAAAAAAATTGCTGATCATTGGTTTATAATGCTACCATATCACTCTCCAGGGCCCTCCTTACACCAGAAAACACTCCCACTCTGTAGCAAAAGAGAGACCGGAGTCTGCAAGTGCAAACAACATTACAGGGAATCTGGGAATTACCCATGGCTCTGATAGAGTATGCTCAGAGAGATTTAAGCTGGCATCTACCATATGAGCAATATAGGATTCTAAGATCACCCTGTCAGTGATTTTGGATGGACCAAATGTAAATGTGTTTTATAGCTGAAAATTCAGACAAGACTGATTTATTTAAAAGTGCTATTTTTTTCCTTTAAATTTATAATACATTTTTGTGTTGCCAAATCTTTAACCTGATCAGGCAAATATTAGAAGAATGTGACAGTCTGTTATCAACTACAAGCACAAGCCATCTTATGAGCAGTACTACTTGTCAAAGGATCCTTCAAGGCTAAAAATGTGAATGGACTGAAGTTGATGACATAGAGCAGGATATTGAAGCTAAAAAAGAAATACAAGTAAAATCAACACTCTGCACCACATTTTCCAGCTTTTGTGGGTCCTTCCACAAAAAGAAATTAAGACAGAATTCTGTGTGTGAAAAAAAAGGTGGAAGTTGTTCTTGGCTTAGTTACCTTGGTGACTGACACAGTTCAATCTATTAAATTGTGTCCTGTGGTCACAAGCCATCAACCTGTGCTCAAGAAACAAGGATAAGTAGTTAGCATCTCTCACAATGGAGACAATTTTATTCCATTTAGTAATTTAATAAATACTGGAGATTTCCTCCTCCCCTTCCTGAGAAAGAGATTAAGGACAACATATAATGTTTGAAGGTAAAAATTAAGCTATGTACATAAGCTAAGTCCTTTTGGTAATGTAAGTAACAGTATAGTTTGGCCTTTGGGAATCACTGGTTTTGCTTAAAATGGATAGCCCAAAAATCACATGAGCCAACTGAAACATCACGGTTCACTTTAATGTCTCTCCCCGCTTTTCTGCTTCCTGGGGGCAGCCATCACTGTCAGGACTCTGTGAGTGTCCCCATCTCCCTTATCCCCTCTCCTTTTATTTTTCTCTTGTGTAGCAAGTTCCTGAAATTTATTTTTAGCAGAAAGCTCAACTAAACTGTAACAAAAAGACATACAGAATCAAGACATCAAAGATAAGCACATCTAATTATTTGGTGCATACAGGCTTATTCTGTCTAGGGGCGGTGCTATTATCACTCAGAACTCTGGGTTAGTTGCTCCAGGATGAGCTCTGATCCTTCAGACTTCTTGTCTCTCTCTTGGACCTGCTGCGCAGTGAATGTCGACAGCCATTTCTTTTTCAGAGCTGGATATTGGAAGGCTTATCAAAACCTTTCAGAGGGACGAGAGTTCTGCTCTTTCTCAGCAGGCTCACATGAAATGAACAAAACCAGCACGTGCAATCGTGAAGTTTCTTATTCCTGGTTCTCCTTGGTTCTCAACAGCACTTTTACTCAAGACTAATTTCTTCTTGGTATATCTGATAAGAGACTTTAAAAAAAGGAAAACATATTTTTGGTGGAGATACAGTATTCTTATGGGCATCCAGCCATCCCTTTCAGAAAGAAAAAAGAACATTCCTGCAAGCTCTTTAGTTTTCTGTTTGTAGACTAACTCCTTGGCAGATGCTGGTTAATTGATATGCACATTTCCAAGGTCACTTTTTACAGTGAAATAAGTATTTCTCTCTGTTCCCTTTATAACTCTCTGTGTTTCCCTCATGCTGATATCTATGACAACAGAACTGTGTGTTTGAAGCATGGGATCACACTCAAATTTTCACCAAGCGTACACCTTTCCTTGAAACAGGTTTGTGCTATCTACCCAACAGTGCATTCTGATGGCATATATGACCCTGTGAACAGCTTGGGAAGAAAGAGACACAGAAATCTGGCTCAAAGAACACACTCCAGTTTGGAAAGAGCCTCACTTGTTGGTAACAAGGTTTATAACCACAAGAAAACCATCACTAAGAAATACTGGTCTTCTGATTCACTGTTTAGCAGGATCCTGTTCCATAGCCCCCAGCTCTGGCTGAGCTCCACTGCCATTATAAACCCATGATAAAACTCCTCTTGATTTTAACAGGATGAGTTATGCCAGTTATACTGCTTGCTTTTAAAACCCTTCCCAGAGCACTTTTATAGACAAATCAGATATATACAATCAACAGGGTTTATTTAGTTACTTACTGTCCTTTAAGGTTTTGCAGTTTTTTGTGGCCTGTGAATTGCTAGAAGAGGCTTGCATTCAGCTCCAGTGCCTCCAGTGCCTCCGAGCCACTCCTGCTTCCAATCACTTGGTGGTGCTACAGGAGAAGTAGAAGGGGCCCCTTCCTGGTCAGACCACAGGGGATTTATTGTTCCCTCTTTTCTGGAAATGGCTAATGAAAAGGGTAGTCCAGAAATATGTTTCTGCCAGTCAGGGAGACAACAGATCAAACATTTACTCGTATCCCAGTGGTCCATATCTGCTGCATAATTTTCAGGACCTGTGGGAAAACAAGAGAATATTTCAAGGCCATGAAGTGCTGGGATCCATGCCCAGCACAAGCAAACCAGCCACCTTTTAAAGCGAAATGGGCCTTATCTTTGGGATTAAAATGTCATTTACTGCCATCTATACTGTAGTTGTAGGCAGGCACTTCTACCTGGTCGTGTGACAATATGCATTAAAGAAGAGATAATCCATGCCATGATAATGTTAAAGTTGCAAGACAAAAGAAGGTGGGCAGTAGAAGAAACAAACATTGGCATACAAGATATTTATATCTAACATCAAGAAACGAAGTCATTACCACAGTTCTATCAGACCTTTCTCAGGAATTCAGAAGAAGCTCTTTAGCAGAGGCAACAATGAAACTTATGGTAAAAATAAGCACAGTTCTGGAATCAGGGCTTCACCAAATCTTCACCAGCTCCTGTCAATCACTTTAAGAAGAGACTTATGGCAATTCAGAGAAAGGGAACATTTATGCACATTTTTGTAAGGTTCTGAAGAGAAGGAAAGGCAGTTCCATGCCCTGCAGTGGAACTATACAGAAGACCTCAAACACATATAGATAGGTTATCTTCTATTATATTACATGTATTGGTAGATTGATTTTTGTAAAAATATGGTTGCCTAATCTCTCTAAGATATTAGTTGCAGTACAGGTGATGTTCACGTGTTGGCAAATGATAGTGCAAGAAAAACCCTCACAGCAGCTTCTTCTTGACATCTTCTACCTCTCTGGTTAGCACAAAATAGCAAGGTCATAACTCTTAAGAAAACTAAGCTAAGCTAACTGTGTCTGTGCCTGTGGGAGTCAGAATTCCAGTTTAAATGCTGAAACCTGCAATATGCTCACATCCACACTAAGACAAATTTTCTTTACATGATGCTTTTATGAAGATCAGCAACTGAAGGAAACAGACGTTGCTCTAAGCTTTGGCAATGGTTAGTCCAAAAACCCCTCAGCAAAGAACCACTCACAAAAAAACCCCAATAATTCCCTCGTGCTGACATCTACTTCCAGTCCTTGCTGTAGCAGAAATTCACCTTCACAGCATTAAACACATTTCCGTCTGCAGGCTGCCAAAAAACAGCATTTACTTTTGAGTAGAAATGAACTGACTTTAGAGCACAATAGAACCGTTTTTTCTCTTTCAATGTGGGTGTTTCTTTACTTGAAAGAAAGCTACTGTGTAAAAGACAAGGAAAGCATCTTTGATGTGCATGTGCCATTTTAAAATAAAGGCTCCTTCTCACATACTCAGAATTTTACCAAGAAGTAGCAATTACAGGATTATCTGTTACTTCAAACATGAATTCTTTGGATGCTGTTCTTGCCTTGCTTTGTTACATTAATAAGTATGTTTTAAGCAGTCTGAGGAGTTTTTTGTATTTATAAGCTGTAGTTCAGTACTTAACGTGCAATCACAAAATTGCTCACCAAAAAGGAAGTTTGCTTTCCATCCTGTTATAACAAGTTTCAGCAGGTAGCTAATTAACATAAAAATATTTCCTCAGTCCCTTTTCAGGAAGAAAGAGAGTAGATAAGTGATGACTCTCTGAATGAGGTTTTGGGTTTTGTAAAGACCTGATGAAGTACGAGTGCTTATTCTTCCATAAAAATTTGCATTTGGAAAAGCTGTTTTCAAGGCATTCAGAAAATCATGCGAGTACTAAGTAATTCTTATCAGGCAAACCACCAGCCTCTATTAGCATACATGCCTTGATCAAGAAGATAGATATTTTTGCCCAAATAGCTGACTGCAGACTAATGGTGACTCCACAGCAAGACATCCACAGGGTTTTAGAACAGCCAGTGGTGCGGGAGCTGCCAGGGGATTGGGCTGTGGCAGGCAGTGACCTGTGCTAAGGGACAGCACAGGTAGTCTCTGCAAGGCCAAAGACAAACATTACAGTAATAAAGGGCTCAACAATTGCCATCCAAGGTGCCCTATATATACACATTAGGATATTAACATACACTAGGCCAGGACTCCAGAAAAAAGTTTCAGCACTGGCATTTAACACAAAAGAAATTTGGTCACTCCTGTGACTCCTTGGGAAGCCCCAGGGGAGGAGACATATAAATACAAATATCTATAAATCAGACTGAAGTCTAAAAGTTGCAGAAGTACATTAAAGTTACCTTGGCTTTCTTTTATGCACCTTGGTCTGTAAGTTGGACACTACATCTTTCAAAGAATTTTACTGTTATAATAAACTCACGCACAGGTTGAGTTGAAAAAAAATATGGAGGGTGGAGCAGGAGGTAATTGAACATGTCAAACAGTAGGTCTTTTTTTTTCTTCTGAAAAAACTATTTCAGAAATACCACGAGTTTATCTGTCTGAAATGTAAAAAAGATTTTACTTCAACATTTTCTAAAGAAAATTGTTCTGCCCAGATGGGCAGTTTTCATTTAAAAATTGACTTAAAATTTAAAAAAAGAATTTTTTTTTTAAAAAAAGATGATTCATAATCAGATTACTCAGTCTGTGCTGGACAAAGCACACTGATTGATTGGAAACACATTTTTGTGCTTTGTTTTTTTTTTTAAAGAGAACTAAAAACATTCTGTGCTAGTTCAATCTATTTTAAAAAAAAGTATCTTTTATTTACACCAACAGCCATAATACTTGTTCATGACACAGGAATAGTATTGTTCTCTTCTTGAGGAAGCTGAGCTCGCAATAGTCCAGTGACTTACACAAGATCACATAAGAAGTCAATATTATTGCAAAGAATGATTCCCTTCCCCTTTCCTTGTTAGTAAAAACTATTAACACCGCATAAGAAAAAGCTGTCATCTCATCCTGCCAGTCTCTGCAAACAAAAAGAAAAAGGGCAAGTGAAAAAAAACTGGAGGTAGATCCTATCAGGGCCACTTTGCATGCACTGTGCTTACAATATTTCACTTTGAGGATGGTTTGGAGTTGTTGTTGTTGTTACTGTTGATGTTTAAAATCTATAAAAGCATTGATAATAGACCTAATATCAGAACATTTAGCAACACTTCACATCAGATTGAAGCCTCCTTTTTACCCAAGCTGTGATTTTTCTTTCTGAGGTCTCCAAACCATATTCCATCTAAAATAAACACTTCCACCTACACGAGATTTTACAGTTGTTTACTTAACATGCAAACCACCAATACCAAAGAAAATAATTCTACTCTTCGATGACAGCTCCCAACAGATCCTGTAAAAACAGTTCTCAGCAGAACAGGAAGACTGAGGTATTGATGAAGAACCCCTTGGGATGACTACATGTGTGCACAGAAAGGAGATTAAGTACTGATGACACATGCAGCTCTGTATCTATGCTCTAGTTCACCCTACATGTTAAGGCTGTGCCCTGCAGGAATACCAAAAGGATATTGACAAAAGGAGGCCTCTGAACTATTTGGTGCTCTATCTATGGAAAAATGAAAACCATACTATCAGGTGAAACAATGCTTATACAGCTGGTTTGCCATGATCGTTTCTTTTGCTGCTAAACAGCGCAGCATTGTTGTTACTCCTCATGCACTAGGATTGTAGACATCTGAGATGAACAAAACCTGCCTTAACTACACATTTGTGCTTGATCTACCACCTCAAGGTTTTAGACCCTTCCTAGACTAATGCATTCCACTGCAATTTCAGCAAGAAGGAGCAACAAAGACGATCTTATCTAATAAGAAACGAAGAGGACATCCTTTATTCTCAAGCAAAAAGCATGCCTACGATGACTCATAAGTAGTTTGAGTCTTTTAATTTCTTTTAAGTTTTCAGCCTGAGCAAAAGGAAAATAATAATTTCAGCTTTTGTAATTCCAAGCATATCTCCCAGAAACACTCCAGTTCTATCCCTACCACAGAATCCCCTACTTTCCAGCTAAAGGCATGTGTTAGCAAATCCTGGACAGAAACTGGACTAAAATGAGACCACAACATTCATTTTTATCTTTGACTCTTGGCACAGAAACAAAAGTCTATAGAAATGCCATGGAACCATTTTGAAAATTGTTTCCAGAGGACATAGCTAAAATCTGGGCTTCACTGCCTTTTGTACTGCAGATAGAGATTCCTAGAGATAGCCTCTGTTGTAAACTGTTTACAGACTGTGGATGAAACAGACATGTAATTTGCCTAAATGAGCATGAAAAGATGATTGCAAACTGAGGAGACGATCCTGTACTGCTGGTACTCCATACAGATTAGCACAGAATATTTACTCCATTTTTATTTGCTTAAATATTTTGCTTGCCCTGTTGAGCTAATTCAAAAATGAACAAAGGCTAGAGCACCTCCTGAGAAAATACCAACGTTTGCACTGACAAAGATTGCCATAAAAAGAAAAAAACTCAAATGGAAAGCCTCCCACACAACTCGTACTACAGGTGCTGCCCTGCATTTATGTCAGAATCTCCTTTTTAGCAAGAACTCTCTTGTGCAGAAGTAGGAGACTGGTCTTTCACATGTTCCAGGAAGAAAACGTGCATGATACCTGCTTTATTCTATATTCCAAAGACAAGCCATGTATCATGAAGATGATATTGTGTATCCTTGAGCATTGTGGAGGACCGTGGTGAAGATCAAGACCCGGACTACTGATAGTGAAGCTACTTCAAGAATGACAGCTGACAGTCAGAGAGAGGTCGAGCAGCACTGGCCAAGTCAGCACCTCTGCACACAGTTGCACTGGGTGTAAAACACCATGGGTCAGACACCTGAGGAGAGAGGAGTTGCTCAGAATTCTTTGCAAAATGCATGCTATTATCATGACAAAAACTCACAAAGTCAAGTTTCAGTTTACCACTTTGCCTGAGCTGGGTTGAGCTACTGTACTCTAAACGAGACATGTGAACACAAGAAGGCTTTAAACAGTTTACTTTTCATTATCAGGAATGAAAAAGAATGTCTAAACCTAAGAACAGCCATGAACCAAGATTATCTCCCAGGTCAGCTCTTGTTGTAGCTCCATCCTAATTATTCCCTGCCTGCCTATTTTCTGACTCTATGCAGCAAAGGATATGTAATTCAAAACATATTTGATGTGTGTTTTGAAAGCATTAAAAAATTATATTCACATGTTTCAATGTCAGTTTTTAAAGAGTCCTGCACTCTTTTCTGAGAACAGTTACGGTTCATCAGTTGTCTGTCAGACCTCCTGTCACATCTAAATGAATTGACAAAATTCCCATTGCAAGATGCAGAAAAGAAAAGCAGTTTCTTCCTGCAATCACATTTTGTAAGTATTATATGAAGACTACACAAAGCAATTTGTCAGCAATAAATTCAATAGAGGCACATAATGGTTGTAATAGATTAGAGTTGTGTTAAAATGTTACAATAGAATAATAATTTCTAATTAATTCATAATTGTATAACACAGTTTTCTTTCTTCACTTTTCAATGTTAAGCTGTAATGCTATCCACACATGTTGTACATCAGTGAAAGAAACCTAATAGCTACAAACTGAATCATATTTAATGAGAGTGGGTATGAACAAAAGCCATCTCTAGCAGTAGACATACTTCAATTATCCAGAGCAAAGATCTGGCAGGACTACCCAATGGCAAGTTTTTTTTGTCTGCATTTGGTTTCCTTGTCGTGAAAACAAAACCAGCAGTCTGACCAGGGCTGCAAGAAGGAAGATGTTGAGTACCAGACTTCGGAAAGACATGGGGTTAGAACATTGTCTGAGCCATGCATCTTCTTCACTGAGAAGGTAGTCAGGCACTGGAACAGCTGCCCAGGGAGGTGGTTGATTTGCCATCCATGCAGGTGTTTAAAAAGCAGATAGATGAGTTTCTTAGGGACATGGTTTAGTAAGGGGACAGGCACATTGGACTCAGTGATCTCAGAAGCCTTTTCTAATCAGCTGATTCTATGATGACCTTCTCTCAGGCCCCATAAATACCTCCAGACATACTGGCTGAGATGTAGCCATAAAATCTAAACATAAGAAAACACAGGAAAACAAGAAGTCACCAATCCATCCTGTTTCGTTATTTCATTAGAAGTATTTCTCCATTTTCAGAATACAAAACCTTTTACCATAAACAAGGTTTTTCCTGCAGTTATGTTAGTGGAAAGAAAAAAATCCCATAACTTCCTGTAGGAGCTGAAGAACATTACACATCTTACAGCCACAGTCTAGGGAAAATTCGCATCAGAGTTCTGTCCACACAATACCTGCAGCCTCAGGCGAGAATGTTTACTTTTGGAGACCACAGGAGCTGAGGAACCAGGGAAATCTACCAGGCTCCAAAAGCCGTGTCTCTGGGAGATGTGTCACAGGACAGTAAAAGTAGGCCATCCGCAAATTAGCAATATGGAAGAGTTGCCAGACATAATGTTCCACAGGAAACACTGAAAAAAAAGAAATAATTTAAATCAGACTTCAGAAGCATTCTACACTTTACCGAAAGTTTAAAGAGATGTTTCAACTGAAGGGTTAGAAGGACTCAAGATGTCCACACTGTCAGCTATAAATCAGAGCAAAGACTCTTAAGTGACATAAAAGTTGTTGAAAAATGTATGAGAATTGCCTGAGTTATTAGTAAATATGGAGTCAGAGGATACTAATACCTTACAAAAGATTAACAAACACTTACTTGATAGCATGGTAAAAATAAGGAGCATGTTCATAGACAATAAGAAGAAAATCAGTTTAATGTACACACATGATAACAACCTATGATTATAAGTGGTATACAGAACAGTATCGACATATTCAATAATTTATTGGTCTTTATTGGGCAATTGTTAACTTATACTAATCATTTTATCAATATATTTTTTTATATGAAATGTCACTGAAAAAGTGATAGTGGCAATCCTGGATGTGAGAATAACTCAGTTAACAGGCTGACACAAAAATCCAAGGAAGATCTATAAAACAGGTAGTTGAACATCATGTGAACTTATGTGTTTCCAATGCATTAGAATTGCTCAGTAGGGTCAAAAATTCATTTAAAAAAAAAAAGAAAGAAAAAATGGGTAAACAACACAGCTAAAGAAAAAGTACTGATAAAACTCAAAAGGTAAACAAAGTAATTGATTGCCAGCTTTCAGTTTAGGAAGAAATAGAACGTGAGTCCAACAAACCAATTAAAGAAAATATTTGATAAAATAAGGCAATAGTGGAGTGGAAAAATGTGCTAGATTATTTGAGCTAGGCAAAACTAAAAAAGATTAATAGGAGATTTAAAAACACCCAAGCAAACCTAGAGCTCTGTGTATTTGAAATTGAACACAGAAAAGGAACATTAACTTTCCCTGAAAGAAAAAGAAATTAGTTAGAGCCGCACATGTATGAATAGCTACTCCAATCCAGTGAAAAATAAAAAAAACCTCTGGAACACTGTAACAATGGAAGGAAAGCAATTTGGACAGCTGTATGAAGATATCTTATTATTGACCACCTGCATACATGAAAACATTCCGTTTATGGAATAATATCAACAATGAAATAGTAATTATTTCAATTTATTGTTTCTTCTAACACTAACTTTGCTATGATAAGCTCCATCTCAAAGAAAATGTAGCTGATTGATAGAGAAGTGGCACAGAAATTAGTAGTACTGAAAAATTGCCACAGAAGTAGAAATGAGAAAGTTTAACGCTATTTCATTGAAAGAAATAATGAAAAATAAAATAATAAGGGTAAGAATGGGTACAATTGACAGTGTAGCTCTTGGTGTAGTGTAACTATGGCTCCCAGACTCAGGGAAAATGTAATCTTCGCTCCCACTTGTTCACTTACAAGTGGTTGTGTCTATCCCACAGCACACCGTAGTGTGTGAAGCTCCATTCTTCCGTTTTAACCACCCATATTTTACAATATTTGTGGTTCACTGATATGCTGTATGACTGCTGAAAATCTTAAATGTTTTGCCTTTTTGTAACTGTAGTTTTGGGGCAGTGGTTTTTGAACAGACAGGCTTCTTTTATTTATACATGGGGACTGATAAAAAGAATGCAGATATTATGTTAATGTCATTATTTTATTATTTATTTCATAAAATGTATAATGGATTTTCAGAACACATTTATTGATTATTATTCAGAATGTGTTATATTTTATTCTTCTGTTATTATTAGAAGCAATTTCAAAAGTCATCAATGTACCCTTATTCACCCAGATCTTCAGGACTTTCTGAGTATGATGCAAGGACCACAAGAGCTGGGTAGTAAAAAATGTCTTTTCCTTTCAATGCAAGTTTCTTTTACTGCGGGCACCAATTCAAGCCTTGCCTTAACAGGCAAGAAATGATGAGTGAGTTAACAGCACAGAATTGCCATGCTGAAAGACAAGGGGAACTGTTGAGTGCAGGTGCAAAATTCCGAGGGCTTGAGGCACATAATGTCAATTCTTATAAGTAATCATCTTCTAACACTGAGATTATTTCAGGTGCTCATCACTGTTTACATGGAAAATGGTTGTCATTGTTTCCTCATCTGGTCACTTCAGAGAACTCTGTAGGATTGAGATAATGCCTTTAAAAATTTGCATGGATTATTGAATTAAATAAAATTGATTTGTTGGCTTGAGAGGGGAGAGTGAGAAAAAGAACCTTATTGCCATTATTCAGTGAGTTTATTACAGATTGTTCGCAATCCAAAAATTACGTGCTTTCTTTGTATGTTGTGTGGCAAACTTGAAACCACAAATGTTTTCATGTGCTGCACGCATACACTTTGGGGTTTTAATAGCTGGTTGACAAGAGATTAAAGGCAGAAATATGGCATTTTATTAAAGCAAACATATCAGTATGCCTACCATGATAAAATGATCTAGTTTTCCTCAGACACAAAAGTTTCTGTTGAGTGATACCTTTGAAATTCCTTGAGGGCACCCTATTATTCACTTTCCTCAGCAGAGAGCAGCTGCAAATGGTCTCCAATTTTCAAAGAGTATTGCCTGGTCATTCTTTACTGTCAAAATGAAGAAGAGCATAAAAGTTAAGTCAATAAAGTAATATGAAATGCTTAATATAAAAATTCAAGAATGAATGATTAACCATTAAAAACTTACAGTAGCTATTTCAGCCAGGAAAAAAAAATTAACATTTCCCTTGAAACCTATTAACACTCCTTGTAAACAATATTCTTTCTTGAAATATATGACCTTTCCTAATGCTCTCCATACACATGGCATTTTTCTTATATCCACTTTACCTTCACTGATATGCAGCTGAATTCCTCAGGAGAGGGTGTTTAAAGCCCCTTCCTCTGATGCACTGAAAAAATGTATTTTTTTATTGCATTCCCCTTCACAAATACACCTTATCTTCAGCTTTAGATCTTAAAATCCTTTTCTGATCTGAAAGTAGAATGACCTATTGTAGTTGTTGACTTGCCACCACCATTCTAGTCGCAGTCAAGTGTCAAGCATAAAATTGATTTAATTCATTTGAGCCAGTGGTGGCTACACTTATGTATAGCAGATGAAAAAACACACTTCCTGCTGCATGTACCAGAATGGTACATTTAAAAATCACACAATTATCTCAACAACTAAACCTTAATCAGAGATAGGGTGACTGTTTACACTGAACACTGCACAGGGAACATGATCCAATTTTTAGGAAAGTAGCAACTTTCCTATTCCCAGGTTTGCCCAGCCACTAACTTTTCCCCAAGTGCTGAATCTTTAGGCAAGGTCCTGTGCAGAGCACAGGGGGTGGGGGGAAATTATATAGAAGCTGTCTGTATTTGTGCATTCAAGATTGCCAGAAGTATTGATCTAAAGCTACCAAAAGACAACTTTAGGTGTACACATGGGGTCAGAACCTAAGACTCCCGAGGCTCCACAGTAATAAAGCAAGCCACAACATGACCTAGAACTTAAGGTGATTTGTAGCTTGCTTGAAGCAATTCCATCATTAGGAAGAGTTTATGACTAAAATGATTCCAAGATACAAAGGTAAGATTAGACGGTACACAGCAGAGGTGAGCCTTTGTGCTGTGGGAAGTCACCGTATAACCCCCCCAGCTGAAAAAGATGGCAAAGGAAGAGAAGATGACTGCCAGGACTGGTTTCCTACGTCACTTGTAGTAGGTAAGTAACTATGGTTGTGATAGTGTCTTCTCCTTCAGTTTCTCCTTCTTACTGGAACTTACGGGAACAGGTCAAACATTCTGTGCAAGGCAGCACATTATCGTGCCTGTGACTAACAGACTTCTGAATTCTGTGTCCACTGGACTTTGCATGTAGTGTCTCACACAAGAAAACACACTTACCGATCGCTTCAGTTAGATTACCACTAGAGTTTTGGGGAAGAACGTTGTAGAGAAACACTGCCTAGGAAAATTAAGGTAAACATGGTTTGGAAAAATAAAACCAAAAATAATAAAAAATACCACCAGTAAATCAAAATCATTCAGTTAGGAAAATAGTTTCTAGGAAGCACAGCAAATCATAACTCAGATAATCCAGATGACTAACACATGGAGATACCCATGTAGTCACAGCAACTCTTGAAGGTTGAGGAATACAGATTATAAGGAATGAGGTCCGTTGTATGTATCATTCAATGGGATATCTTTATTCTGACTTTAGACACAGGTGTCTAAATGCAGATATAAAGACAGGTACAGACATATCCTAATAAAATTTCTGGTTATCTGGGAAACTGGAATTCCGTGTTCACTAACTGCTTGTGAAATAGACAATGAATCTATGTCAAAAAATATATAAACCAGGGATCACAAGTAACACATCAAAATGTAGCACTTGGAAAATTGCAATAAATACAGGGAACCATGGGACTCTCCCTTCAGTGCATGGCCTTAACACATACAAAAATATCTAATTGCAAGTTTTTCTCACTCATATCAGTAAGCAATTTGAACAACTTGCCTGAAGTGTTGCTCAAATGTTGCTCTGAAGAATAGGAATCTACATTGCTCACTGTACAATAGAAGGTGGTCAAAGGAACATTACTGAACACCAGCTATACAGCAGTCGAGGCATTGAAATGAACTCTGCATTAAGAGGCTGAAACAAAGCCAAAAAGTAGGCCTTGTTTCTGCATTACAAACCTTTATGCAAATAATTAGTTAAGTAGGATGTTAAGTAGATCTTTCAATATTGCAATTTAGAAAGCAGAACACTAAAATATTAACAATGGGTGTTGCATTTAAAGTCAAATTTAAAGTAAGGATGGTAATGGCCACATTGTAACTGGTGATTCCTTTGATCTAGTGCTGCAGTATTACAGCATTTACTCTAATAATGTTAGAAATAAATGCTTTGCAGGTATTCTGATTTCAATAAGAAACAGTAGGAACATCTGATATTAAAATCCACAAAAGACTTTTTCACAAAGCTAGGAAAAATTCATTGGGGTGCTGAATTTAATATGAACCTTTTAATCACTGTAGTCTTAATTCAAAGCAGTAAAAGTAAGGATTGGTAGACAGGCTTACACAAGCCTACAGAACAACTTGCATCTTTCCTTAAACTAACATGGTTTGATGAGTCCCACTGGAATCTGGAATGCTTAGATTAAAAAGCTAAGTTTTAGATTCTACATTTTTCTAACAGGAATCTCAGATTTCATAACCTGACATTATTAAAGATTGCTGTTCCCTCCAAAGAATGCAAAGAATGGCTGAAATCACATATTTTAGGCACTTATTATCAATTACCCTGATAAAGTTACTGGCCTTAGTGAAAACCATCATGACTGGTTAGGCTAGCCAATAAGTTCAGATTCCTTGTTAATGTAAGAGATGCAGAAAACACGTAATTAAAATGAGAGGAAATGGATCATATATATAGTAAAAAACAATGAGCAGCTCAGATATATTTATCCCTTGAACTTCAGGGATATTCAGTAAAGCTTTAAAGTGAAAGGTCATTGAAACCACTATGCATAGACAGATGCTTGCAACAGAGGAAGCCTCGAAAGTAAGACACAGGATGTGGCAGTGAAGCAAATAGACAAAACACTCTAATAAAAAACAAGGCAGATTTAACAGCAATGTGTGGTATTAATAAATTATGTATGGTCTCTAAATGAAATGGAATAAGACTGTAAAAGATTTACTAATGATGTCATAGGAAAACTTAAAGGCAAAAGAGAGATTAAGGGTCAGATATATCTGAATAAAAGTCGACGTGGATGATGTCGAACTATACATTTGAGCCCATCATCCAATGATCCTCTTACAGATAGTGGGCATCTAGCCATGAAGTAGCAGCACAATTGCAGAAAAATATCTTATCATAGTGCTTATTGTAATTTTTGCTCCTTACGAAATATAGTAGGAAAGAAATGCCCAGCACATAGCTGTGGCAAAAAAAAGTGTTCAAGAGTGATTAGAAGTTGATCTCAATCTCACTTTTCTGAAAATTTCTTACACCTCTCTCTCCCATTTGAAATCTGTTGGTCAGGCATGAGTACTCACAGTCATTTTGCATGTTTTGGTTTTCAAACACATTAATTTTCCTAGATAAAGCTTCAGTGAGTTCAGGATAAAATCTAAATTACATCCTTTAAACTATGACTTTGGCAAGCAAATTCAATCTTGATGAGTTTTGTTTTAGTTTGTCTTCTTCCATGCATTAACAAAGGATTTATATTCCTTGCCTCTGTAGTGAATCATGGGATACCATTCAGGAAGAACATGATTGCATTCAATGGAACATCACTGTTCTAATACTCATATGAGATGAGAAGCAAATCTCTAAGACACAGGATATAAGAGACACTGAACCACACCAACCTTTAGCACAGCCTATTACATCTCTATTTTATTTTAACTCCCCACAAAGCAGAAACACTCATAATGGAAGAGAGAATCTACAAAAGGAAACAATCAATCGGAGGAAGCACAGTTCTAGATGTTGTTCTTCTACTCTAAGCTTTCTTCATCAGTATCATAAAGCTTAGGAGAAACTGTTTCTTTTCCATTAATATTCAGTTCATAGCCTTCTGTAGAAAATCCTCTAGAGCCATCCTGAGAGAAAGGGACAATTTGATCACATATTGACGCATTACATTGCACCACATCTTCTCAAAGCACAAATTGAAAGAGTGGCTGCATTCCACACTCTCCAAATTCTTTCAAGACAGCTCAGCAATCTATGAATGAAAGGTAGGATAAATTATTACAGGAGATTTCTCAGCATGTCTGTTCTAAATCAAATGCTGTCAAATAATTTTTAACTTTCTTTGATCTGCACTCAATCTCTGTGTTCTTTGCTGACCTATAGCACAGACTCTCCTTGACTTCCACTCCTTTCTTTTGCAGTCTCGCTGCTCATAAACTTTTATTTTCCCTTTTTTATCATGTACGTGTAGAAATATAAAAAAACCCTAGATCCAATGGCTTGGTGACTTTTATTTTATAGTCGCTTGAAAAAAAACCCCACCAACCTAGTACTTGTGGTAGAAACCTAAAAAGAAATGAGAAAAAGACAGGAAGTTAAATAATCTTGCAAGAAGAAAAATATGTTTGGTCTGAGAAAGTGTTCTCCCTAAGGTGCTTTATGGTTATGAGACACATCACGCAAACTCTGTATCTGATGGCTCCTGCAACAGATTTTATAGGAGCAATGACTATAAATTAGAAAGCATGGCAGAGAGGAGACTTGAACAGCAAAAGAAAAAACAAAAATAATAGAAATATTAATGAAGATAAATAAATGAGAGTGCAAGAGGAGATAGTACATCCATGGGGTAAGACAAAATGAAAAGGAAATGACATGGATTAAGAAATAGGATAGTGAAAATAAACAAATGAATCCAGAAAATACTCATAGTATTAATTGTGATTCCTACTGGAATAACGCCTAGGGAATCCAGTGCAGGGTCTCACTGTGTTATGTGCTGCATTGAATTGTACGAACAAACACCATACACAGAAGGCATTCAACTATCTTGACGGTGTGTAAGAGGTGAATAAATGGACAAGCAGAGATAAAGAGTGATCACAAGGTAACAGAGAAGACAGACTTGTCCGTAGGCCATGACACCATCAGCCTAAAATGCCACACTCTGTTTCCTTTGAAAAGAAATATGGTGTGCAGTCCATGTGCCCTGAATATACTACAATTCAGCTCTGCAGTCTTTACACCTGAGCTTAATGTGAAGCCCAAGATCTGGATAAAGCAAATATACCACGCTTATCAGTTCCTAAACACTCTTCTGTAACACCTGTGTTTTCAACTGCCTCATCTGTGGTAGCAGAGCGTAGTCATCGCTATGCAGTTCACACCCTGATGTGGTTTTCTCTTGATTAACTGAAGATATAACAATTTATTGGTTTGGGATGTGCCCTCTTTTTCTCCAGTTCTCAGAACAGCACAGTTTAAAACATCAGAACTAGAACAGTCTCTGGTTTGTGCTACAGCAGGTAGAAAACACAAGAAAGTATTTATCTACCTTCTTAAATGTCTCCACTGGCAAAGACTTCATAGTCTGCTTTTCAACTTAGTTATATCTAGAAAGTTCAGCTTAATATCATCACTTTTGTAGATATATAAACAAACTGCTTCCTGGAAATGAGCCCTTGAAACACTGGAAAACTGTATTGTGCCTCTGCAAATTACTATCTTCTGGAAGACAAGAGAAACACAATTTTTTTCCAAGTTTCCCTTGGTGAGCCATGCATAATGGACTTTTCTATTTGAGTTATCTCTGAACCTTCTCTTGAACGCTCCCCAGCCTGTTCATTTTTGTTTCTAAACTGAAACTGTCAGAATTGGACAAAAGCAACTCAAACTGTATGAAAAAAGATGATACAGGTCTCTGATTTTATGTTCAGTATATTAGCGTAAAATGTGTTATAGAAGTGTACATTTGATATTGAACACAGGCATGAACCATTCCTATTAAAGTCTGTTTAAATACTAAACTCACTACAGAGCTTCCTCAACAACAACTCATGTGCTCTTGCAATCAGGTCAGAATCTCTCCTGATATCCATTTTGTTCTGCTGTCAAGTTACAGATTATTTGCATGAGGGACAGAGATGGCAGTTCTAATTACTTTTTTAAAAACAATCGTACAGGAGAGGTGAGAAGAAGAGGAAATGTCTGCTATTTTACATTTAAAAGGTAGTAAAACTCTGATACACCCAAATAGCTCAACTGAAAAGTTACTAAAAAGAAAACGGACAGAATTTGGCAGCTGGAATATTTTCACCCACCAGTGTGTAACAGAGTCTCAGAGAGCTGGACCGTATCAACTACATATGAGGATGTACTGTGAACTGTATCTCTAAGAATTACTCATATGTTTTCATTATATGACCATAGACCAAGCATCCATAGACTCCAGTCAGTGAGAAAGACAGAAATCAGTGGCAAGTATTTTCATAGACCAGCCTTATTTCCTTTCACAGTTTTCATCCTTTCCCACTTGCCCTAGGAGAGAAAGTTACAGCTACTGTTAAAGCAATGAAAAGACTATTGTTCAGTTTTGCACTGTTTAAACCTGAGCAGTTTAATGTGCAGCTACTGGAGTTCATATTTTGTTTTCCATATTTCTCCTCTTATGCATTCAAATTCAAATTGACAAATGCCTTTGTATATAATTTTAAACCCTCCCCATCTCTAATGCATCAGTATCTTGTTACATTGCCTTTGATTTCATTGTTCGCAATGCTACCATCAGCAGCATGGAATTGCCAAGGCACTAAGCAGCCCAATTTTTCTTTAATTTCTCACAAAATTGACAGCTTTATGAACTGTCTCTTTACCTATGCCCCATAAACATGTCAGGCTGTGGAAAACCATTCTAATTAAATCCCGGGGGATTGCAATGGAAGATTATAGCTTCTTGGCAGGTTATTAAAAAACAGTTGTTCATATATACACAAATATCTGTACTAGAACCTAGCATTTGACAGAACAGCCAAGGAATTAACCCCACTGGCAACTCCAAATAACATTCAAAAAAAAACCCAAACAAACCACCAAACAAAAAGGCCAAACAAAAACAACTAAGCTAATAAAAATGAAGGTGCTGGTGTTCAGGGGTGGGCAAGGGCATGTGGGGGAGGTTTTCTTGCTTTCTTGATTTCTTTCCAAAAGCTGGTAATTCAAACTCTTATCTGAAATCATCACCTTTCATCCGTGAGTACCACTATCTGATAGAAAAGAAGGCAGCAAAATGCTCGTAAGGTCCCCGTACAAGGCCCTGCTAAGTACTTAGTCTTGAAGTAAATATATTAGAGTCAATGGATAATGTGAATCATTTGATTCAGCATAATATTCCTTCTGTCTGCATGTGGGCACTCAAAAGAATATATAAAAATTTCTGATAGCAAAATCTTTGTTAGAAATCAGTGTGCATCTGTCTTAAGAACTTCCCCAAACAACCTTGTTTTTGAGATTAACACTTGTTGCACCTGCTCTTCCACCTGAAGGAACTTGTCCAGCCTCTCAGCTCAGTGATAGATATTCAGGATTCAGATACGGGGGATTTCTCGGAGACTGTGTAACAGTTTGATTTTGTAACCTGTGTCTGACTTTTTGCAAATGAATGGTTCATATTGTGAAATCAACTTCCAAATATGCTATTTTGTTGAGAATGCCTCTTGAACTGCAGTTACAACAGTGAAATCTTGTCGCTCTCCTACAGTTTTCAGTCTTCAAGAACAGCAGCCTTGCTACTTAAGAGAAGGGAAAAGGGAAGATGCTAAGGCACCAAAGATAGCCATAAGCAAAATCCAAGAAACAACTTAACACTACATTTTTCTCAAGAAATACAGTATCACTGAGCCAGATGTGTCACAGATTTTGCAAGTAACTGGACTTCTGAGTAGTTCTACCTGTTTTTATTACATATGTCTTGAAAAAAGCTATGGCATATAAAAGCTGTCATGTAAGTGTTTAGTATATCTCTACTTATATTTCCTCATGTTCCACATTTATGCGAATAGAATTTCCACAACAATTAAGTGTGAGAAATATTCGAGACTTAAAATCACTGACACAAAGAGATACAGATTTCAGCATCCCTGAGATGATGGGGAATCTCACTTACAGGACTCCATGAAGTCTTCTCTGAAGAAAACTAGCATCAGTTTTCCTTTATGTAGAAGGAGCTTCAAAAGAAATACCAGCTACCTTGAAAATACATATGTGAAACACCAAAAAAGCTGTATATCAATTTGAAACCAAGACTGATAACAAACAAATTAAGCCAGAGGTACCTGAGCGTAACACTATATTGACCCAAACTATCAATTTCAGAACAAAAGTTATATATCTAATATCATCTTTCATGTACACTGATACAATGAAAATGGCACTTCAGTGTCAATTACTACAAAATCACCTTGATACCAAAGAGAGTTTGAAGAATCTAGTGAAAATACGAATTAAATTAAAAGTTACATTTTAGAGGCACGTTGGACAGCTGATTTTTTCCACCCTGCCAATACTCATTATATTTGCTCATATAAAATATTTATATGAGGCAGATGAAGAGGAGCCTTTTAGACAATCTCGGAGATGTACATCAGTTAACTCCAATTCTATTATGGGAATGGACAGAGGAGGCCATGCCAAGAAGGAAGAGGGAAAATTTGATGACCACCTGCAATTAGCTGGAATTTGTTTTCTACAAAAGGATGTTAATCTGTCAATATACAGTTTTCATTCACGGTGTAGATTGTACCATATGCAAAGACTTCCATGTTATAAATGCACTAATCAGACTATTTAGAGAGAGAAAAACAAAGAGGGAAAAAAAAATCATGCTTGTTGTTTGTTTTTTAAAAAAATAAAACCATAAAAAAGCTAACCAGGCTTTCCACTGGCACGCGTCCATTTTATTCAGGAACAAATGGAGTCTGTGGAAGCTCAGATAAAGCACTCCGGTTTTAGGCTGTTTATAGTTGAATGGTACAAGTCTACAGCTATGGTAGAAGTCCATAGCTAAAGAAGAAAATCCAGCAGGTGCTAGAGGACAATCACAGTTATATTAAGACACAAAGTAGGAGAATCGCAGGATGAAAACCCAAGAGAGAAAGAAGTACCACTTACAAAGTTAAGTCCTCCCCTTCCCTACCTGAGACAATATCACAATCAGACACCTGGACATTCTCTATCATAGTGCAGCAGCTCAGGTCTTCCTCTGAGCAAACCAGCTACCAAATCACTGTTTAGAATAGGCAGGCAACTAATTTATATCTTCACATAGTATCCAAACGAGACATACTGCAGCGTTCTGAGAAATAAATGTGAAGCAATAAAAAAAATCCAATATTATATACACATTCTGTTATTTTATATTCACAAATTGTAAAGGGGTGGAATATTTAACTTTGAAGTCATCACATTAACAATTGACACTTAAAGAAGGCATTGACTGTATCTACTGCAGGATCTCTTCTATGTCAGGGGAGAAAGAATTTTCTTTAAAAATAATGTAGCCACTTAGATCTGAGTTCAATAAAAACACCTGTCTTTCTCAAAAAATTGATGTTAGACGAGATAAAACTTCCCTGTTTTCTAACAACACTTAGGCTTTTTTATTTTTACTGGGAAGGGAGGGGAAAAAATAAAAATGTATTTGATTTATGTTCCTGTAATCACACAATGGAGGAAAAAGAAGTCTTCAACCACAATCCCCAGTCTCCAGAATGAATCATTTACTGGTCATACTGGAGTGGGTGTGGAGACTGACTTACTACAGTTTAAAAGAAAATTAATTTTTGGAAAAATGTTTACCAAAAAACCATGTTAAGCTCATTCTTCCAGCTCTCCACAATACTAGAGGAAAGAAAACAAAAATATATCTCTCTATGAAGATGTAACCTTAAGTATGAAATAATTCAGCACTCTTCCATGTTGTATATCCTGCCATTGGCCAAACCCATTGGAAGCTTCGCATTTAAGAGTCAAGTTAGGACTTTTTTGGAGACACCAAGGAAAGCGACTGGTACGAAATCTTGAGCAGCATACTTGGGTCATCACTGTTGTCATAAAAATACTGATGTTTTGCATAACAAGAGGTACCCATGTTAGCTGGTTGGTAATGTGCCTCACAAGAAAAAAAATGACAGGAAAAGAAAGTACAATTTATGAAAGAAAAAGGGTATTTGAAGCACAGAAGTTATCCTTAGTTCTACCAAATGGGAATGCAGAAACAAACAGATATATAATTGTATTAAGTTTACATGACAAGGTTTCAGTATTGGGGAACTACAGGGATAGCTTCAGTGAGAAGCTGCTAGAAACTTCACAGTCAATGCCAGCTGGCTCCGTCTCGGAGTCACTGGCCAACGCCAAGCCCATCACTGATGATGGTACAAGTTCTGCAATAACATATTTATGAAGGGAAAAAAAACTGCAGTGGAAGAGAGAAGTGAGAATATCTGAGAAAAAAACCTCTGCAGATATCAAGGTCAGTGAAGAAGGAGGGGATGAGGTGCTCCAGGCATTGGAACAGAGATTCTCCTGCAGCCTGTGGTGAAGAACAACAGTGAGGCAGGCTGTTCCCCTGCAGCCCATGGATGCCAATGGTGGAGCAGATATCCTCTACAGCCTGTAGAGGACCCCACACTGAAGCAAGTGGATGCGCAAAGTAGGCTATAACCCCATAGGAAGCCTGTGCTCCTGGCAGGACCAGTGGATCCATGAAGAGAACATCATACACCAGAGTAGGTTTGCTGGCAGGACCTGTGACTCTGTGAGGGACCCATGCTGGAGCAGTCTTTTCCTGAATAACTGCATCCTGTAGAAGGGGCCCATGCTGGAGCAGCTTATGACAAACTGCAGCCCATGGGAAGGACTCAGTTGGAGAAGCTTGTAGAGGACTGTCTCCCACAGGAGGGACCCCATGCTGGAGCAGGGAAAGAGGGTGAGGAGTTCTCCACCTGAGGAGGAAGACATGATGGAAACAGTGCATGAAGAACTGACTGCAACACCCATTTTCCATTCCCCTGTGTCATTGGGGAGGAAGAGGTAGAGAATTTGGGAGCAAAGTTAAGCCCAGGACGAAGGGAAGGGTGAGGGGAAGGTGGTTTAAGACTTGTTTTTATTTTCTCATTACCCTACTCTGATTTGATTGGTTATAAATTACATTAATTTTCCCCAATCCAAGTCTGGTTTGCCTGTGATGGTGATCACTGAGTGGTCTCCCTGTCATTATCTTGACCCATAAGATTTTCATACTTTCTCTTCCCTGTCCAGATGAGGAGGGGGAGTGATAGAATAGCTTTGATGGGAACCTGGTGTCCAGCCAGAGTCAACCCATTACAATAAACAGAATATGTTTGGACTTCCTTGGGTAGTAACATGTCCCAAATTCATAATTAACACTACTATTAATTAATAATTATGATTGGTCTCTGAAAGCTCTAAAACCAGGTTCAATTCTTCCTAAAGATGAATCGTGACTGAACCTCTCTATGCTCAATGAAGAAGGCTAAGGAAGTTAAGTTAGCTTGTGCCAGGGGCTAGGAGTGTGAACATGGATAGTTCTTTTCCCTCTTTAGTATTCACTTATACAAGTCAAATTCTGATCCCATTTATAATAACATAAATCTAGAATGGCTCCCTTGCAGTCACTGAAGTGAGTTCAGATTTAATGCAGACTTTCTAAATAAGATCGGAATGTAGCCCATATGCATTTAATTATCTTGTCTAACAGATTATGTCCCTTGATGGAAGGAAAAAACCAACCCCCAAACTATATCAGACCTGGGAATAATCAATAAAAAAGGTAGCACTGAGCAGCTTCTGCACCAGCTGTAAGGTCCCCAGGAAAGGGAGGTAAATGCAACCTGAGGAACAAACCTATTTCTTTATGTTTTTCTGGAGATCTTAAATTCTGTCAAAAGTATATTCACCTCTGATAAATCGTAAATATACTGTAGACTTGCTCCATTTCCTAGGTGTGTTGCTGATTGTTAGTAATTTACACTCAAGATATAGCAACGATTTGCCATTGGCTTGGGGGAAATTGTTTTGCTGCCTATGATTTATAGCTATGATTTGCCTAAGAGTTTTATGAGGTAGTTTTTCCTGAATATGCCCTGAGTGAAAGGCCCTCAAACAGAGGCAGCTCACAGAGACCCTCAGACACTGTCTTATTTCTCCTTCACCCAGATAACGTCTGTTCAAATTTTGTATTACTTTCACTCTTCTTCCTCTTGCTCAAAAAAAATAAAATAAAAGCATACTGTGAAGCTCAACAATATTGACTGATTGCTAAGTTTTCATATATCATGACATATGTGGCAGCTGACCGTGTTACCAGCTGTTACTACTGCTATTAGCACATGCACATATAGGCATGACATATCACAGCTAAAACCCCATTTCTGCATACCCGAATCATAGAATCGCCTGGTTGGAAAAGACCTTTGAGATCACCGAGTAGCGGACAGTCGTGCTTGTCCACTGCAAAACCACACCCCTGAGAAACTCGTCTACCCATGTTTTAAATCCCTTCAGGAATGGTGATTCAACCACCTCCCTGGACAGCCTCTTCCAGTGCCTGGCAGCCCTTTCAGTGAAGAAATTTTTCCTGTTGTCTAGTCTAAAACTCTCCTGCCGTAACTTGAGGCCATTGCCTCTTGTCCTATCACCTGTTACTTGGGAGAAGAGACTAACACCCACCTTGCTACCGCCTCCTTTCAGGCAGTTGTAGACAGTGATGAGGTCTCCCCTCAGACCCCTCCAGTCTAACCAACCCCAGTTCCATCAGCTGCTCCTCATAGGACTTATTCTCCAGCCCCTTCACCAGCCTTGTTGCCCTTCTCTGGATGGGCTCCAGCAACTCAATGTCCTTCTTGTAGTGAGGGGACCAGAACTGAACACAGTACTCGAGGTGCGGCCTCACCAATGATGAACACCAGGGGCACAATCTCTTCTCTGGTCCTGCTGGCCACACTGTTTCTGATACAGGCCAAGATGCCTGGGCACACTGCTGGCTCATGTTCAGCGGTTGTCAACCAACACCCCCAGGTCCTTCTCCCCCAGGCAGCTCTCCAGCCAGTGTTCCCCAAGCCTGTAACGCTGCATGGGGTTGTTGTGTCCCAAGTGCTGGACCCAGCACTTGTTCAACCTCATCTTATTGGTCTCGGCCCACTGATCCAGTCTGACCAGATCCCTCTACAGAGCCTAAAGAAGGATCTATTTACTTTCCTAAAAGTATGCCCAAGAGAATGTTGTGTGGCCCATGACCACCAAGTAGCTAACTGGGAAAAAATATAGCTCACCAGCCATGTTTTGAACCAAATTCATTACAGGACTCAGAATACCTCTCAGCGTATGTCCATTTTCTGTAAAGTAGTTCCATCCTTTTTTTTTCTTTTTTTTCTTAGAAGATATTTTCTCTAACAGTTATAATTCTTTTTGGGATCATACATGGTCAAAAAGTTATCTGTATATTCACAGATGTTCTATATTTTATCTAGCAGGTAGTGATGAGTCATACGGCTATTACCTGTTAAGCAGTTTCCTGAGCATGTGTTAGACATCCTACTTTTCTCAGCCTTACAGTTCTGCTTTGTAACCTGAGGTGTGCCATTTCATGTCCTGTCTCCATTTGTTTGATCTGTGTCAGCCTCATCTACTCAGGTGACAAGCTGGTTGGACATGATCTGTCGCTTCCCTTGTGTACACAGACAGAAGTCATATGCTCAGTTGATGTCCACTACTCTCACATTGCAAATGGGTAATAAACTATAAAGCACAAACTCACTGGTAAACTTGTCACTTACTCCAGAGGGGTTTGAAAGTCATCCATCCTCAGCTCCTCTTCTTGAGAATCTGACAGGAAACCTGCTCATACAGAAAACCAGTATGTGAGCCAAAAACAGAAGGGAAAAGTCCCTTTTCACACAACTCTACTCTGCACTTGAGTATCCATCCTTCACTGTAAAATCTGCAGTCCGTCTTTTCAGCCATTATTTATGGGAAATACATAATTTAAAATAAGGGAAATCATAGAATAGTTTCGGTTGGAAGGGACCTTAAAAATCATCTGGTTCCAAGCCCCTTACAATGGGCAAGGAGGATGATCCAGGAGACTACAGGCCAGTCAGCTACACTTTCATCCCCGGAAAGGTGATGGAACAGCTCCTCAGGTGTTCTTGTGCTGACCTGTGATCCTTCTTCAGGCATACGACATCTGTTGCTGGCACTGGCATCAAACTGGTAGAAGTGGGATGGATTGAGGTTTCCCCCTCCCGGCAACTCTAGTTTAAAGCCCTCCTCACACCTGGCAAGACGATGACTGAAGATGCTCTTTCCCTTCTCTTACAGATGGACCACATCAGCCCTGAGTAGACTAAGTTTCTCAAAGCAAGTCCAATAGTTTAAGTAGCTGAAATCCTGGCTATGGCACCTGTCCTGTAACCACTTGTTGATTCACCAGATTCAACTGGCCTTTTCAAAACCCTTTCCTTTGACCAGAAGGACTGATGAATAAACTACCTGCACTCCACAGCCCCTTACCACTGCTCCAAGAGTTCTGTAATCCTTCTCAATAATCCTCAGACTGTTTCTGGCTATATCACTGGTGCCCACACAAAACAGCACAGGTGAATAATAGTCAAAGCTTGGTAGTATGTCATTGACCTCCTTGATACAAGTCCCTGGCAAGCAGCATACCTCTCTAGAGAGTGGGTCAGGTCAGAATATGGGTGCCTCTGTACCTCTCAGAAGAGAGTCTCTTACCTATCACCCATCACCTCTTCTTAGTTTCACTGATTACTATATGGGGAGTAGATCAGGCTATCTTATTTGGTTCCAATGTCTCTTATGATGTGAGGGATCTCTCCTCTTCAGCCTGCAGAGCAGTGAATTGGTTCTTCAAGAGCACCTCAAGCTTTAGGGGAAGTTTCTTCCTCATGCTGGTCCTTGCCATTGCAAGCTTCTGTTCTTCTGCGTTTAGTCCCTCTCCCTTCTGTGTGCGCCAGCGGGGGATTTTTTGGCTGCTTGGCTGTTAGCTGTGGGTCTACTGTAGACTGGGCTTGGAATGAGCCATCTAACTCCTTCTCAGCTTCCCTGATGCTATGTAGCCATCTCACGGCCTTCCACAACTCTGCCACCTGCTGCAGGTCCTCCACATGGGCACAACATTTGCAGACAGCTCTATCGCCTGTCCTTGCCCCAGGAAAAAGGTCTAGTCACTTCCTGCAGTCTGAAATCTGCACCTCAGCCTCTCCCTTCAGCAGTTTCATCTGCTTGGATGCATCAGCCCATGCTAGCGTAGATGGCGCAGATGCCCCCAGCTGGAGCTTCGGCCTTTGCTCTCAGACAAGTGCCTATCACTCTGCCTTGAGTGTCAGTTAGAATGAATGCCCTTGACCTGTGCATGATCAGAGAACAGTGTCTGGTTGCTCAGTTATGCATACTTCAAGTTTCCCTTTCAGCCAGTGGAATGCCTCTCCTTCAAAGACATGCCCTTCCAGTGCGCCCCTCCGCACAAACTCATTGCGCAAGGCAAAGAAAAATATTATGAACCATGTTTATTCTATCACAGACACAGAAGTATTAATGATTAGAGTAAAATCCTGTCTTCTCTTCCATAACCAGCCTGGGCAACCCTAAATGTACTAGATCAAACCCTCTGTACCTGCTTTGTCTTATCTTGCAGATGTATAAGCAGCAACTCAGACCTTAAACATTAAGCAGACCTTAAACAGGAAGCATTAGCCTACTCACATATTATGTGCTGCCTATACAGTCATTCCCCATATTATCAGAAAAAGAAGTTCGTGAGCTGGACTATGCACCACACTGCATGAAGTATTCAGCATCTCCTCAGAGTTTCACTTCAGTTTCTGCTTGAAGTTCAGATTTCACTTTTAAACAGAAGGAATGTTCATTTATGTATCAAACACACACTTTTAAAACATTAATACCATGCAGTCTTTGGTTATTGACAATAAGAATTTATTCTTCTTTATGCCATCTTCACAAAAGAACACTTTGAATTATAAATTAATATTCTCTCTAAAAACACTTGCATAAAATAGCAGTTTGACAGATCAAGTATAAGTAAAGAGCTGTTGGACCCACCAAGATACTAAGTATCATATACATGGGCACGTCTACATGCCTATAACCACAAATAAAACAGAGATGAAAGTATGTTCCAATAAAAATTGATGCTATTAGCTCTGGATATCAATTTTATATATATATATTTAAATAATTTATAATCAGTGGTAAACCATGAGCCACCTGCAGCTACCATCCATAAAGTATGTTTTTTTACACTAGGTATGCAATGAATTCCTTTTGAAGCATGTCTGAACTTTTTTGTCAAGAGCATCAGACTGAATGCCTGTAATAAAAATGACAGCTAAATAAGAATAAATGGTTTAACGTTTGCAAGAAATAGGGCTCTGGTGTTTCACCTTTGGTGACAGAATCACAAGTTTAGTTTTCCCCTGAAGTTAAATGCAATGTTCTCCCGCATCAAACCTTTAGCACCTCTATTTTCCAGGTTTGCAGCAGCCCAAATGTAATTTAAGTGAATTCACGAAACGCCCTTTGTAAACAGATATTTATTGCCTGCGAGATAAATAGTCAAAATACATCAGATTTATTGATGTCCTGGGAATATGGTATTATGGCAGTTTAGAATAGAACTGTGAGCAAAATCACAGCGGAAACTTACTGTGAATCAGTGTGCACATAGAATGAAAACAACACAAAAAATATATGGGGGTCATAACTAAGTATTTGGGACAACATGACTGAGTTAAATGCACTGTGGTTCTTGTAACAAACATTCAACAAGAACATGCACATGAAATGCCTGGAATTTACAAGCAAAAAAAAAGAAAAGGATTTTATACTCTTAGAGGAGACAGAAAGAAAGACTTTTGCAAAGAGGAGGGGAATAAGTACTAAGATATTTACATTTCAGCAAGTGAAATTTAGACAACACTGAAAACTTTCACACAGTAGGAATACTTAAGCCTCAAAATAGATTGCCTAGAGAGATTGTGAAGTTTCCAGCTGAAGGTTTTCATTGGAATATTAGACAAATATCTGTCAAGAACAATACAGATAAAGTTGATTCTTCTTCTAGATATTTCTTCTCAACTTTATTTTCCATTATTCTATGAAACATCTATGAACTGCTTTTTAAAATCATCACTAGAATTGCATTTTACATTTAAAAATGACACAGGAAAGAATTAATGCTGCAGAATGAAAACATTGTGCATTTCACTAATCTCCTTTTACACATTTTTAAACACCTCTAAACCCAGGCAATTTAGAATTCTATAAGAGGTCATTTTACTGATACTACGACTACATAACCCACATGTGCAGAAGCCTTTAATCTGTGAGTTGTGAAACAAGTAACTCATGGTATCCTGATACCATAGCGCTGATACAAAGGCTAAACGTTCTCAATCTTAAACAGGTCAGACAGTGACTACTTCGCAGGAAATATCTTTTATGTTGCCTTCACATATATCACTCCACACTCATCGAAAAATTTGAATATATATATATATCTTTTTAATCTCTGATTAGTTAAAACTGCCAAAATATAGAATATCTCCACTGATAGGAGTTAAAACGCTATAGCAGAAGAGAATCTAATCTACTAGTTTTAGTTGGAATACTCGTTAGCACAAAGTTCAAACCTATACAATAATATTTTCCTTTCAGGAAGCATGGAGGAATGACAGGACAGAGAAACAGAAAAGGCACATGGATGAGAAGATTCTCAAAAGCTGAACAGAGGCACACAAGAGAACATCACACACAGCAACAAATCCCTCCTTCCATGCTAGCGGTGTCACAGACATCTTGTTGGGCGTGGACAGAAGCATACATTGACAATCACACTAAGAAATGTTTCTGCATTTAAGACTATCAACTAGCCTCCAAATTGTGGCAGTCAGTTTATTGGGAGTTTGACCTTGTCACAGGTACAAGATTTTAGAAGTGTGTGAGCTAAAGAGTGCACATATAGATCCAGCTCTGCATTATAAACATATGTAACAACACTGTAGAATCTCCTACCCACCTCTCTCTCCCCACTTATAATACTTCCAACAGCAGAAGCCCTGTCCTCTCCCTCACCTGACCAGTCCATATAAATTTTTGCCTCAGATTTGATGTGGCTTTTCTTGATTCTGAGAGTTCACCATGCTGTATTCAGCATGCAATTATGCACTTATTTGTTCTTCATTCATCTGCTAGTTTATTTTTAAAATGTGCTTTAAATATTGATGCACGTGAGGTAATGTCCTTAAGAATATTATGTACAGATGTTCATTTCAAACTAGGTGTGTTCTTATTGTTCCCAGGTTGTAAAGACATCTTATTTTAAGAAGCACCCTGATAAACTTCTTGTTGTAACAGGTAAATAGGATATCTAGGTCCCATGGGAGTTTACTAGAGCCATACAGTTACACAGTGCAGTTAGGTTGACTGTATTAATGAAAATGCCAGAGGTTATTCAATAACTATAATATTCTCTAATTTATTTAATTTTTTCCCCCCGCTTTTCCGGGAGAATGGTATCTCCTTCTGTAAATTTTCCAGAGATTCTTATCTGACAGACCATCAACTATATCATTGCTTAACAAACAATCTTTACCAGTTATATTCAACCTCTCTTCAAGTGGGTCAACAAAACACCTCCTGGAAGATAGCACCTTACAGGTATGGCTGAATCAGACTGAATTTGAACTGGCTGGCATCATTATTATAATGGCTGTTCCTTTACTCCTCATCCCTAAACTATACATTTTTTTACCACTTATGCATTTTTTTGTAATTTTTGCATGACAGTAAGAGTGGGAAAACTCATATGTTGCATTGTATAATGTAACCATATCATATATGGTCTATCCTCAAACGAAATGCATGATGAAGAGAAGAGCCAATTCAATACAAACAAGCTCAGACTGTTGTTTACTGCAGTACAAAAGGGAGATATGGAGGGAGTACTCAGTCTGACCTTAGAGAGCACAGTTAGTCAGCAAGGCCAGCTGTCAGCAGAGAGAAATCATTCTCTTGATAGAATCATGAAGCAGGATCCTGCTCAAGGTGCTCTGAACTGTTCTCTAGGGTAACGTATCTTTTTCTACCAATTACAGATAAACCCAGGGGTAAGTAACTAATAGTGTACTATCTCAGTATACTGCACAACAGGTCTAGTTTTCAGTCATATTTTTACAACAGGTTAGAGATGAAAAGCTGTCAACAGCCATGGCCTCTTAGAAGAAATTTTTCTCTTTCCCTTCTGCTTGACCCTGAAAATGATTTCTACTCTTGTAACACCTGACATGAGTGCAGACTACCCAGGACAGCTGTGGCTCAGACAACAAATGTTTAAGCAGACTGTTTGTTTTGAATTAGAGAAAAAGTTCCTTAAGTCATTCCTCATAATGAGGCAACATTAAAGGAAACAATGAATAATCTCCTTTGGTTTAAAAAGGGTAATGAACAAGTGCCAAATAGATTTTCTCTGATACCGCAAACTGATTTGAAACAGGTTGCCTGTACCTTGGCCTGATGTTCATTGTTGTAGGTTTAGAATTGTGGACCATCCCCTCATACCTAGAAGCTGCCTTTCAGGGGAAAAATACCTATGCCAGCACAGATAGCTTTAATGAGAAGCAATTCAAAGAGGCTTGTATCCACAAGGGTGGTTTACAGAACGCCTCCAAAGCTTTTTGCAGCTAGGAGCTTCTGACCTGCCCTGTAAGGTCCTGACCCTGCTTAAACAAGCTCCACAATCCCTCAGTAGTTTCTTAGCCATCAGTCCTTACTGTACACCTGGTAGGTGCTCTCAGCCTGTGAGTGAAAGACAACTCATATCATCCAGCTTTTAACAGGCAGACAGACAAGCTCTCCGAATCAATCACCTCTCGTCTCAAAGCTGGATCTCAGAGATTCAGAGCAGCAGCACAAATTTTGACTAGTTAAACTAAAAGCCAGGGGTCTAAAGATCCCCTACCATGTTCTGGATCTTAGGTGATTCAACCAAAGAGGAAGCAGGGGGATTTATAAGAGATTGTTTGACTGAGTTTTTATTTTAGTTTAAAGTAAAGCAAAAGTCAGCAAACCACCTGGGGTAAACCAAGAACTTTCTCAAATATCCCATCCAGTTTGAAAAGGACATCTCTCTCTTTTTTTTTTAAAGACTCAAAACCCCTTTTATATTTAAAGATAAAGATATCTGTAAAGATGGAACTGAGTAGAAGTTGGAACGTAAGCACATTCTACCAACAGGAAAAAAAATCAACAAAAAAATCAAACAGACTAAAATCATGCAAATATCACGGAAGCAACTGCCACTGAAGTCCTGACCTGGCTAGCTTTTTCTGTCCCAGACTGACTGTCCACTTATTCTAAGACAGAGAAAACACTCTTGTGAATAACCCTCCCTTCACAGACATGATTTTGAAGATGGACCTTTTGATTCATGGAAAGTAGAAGTTTAGTTTACAGGTTTTCTCTTCATAGCATCCCTTTAAGACCTTTTGATCTGTTTTAGTGTCATACACCTTGATGTGAGACCAGAACAGGAAGCTGAAATGCCAAATGACTGGAAGAAAGGCTTGTGGTACTTCTGACCACACCAAATGCAAAGAGTACAAAGAACTCATTCTCTCAAACTTCCCAAACTCTTTTCCACCCCAAAGGGCTACAGAAAAGCCTCAGATAAACATCCAGATCTTTGATTGTTTATTCAAACCGAACACTTCACAGGTTTTTGGAGACTAGCCCATCACTAGAAAAACTTTCCATACCCTGAATACCAGAGCTTTTGTCTCCTTCAGGGCTGTGATCAAATAGGGTGGTTTTCCTCTCTTATTTTCAGATTTCATCCCACAGACAAGTACCCTGTTTGATTCAGGTGATTTTTCCTTTTAAAATTTACACAGATGAACATAAACAAAACCAAACTATTTATAAGCACAGCCCAAACAAATCACACAAAAAGCCTAATGCTATAGGTCAAATTCCATTCCTGCAACAATTTTACCCAAAACAGATGTATAACTAACCTTACAAAAACATGTGAGCCTGTATTTTGGCTGCTGGTTAAGAATCTCCCGTGCAGTCTATTCCTGTTAAAGGCAGAAGTGAGATAGTCCAGACAAAAGAAAAAAAAAGGAGTTTCAGAAGCATACATGCAAAACTTGTTAACTGATTCTGATTCTCTAAGTACAGGTGGATAGTGAAGGCTATTGATTTTAAGGACATCCTTTAAAAGCATTTTTAAAAAAGCATTTAAAAGCAATTGTTCTTCTCTATCAACCCTCTCCATCACCAATAAAACTGTTTCATTTAAAATGGAGAATGCTGCTAATTTTCAAACATAGGTTAATTTTTCCACAATCCACTAGACTTTCTGGACAACTCTCAATGACTACCAGATCATACATGCGACTCTGAATCTAGCCAAAGACATTTTTTAATTCTGATTTCTGCAATAGCATCTCAATGGAAACCTGACATTTCAAAAACTGTAAGCTTGGAAGACCTAGAAAAGATTCAATAAAAATAAAAGAGTGCAAGTTTATTGTGGTCCTGTATGCAAAGTACCACAGGATAATTCCTGTCCTGGCCTACCCTACCCTCATCACAAGTTCACTGACAGGCGGGTTTCACTGACAGACGTCACAAAAAAGCCAATCCACGACACACACATGGCAGAGAGAACTCTCCCACAAGAGGTAAATTGTTCCACTCTGGGCAGAAGCTGATGAAAGTGTCAAGAGGCCCAAGCCCACAGTTTTATGCTGTGAGTGGTTTTGGTATAGGATCCTGGTCCGGGTCAGGTGAAAGGTCTAGATCATCTCTGGAGCTCCATTCGTGTTTCTATACCTCCACAAGGACAGCAACCAATTGGAGCTAGAGAGAGCACCAAGTGTCACGTGGATGCCAGTTAGAAAAGTAAAAGGTCTGGTGTCTCAGAAATATAGAAGGAGAAAAATATTGTGTCATGACTAATTAAATAAGTTCTACATTTTATCTCAATATTAGATAATCTGGAGATTCGGGCTAGTGTGGCTTTTAGGCAAACCAAGTTGAAAGGCAGCTGTCCCAGCTCAATATGTATTGAACTGGAGAATAAAGATCACTGAAGCATGAAAGGCATAGCATAAGAGTAGCTATGAATTTAATTACTTAAGTAATTGGATGAAATTATACCCCCACCCAACTTACAAGCAATGGCATTTTTAAAGTAAATTAACATATAAGATGTCAATATATGATAATCAAAAATACAATGCATAGCTCTTGGATTTTGTGGGTTCAATATATCTCCCTCTTCTAGTGATGTTGTAAATTGCTTTCTTTGTATGGGTCTCTATACCATCCTTTAACAACCTTCACCCATCTCTCTTACTAAAAAAAATCTGAATTGAGTGGTATTCATGATTCACTATGCCAAACCAGCATTCAGTACTCTCCTGTTGTCCCGAGGTGTGGAGTTTGCTGCAAATGCCCACTGGCATCCCATGACATGGGGCTCTTGGTCTCTTCTGGGAGAGTGGGTAGTGCATGTCTATTGTTACTGTCAACTGTAATTTCTGTTAAAGACAAGATTATTTTAGTTAAAAAAAAGAAAAGAAAAAAAAGAGAAAAACTATTGTTTCTCCTGGCCCTCCTGTTCTGATTCTGTTCAAGACACATTACACACAGCATCTCTACACCCAGAGAGCATAACCACATAGTTGAGACAAACAAGCAAAAAAACCTTCTCCAGTGCCTGGGCTGTCATTTCAGACTTTTTTCTTTTCCCTCGTCTTGATTTTATTTTATTTCAATTCATTTATGAGTGGAAAAGGGAGGAAGTAAGGGGAGCATTTAGCTTGGATTGGTCTGAATCTGCAAGGGTCAGAGGTTTCAGATCTTCTAATTGATTTATGTATGCTGAGTTTCATGAGGGAAAAAAATGTTTCATGCTTTCTCCAAGTGGCACAAAAGCACAAGCCTGGTTCTTTTGAATAACAAAGATTGTTTTTGAGCGGCCTTTCCCGAGGCACTGGGTGATGTAAAGGATGATTGACAGATTGTGTGGCTCCGAATAAATGAATAGCACACATATGTTCTTTTTTCTTTTCCTTTCTCTTTTTTTTTTCCCCTCTCCTCTGCGAGGGTTTCTTTCTTGTTTCAGAGCATGCACTTGCAGAGCAGCACCTGTGGTTTGTTGGATCTTTCAAGAGACCTGGCGGCCTGGCAATCCCACGGCTAAAGGCTCGCTTAATAAATGCTTCCAAGTCAAAAAGCCATTTTTATCGGGCTCGTTTCGGGCGCGGCGGGGCCGAAGGCTCCATCCACACGCTAACAGTGCCACCTACCGGCGGCTCTGCTCGCCAAGGCGACCGGGGACCGGCCCGGGCTCGCCAGGGAGATGATGTTCCACTTGCTCCTTTCCTTCTTAGAAAGGCTGGCGGCTGCGTGCTTGATTAAAACCCAGCTGGGCACACTTTCTTTGCGACCTCATATGCAATTCATAAAGAGCTAAGTGGTGGTGTTCGACCTCGTGGAAAGGAAAGAAGGAAGGAAGGAAAGGAAGGAAGGGAGGGAAAGGAAGGAAGGAAGGGAGGGAGGGAGGGAAGGGAGGAAGGAAAGGAGAGAAAGAGAGAGCACCCAAAAAAAGAGACAACTATCTCTTGTGCAGCTGGCCAGAAGGTTTTGCTGAGTGGTGTTAATCATGTAAACTACAGTGAAAACTTGCTGACTGTATCTAATCGAGATAGTGAAGTACCCTGCCTTATATCTAGCCTTAATAAGCTCTGACAGTTCACCTTGGGTTTAGTAAAACAGATAGTTGCCAAAGAATCATTTCCAGTTATTGTCAAACATGGTTGGAGACCGTATTTACGTTGTAAAGGCAGTCATTGACCTGTTGTTGCACAGTGGCCATCCATTTCATTTATGCCCTATGCCCCTAAGAACAGTATCACAAGTTCCCAGTTTAATGGGATTAGATCATTTGGGCAATTACCTGGTCCTCGTGAGCTACTTTAACTCATCTGCTGTCACATCACACTTCCCTTACTATGACTTACCCATAGCTATACAAAACCTGCTTGATCCTAGCACTTTTCTGAAGTTATTGGTACATTCTCAGACACCACAAATCCACAGGTAAATGTACCCTAACTTCAAAATTTGGGCAAATTTGGGGCCCACTATTCTATTTGGCTGATCACAAAACAAAAATATATTCCATAGTGAATCAAATTCTCTTCGTAAAGAAAAGGAAGTTTTAACATTCTACCCTCGTCTTGGGGTGAATACCATAGAATAATACCATATTTCTGGTAAAAATAAACCCATAACGAACAACTTCCCCTCAAAAAAACACACATCAAATTATTCTGGCAAGTCCAGTAGAACGTCAAGGTTCACAAAATATGTAAATCATTAAATTTAAGCTGTCAGATAAAAAAAAATAGCACAAATACCATGTAATTTAGGTGACCAATCATGCAGCCTAAGTATCTTAGCATTTGATAGAATGACAGCAGGGAAGAATCTGACAATGAAAAAAAAGGAAAGAAAATTGCAAGGAGAACATTCTTCAGCCAGCCTTAGTTATGATCTCTGTAGCTGTTCCTATGACAGAGAGCAATGCTAGTTGTTTTGTATTAACACCTCTATCAATTAAACATTCACTGACACCAGTTTATTGCCCTACTTACAGACACATTGGAACTGCGGATGCACAAATACAGATTGCCCCATCCTTATCAACTTCAGATTTCTTTGCACTGTTCCCTGAACTCAGCACCTCCAAAACTGAACTCCAAGGATATTAAGCTAGAGGAGTTTCAGCTTCAACTCAGTCTGGAAATCTTTGTGTTATTCTATTAGGCTCACTACAATTGTCAGTCTAGCCTGGTTTTATCATGTTTCTGAAGGAGTTCAGCCCAGCAGCTCAAGAAGATATACACACAACCCCCCTCAGTAATTTCTTACTTGAATCAGTAACTACTCGAGTGGTGATGTATTTATCCAGGATGGTCCTCTTTGCATCTTCACAAGTTTTGGAAGTCCTGTGTGGTCGCATCAAAGTAGAACCTTAGGCCACTGCAGATCCCATCACTGGCCACATGCAGACTGAAGGGAACATAGCTGTTAAGATAGCATTTACTGCCTCCACAGCCAAAGCATATCCTCTAGGAAGCAGACCAGATGAAGTATCTCCTTATTGTGATCATGTGAACTCATGTCCCTTCAAAGTCACTGAAAATGCTAATATCCAGCTGAAAGTTACCACTACCACCACCAAAGTCCAAACCTAAATTCATACTTCAAAAATTACCACTGTGAGTTTCACTGGTTAAATCTCTATGGGTAATCAATATTTCTTATTAGCTTTTAACACGCTATCCTTCAATTTCTGTGACTATGGCCTGAGATTTTGAACCACTGATAGGAAAACAAATAACTAGGGCAAAGAAGATAAGTAATTTCTTATATTTATAGTAGCAATGTTCTGTGACTTTCATCATCTTGGAACTGAGAGGGTGTGCAAATAGAATGTAATAAATGCAGAGGTCTTTTGAAGACCACTACATAAGAAAGACCCTAATAAGTGGCAGACAAATACTTTGCTCTCAGTCAAATTTCAATGTCATATCAATTTTGGTTGCACAATACTATAAATTATTCTTTTTCTTGATCTGGCTTTACAGCAACAATACAACTACATGGAATTTTTTTTCTATATGAAATTTTCACACACTTTTTGTAGCATTGCATTTTCTTTTCTTTTATACAAAACTATCCTGTCTATTCGACAAAAAATTTAACTTCCATGCCATGTGTTTTAGGAGAAGAAAATGTCAGCAACATTTTAAATTTACCAGAGCTATACTGCCTCTTACAAGACCTTAATGTTTTGGAAAACGGACTACTTATCAACAGATCCACATCCATTCTTTTTTAAATTCTAAGTGAAAATGATTAGTGAACATTTTAATGAAAAAAGAATATGGGTCATTTTTGAAACTTGGAGAACAAAAAAAGTTTAACAAAAGTAGGGAACAATGAGTTTATGAACTAAATTTCATAATTACATCTTTTTCTTCTGACGACTCAGTAGAGGGAAAAATTATACATCAGAAAGCATGAGTACTATTTTACCAACATTTAACTGGATACCCCCATACCCTGTTAATTTCCCCGATCAAATGAAATGACCCCAAATTTCAGTTCATTGAACAAAACCTTTGCTCTTAAGTTTCCATAAAAAGTTTGGGCAATTTGCATGCCTACACTGTTCATTTAATATCTCACCAAAATTCTTTGCACTGCTGAAACCAGCAAACAAATATTTTCAAGCTGCAGAATACGAAAGCATTACATGGGCAGAACTAATGTCTGTATAGGAAACAGGGGTCCACAGAAACAATCCTTAATCCGTGTAGACAACAGGCCAAAACTGGTAGTAACTTACCCCCAAAAAATCACTGCAATATACATCAGTGGACGGTGCAATCTGTTTGGGGCAGGGCTCCTGCTCTGGCTGCTCAGCACCATTACAGGGAAAGGGAGGTCATCTGGAGATGTCTCTCTTCTTCATTTTATCTCCTCTGACTGCCAGAACTGCAGAGATAAAGGAAACAACTATATGGGACTCTCCAACATTAAAACAAAAAGACTCCTGACAGCTAAAAGAAAGATGTTCACATCCTTTGCATCACTACTTGTGTCAGAACTTAGTTTGGCTCGGGTGCTTGTTTTGATTACTATTAGGTCAAACTGGATGCCACGTTAGAAAACTTTGATTGCCCTTTGATGATCATCCTATAAAAAGGGCACTGTAAAAATCAGCAGCAACTATTTTAATCTCATCACTATGAATGATTCTGTTTGTTTAACTGATTCTAACAAAATGGAATATAGAAAATAATCCAAACCACAACTCGTATCAAAAGTGATCCATCAGGAAATAGGCAGTGTATACTGCCTCACTAAACCTGACATTCCTTTGCTAAAAGATACAGCACTGTAAACTTTCCTACAATGTATTCCTCCTGAGAATCTGCTAACAGACAGGTCTGCATGAAATTATTCTCCAGTACTAAAATATAACGGGGTATCATTTTATCCACAGTATTGTTTTTAGCAGTAGATCAAAAAATCAAGTCTATAGCTTTTAGAAACACAGTGAATAGAAAAAGGAAAAAAAGGAAGAGTAAGCTTCATGATCTTGGAAGAACAATATATTTGCAGATATAATTAGGCACCAAAGTCACAGCACACAGACACTAACAGCATTCACAGACATATGAAAGCATGGCACCCCTTGGAAATGAACAAGATTTTGGTTTACACACAGTCAGGTCTCTAAATAGTGGTAACCAATCCAATTTATTCATTTACAGTAGGGAAAGATCTGAAATCAATACAGTGCTTCCAAACCTTACAGTGTTATCTGGAGCATCACAAGACTAGGTACTTTTTTTCAGAGATCTCTCAGAGATTCAACCCTGAAGTCACAAATGCATCAGACTTAATTATCTTAAAAGATAGTTAAAATATTGATAACCCCTTGGTTGCAGAGGATAGACCAAAACTATGAACTCGGAAGACTGCCTTAAAAGCTAGAGGGAAATGAAAATAATTGATTTTAATCACAAATTTATAATTGTTACTGTTACTTATAGACTGCAGCTGCTGGTACAATTGGGTTACCACACACCTAAGTGGGAAGGCACCCTCTCCCTCCCAAATGAAATATGATGCCCTGTGGCTGTGTCTAAACTGCAGATCCTCTTCTTTTGTTCCCCATGGTCTGGTTCCCAGGTATGCATCCTTGGTGTACTCTAACTGGACCTCAATTGTGAGATATCTTTACATGGATTTCCCTCAGAAGATAACCCAAGCGGCGCCTGAAGACAGATCATTGCAAGCTGTGGTAAACCTGCTGGTCTGCATAATCAAGATATCAAGATAAATGCCACACCACTAACAGTCTCTGCTGCAAAGTTTCAACAACTTTTTCTCCAAGTAAGTAAAAATAATAAGCCTGGATTCCCATGCATTTGTACTTATGGTTGGATTCTCTGTAATGTCACCCCAAAGGACTCTGTAGTGCATTCAAGAAACTTCTCTCTTGCACAGGTTTCTGTAAGTCTAGTGTTTGAGCTTAGCTTGCAGTCACTTTGTCAGTGTAACTACTCTGACATAGGTGGCTGATGTTTTCCAAGAGCTTAGACTTCATGAGGATGTCCAGAAAGACAGATGAATTTGGTCAGATGCAAACACCATGACTGTGTTAGCCTCTTCCCTAGGAGATCAAGGTAAAAGAGATAATATGTTTTCAGAAACATGTCCTGAACTTGCTTCTGTTAAGTGGGTGGCTCTTGGTTTTAACATAAAACAGCAACTGAATTAAATCTACTTTGATAAAATACAACTTATCTTCAATTGCATCTGAGCACTATAGTGCTGCTGAGCTCAGAGTTTTTAAGACACTGAAAGAATGTACTGTATTTTTTCCAACCTATTTCAATTACACTTTTGTAATGGCAGAATAATGATGAGATTAGTCTATTTTATCATGATTAAAACTTGATTAACATATTAAATAACCATTGTACACTAATTAACTCTGCTAAATGCAATGTCCAATACATTGTTCTATTTCTGTAGACTTCTAATGAAAAAGCTACTATCATGAGTATGATGAGTTGGTTACTTCTTCTGCACTGCTTTTAGGATCTAACACAGAGTTTCACTATGGATTGAATACCTAAAGGTATGATTTTTGATAAGCTGTTTGGGAAGACTTTATTTTGAAAGAAATTTGCAGATAAATTACACTATAAACGGAAAAAATAAGATGATTTAGGAGTAAAACTCCAAACACGCCTTATGCAATCTGAACACTGTGAGGATACAAAATTTATATCTATGTTGTTTAGTAAGAACAGCATGAGGATGAATTTTAGATAACTTTCCAGTCTAATTATGTAAAGCAGCATTACAGTATTTTACAGGATGCACAGATAAAAAGCTATTAATAGTGATTTGTCACTATTTCACAACTAAGGACAACTCTAGATGAGGCTTTTAACCAGCAGTGAAAAACTCTGTTATGTCTACATCTTGCAGTGACCTTTTTATTCCTCTGGAACTACTTTAAATTTCTAAATTCCTCTGTCATCAGCACTCATAGCAACTCAGACATCTGCAGCCTGATTTTACTGTGTTGCAAACGTCTTCTCAAAATACAAAATGGGAGCAGCAGTCACTGTAAGCCAACCTATTTATGACAGGTTTTCAGCCAACTCTTAATTAGAATTGGAAGAGTTTGTGCACAAAAATGTATGGACAGAACTAAAATGGTTAAAAAATGAATTTTTAAAATCTGCCTATGCATTTCACATGTTTCAAATGTGCAATGGGTGCTGACATGAAGTACTCAAACTCAGATTCATCTTGTCTAACTTGGGACACTTAGCTGAGCCTCCTCCACTTCCTCAAAGATCACTGAAGGGACTCATGCACCTCCAACGTGCCATTTTAGAGACTTCGTACAAGAATAAAATGGCAGATGCTCATGCTGTGATAGAAATAAGTAATTGCTGCATACATTACACCCAATAAAATACATGGTTTTACTTCAAGAAGAGATATGAATGCACAGCTGTGATTTGCCTGTTTCTTCCCCACCCCAGTAGTACGTCTTTACGTCTTTTCCTACTTCTCTTAGTTCAAATTCCACATCCTGACAAAACCATTGCAAGAAGGCATGTAAACTTCAGTTTGGTGTTATAAAGCACCTTTCTGGATAATTTAAACCACACGGGAGAGACTTGCTGAAAAGCAGAAGCAAACAACATGTCAGGAAGCTGCAAGCTACTGTCCCTGAGGCACAAAGGGCCAAGAGCTGGGGCTGATAACAGGGCAGGGCTTCACCCAACAAGTGACATGTCCCGTTGTCCTCAAGCAAGACAAGCAGGGCAGGCCCAAGGTTGATGGCCAGTTTTAAACAGATCACCAGGCCAGTATGAGGTGATGAGGCAGGTCTAAGGTCAAGCCAGGAAGTAAACCCATAGGTCAGGTTCAGGTTCAGGTCCAGTGGCAGTAGCCAGGGCTAGACACAGCCCACTGGTCACTGGGAAGGCTCCTGGTGACAAGGAAGGCCCAAGGTCAAGCCAAGATATTAGTCTATGAGTCATGGTCTGGATCAGTGGCGCCCAGACAAGCACAACTACAACATAGCTGAGGCAGAAACTGAAGAAACAGGGCTGAGTTTAAACAGGCCACCAGAGCCCGCAGGTAGAGGGTATAGCTTTAAACCCCAGATGAAGCTGGTCAGGGCCATTAAGACCTACTAGCACACTAAAGGCCTTGATACAGTACAGACGGGTCCTAGGCTATTTGTTTGGCAAAAGGACAGAAGGTCATGGTTTTGAAGAAACACTTAAATGAGTGAAGGATACTCCCAGGCTTACAAAGCATCCACACAAAGCATCACACCTCAAGAAGTGTTCTTATTCTTTTGGCCTCACCACGATGACAGTATTTCACATGTTGGTAGCACTGCATCTCTGCCTCTTCCCATATACTATGCACCAGACATTAACGGCTGGACATCTACCAGTCACCTCCATCAGCTGTCCAAAGTCTCATAAGGTACCACATAGCAGCTAGGTTGTCTATGGCTTAGATCAGAGACTTGCTCTTGAGAACTTCCCTGCATCACAGGATTCCCAATCAGCACCAGCACAGCTCCTCCTCCGTCATATCACCTGGGTACGTGCAATGGGAGGGTTTCCCTCTTGTCACACCATCACGCATGTCTGTGCTTACGGTGTGAGCAGATGCCTGCACCCCCTTCTTTCCTTCGTGTGATCCAATACAGCCCATGCACACACTGGGACAACAGAGGGGGGGGCAGAAGTCTGCCTGTGCGGGATGCAATTATGCTGAATATTCTCATAGTGTTCTATAGAAATGTAAACACTTATCTTTGTCAGCTTTCCAAAGAATGAACAATATTCTCACAGACAGACAAAACAGATTGTTTCTGAATATGATCTCTGCCCTCAGGCTTTAGGACAATGCCTTTTTAGTGATCTCCATGCAAACTTTTTTTGCCAGAATTTTTTAATTAGAGCACCAAATGGCAACCTTAATGCACAGGATATAGAGCCATTGGCTTTTACTTTGAATTTATTTTGAATGTATAGAGTAGAAGAATCATCAAGAGAAGGAAATGGTTACTACAGAAGTGTGATAACTATTTCAATCCGTAGCTATAAACATACAGTAATTAATCAATTAATATATCTCACATACATCAAGGAAAAATACAGTATATAAGATGAAGTCAGCATAATTTTTTTTATAGTTTTATGAATGATGTAATGTTGCAACTCACTCAAATTATTCCAGATATACAGCAATACTTAAACAGAGAGTAGAATCAGAAGCTAAATGAAAGATCTGGTCTACGTCATTAATGAAATAAGACAATGGTTTCTGGTGAACTTAAGAGACTTTGATATTGCAGAATAAAAATGCACCATGAGTTTCCGCAGTCAGAGCCTGAATCAGAAAAGCAAACCTATTCAGCAAGGGCCTTTAAAAAGTAATCATGTATTCATGCCTATATAACTTTAGCATATATTTACAAATAACTATTAGTTGAATGCATTTGGGAATAAGAAACAAATTCTGCTGAATTTTGGAATAAGTTAAAATAGGCACAAACACCTCTTAGCTTTTAATAAATTTTTAAGGAGAAGTTTTGTCATAAAGGGCATTTTCAGGAATAATTAACTGCTACTAGGGAAGCACTTTCAGACTCTCTGACAAACCATTTCATGTGTTATTGTAGCTTGCCATCCTTTGCATTTCCAGTACACAATTCTTGTCTATGGTTTCATCTGAATATTAGTACATATGCACATTATATGAATAAATTTATTGTTGTCTGCAACTTTAAAAGGTAAATTTCAAGAAAATCCAGTTGAGAGGTCTGAATATATATCCTCAGTATCTGAGCTCCAAAACTCGAATAGACAACTACAAACATCAGTCTTCTTTCAAGGCTTCAGAATTCCTCTAAAACAAGACTAAATATTCTGTATTTCTTTTTTTTAAGCTTCAATTTACAATCTGGAGAATAGGAATACAAAAGAAGAAATATTGAACTGAATTTAGATAGGAAGGAGCAGAATTTGTTAATGACAATTTTGAGTCCACAACCCTCACAAGTCTGATAACAACTTATGCTTCATGTGAAAGCATGCAGCTCCCATTTATCCATAGGCTTAAATTACAAGTCCATGGAAATAAGTTATTTGATTCCTTGGAAACAACTAAACTGAATCAATTCCTAGTTATCTATGGCCATGTTCCTTAAATTGAAAGAAACAAAAATTTTATTATTTCATAACTGGGTTTTCAGTTGAAGAAAGGACCCTGCATTTATGATTTTGATCATTGCTTATATTTTGCATTCTCATCTGAAGACTTCCCTTGATGATATGTGTGTAGTTGTGTGGCATTGATTTCAGAATAAGCTTCTAAGTCAAGGTGTGATCAGTTATATAGACAGGCTCACTGCACTTTCTTATATCTGAAATATCCCTGGAGGCTTTCACCATTTCTCAATGTCATAGATGTTAATCTTTATGGAGCCAAAATCCAAAATCACTGAACATACAGTATCTCACTTACTTCAAGTACAGTACACACTAATCACAAGAAGAATCTTAAAATCCAAAATAGAAGATGTGCATAGAGACTAGTCTACAGTTTACCTAGGTCAAGAAATCACAGAATGTTAGGGGTTGGAAAGGAGCTCCAGGATCATCTAGTCCAACCCTACTCCTAAAGCAGGTTCAACTACAGCAGGTTCCACAGCATTGCATACAGACAGGTTTTGAATACCTCCAGAGAAGTAGATTCTACAATCTCTCTGGGCAGCCTGTTCCAGTGCTCTGTCACCCTAACAGTAAAGAAGTTCTTCCTCACGTTCAGGTGAAACTTCCTGTTCTCCAGTTTGTGCCCATTGTCCCTTGTCCTATCGCTGGACACCATTTAAAAGAATCTGGCCTCATCCTCTTGACACTCACTCTTTAAATATTTATTAGTATTGATAAGATCCACTCTCAGTCTTATCCAGGCTAAACAGACTCAGGTCTCTCAGCCTTTCCTCATGAGAGAGATGCTCCAGTCCTCTAATTATCTTCATGGCCCTCCACTGGGCTCTTTCCAGTAGTTCCTTGTCTTTCTCGAACTGGGGAACCCAGAATTGAGCACAAATACTTCAGATATTGACTCACTAAAGCAGAGTAGAGGGGGACGATAACCTTCCTCGACCTACTACCCGTACTCGTCTTAATGCAGCCTAGGATACTACTGGCCTTTTTGGCCACAAGGACATGTTGCTGGCTCGTGGTTAACATTGTCCTTCAGGACTCCAGGGCTTCTCTGCAAAGCTGCTTTCCAGCAGATCAGCCCCTAACCTGTAGTCACGCATGGCGTTGTTCTTCCCTAGCTGCAGGACTCTATACTTGTGTTTGTTGAACTTGATTGGGTTCCTCTCTGCCCAACTCTTCAGCCTGTCCAGGTCTCACTGAATGGCAGCACAGCCTTCTAGTGCACCAGCCATTCTTCCCAGTTTTGTATCATCAGCAAAGCTGTTGAGTGTACACTCTGTCCCATCATCTAGGTCACTGATGAATGCATCAAACAAAAGGCCCATCAAGGTCAAGGCCTTTCATACAGTTACATTATTCCAAGACCTCATTCATTCATTTACTGTGACTTGCCTCTCAAAATGCCTTCTTGGAAACAACAACAAAAAATCATTTTTTAATAATAGCAAAAATAATTTTAAAACTTAAAAATATTCCTACTTATTGTGTTGTATTGATGTTTGAATTGATTTTATAAGTCGTATGAATGCAAAACTGATAAGAAAAACTGTATATAATGAAGGCAAATCAGTCTTAACATCTCTGAATGTAATGCAAAATGAAAACTTGATGTTTCAAATAAATACCAAAAGGAGGAATTAGGACCAATGTTGTAGGTACTTAAATGTGTAACTTTTAAACTTCTAACACTTATCAAAAAATCCCTGTAGTTCAAACTGACTCAAATTTTCTGTGACTCAAAGCATTTCTTCATCAATGAGGTTAAATTATTAACCTGAAACCACATTGCAAAAAAAACACAGCCACCTTTTCAGATTTAACATAACCACACACACTACTTTTGTACAGGAATTAGATCACAACTTGCTCACAACACCACAGACAATAACTAAAAATAAAAAGTTTGTAAAATACCCTGAGGTTAACTATAAGGAAGTTAAATTTTTTTAAACTCTCCAGAAGTGGGGAGGGGAAGGGGAGAGGGGGGTTGGTGGGAGAGAAAGAGAGAGAGAGAGAGAGAGAGAGAGAGAGAGAGAGAGGGGAGCACCCAGGCTCTCTATAATCTTCAATAAATAGTAGTGGATTCTTATTTAAAATTAGACTGATGCTGATGCTAAACCACAGGATTAGGATTCAGTAGATTTGAGATTCATTGGTGCCTGTGTCATACACATGAAATGGGATTTCAGATGAGCCACCAAAATCTTAGTTTAGTTAAATACTAACATACGTATTCACAAGAGACGAATTAGATGCTTGTGTTAGGCAGGTGCACCTTGCTCAGTCAGCATAAACCTTACACCGTCTCCAATTCAAGAGCATACAATGGGAACACAGGCAGCCTTTTTATAATGTTTCCTCTTTGGGTTGCCCTCATTTCAGAGCAAGGGCCTTTCCTTATTCCCTTCTTCCCCCTTTTCTTTGTACATCATCTAGTAAAAAAAATCCAAATTATTATAAGGCCTGGAGACCTTTGAATAAAGTGAAATAACAGTAAGCACTTAGCACACACCACATATCCTCTATAGCATAACCATTTCTTACTGTTATCAAAAACCTTTTGTAAAAGACAGCATGTCAGTGTACTCTCAGGGAATTTGGACAGTTTTCTAATTAATTTCTGAAAATTTGTAGCACAAACCAAACATCAGCAAATTATTCTTAGGGTATCTGGAACACTTCCAACCTCATTTTCTTCTCTGCTCCCTCTTCTTTCACTAGAAGCAGCAGATAGAGTTAAAATCTCACAGCAAAAATATTTCTTTAAAGAATACTTGCAGCAATTGTCATTTTTATAAACTTTATACTTTCATGTTTAGGGTCTGTCCTCAGCTGATCTTGTTTCAGGTCAAGAAATGACTCGATAAATGAAAGAAGCAGATACTCCAGATTTCCTTCCTAAGTATAGCTGAATACAGGGCACTTAATGCTGAATCTCTCAAAAGCACTTATGAGACAGGGAGGAACACTTAAATAAATTATTCATATACTTGTTTACTTTAATATTTACAGTACTACCCCTAAAATAAACACTTTATCACATAACAAAAATCCATGTCATCTATAAAATTTTACATTGAAAGCAAACTAACCAAATAAATAAAGCCAGACTATTTCAGAATATTTACTCACTCTGAATTGCAATCCTACTTACGTCCATTAAGTTTGATTCAGGACTTATGTTAAAGATCTTGCTAAGAGTTTCATTCAAAGTCCATACCGTGCTGCTCACAACATGGAGGCAAGACATTTCCTTGCACAGCACTGCAGTGAGTAAGGCCACTTTTGTCCTGGTGTGGGTCCCAAACATGACAGTTTTCTCCAATCTTTCATACTATCTGCAGATCTGAGAGCTAAGGGGCCAGTGCCAGGTCCCTTCTGGAAACAGGTCTCATCTAACCTTCAGGTAATATCATGAAGAAAAATGCCACCAAGACAAACTTTTCTGCCAGAACGTGTTGTGGTGACTTCCTTCATAAAACTCAGAGATGGTCTGGGCAGACATCCACAACAATATCAAGGTCTGCAGTATAAAGCAGAGACTGAGACTACCAAATCAAACTGCCAGATCCATCTACCACAAGACCACTAATCTGAATTCCACTTTTGTGTTAAACATTATCTTTACTATGGTCTAAGGCCATCTTTATGATATACCTGCTACACAGCAAGCAACCTCTTTCACTAGCTCAGTTACCAATCTCAGCATATAGACCCTGTAAAAGTCATTACGGTAATGTAATTTCTAGTACTTGCGTTTTCACTACAGCAAAATCTCACAGGGATCAGACCCACTTATGGTCTTAACTAAAACTAGCCATCTGACTTAATTAACATTTAGAATTCATCAAACCTTGCAGGGCTCATACTGGGCTCTGGGGCAACTTGGCAGTGCTCACACTGGGCTCCTGCTGGGTGTATGTATCCGGTAGCAGAGTTATTCCACCAGATGACACACTTGGTGTGAAAGCAAAGGAAGAATGAAACAAAAAAAAAAACCAGTTTCACAATATTCCTGCGTCACACAGAGGGAGTACAAGCAAGACAGGAGGCAGAAATTCTGAGAGCAGCAGGAGCCAACAGGAAAGTACATTGCCCTTGTAAGTTTGCTCCATAAATTTTAACCCAACAATAGTTGTGTCTTTATTAAATACCTTTCTGTGTAATACAAGTAAGTTCTGAATCTATCTCTTTCCCCTATAATGTTATTTATTAATATTAATATGCAATAGCAGCATAAAGTTTTGATTCTTTGAAGGTATCACAGACCATGGAAAAGTTTCCAGTAGTTGAGTGGTGTCAAAAGTGAAACAGAGAGACTTAGATTTGCACCATCCAAGGTATCTAGATTTTTTGGGACCTAAAAGTTCTATGCTTAGGAACAGATCATAGACTGCTCTGATGGACAGGTGGCTGCTGCTTATGGTGTTGAGCTGCTTCAGTTGGGTCTGGGGCAGACCCATGCAACTATACCCTCTTTTTTTCTTCATGATGTTTTCATAGCATATACTAATCATAAAAGCCTGCTTTGCATTTCTTCCTTTTTTGTACCTGAGTTGCACCCAAGTGGTACTCAAGTAACCACCAGAGGTACAGTATCCTTTCGATGAACTTAGCATGTGATGGCTTGATTAATTAGACTTTATGAAGTGTTTAATTTTTCTACATTATGTGAAAATTAAGCTAAATATATAAACCTTATTCATTCAGCATTAATATGATACTAAAGACATACAAGATACAGAAAAAGAGGAAAGCGTCAGCTATATAAACTTTTCCAACATGTGAAGTGCGATCTAAATGCAAACTTTTAGCATGAATTTCCCCCACATTTTAATTCTTACCTTTTATAACTTCAAGAATTCACTTGCACTTTGAGGTGCTCCAATCTTCAGGGAGTTCAATTAATTTCTTTACATTATTTTTTGTTTTATAAAGAGAAGGACCATAAGTCCCACATTTTGTCATATTTGAAGACTCTAGTATTGTCAAGACACAAAACCTGTACATTTTTTTACTGTATAACAGTTGCTGCAGGCACTGAGAAGGGAAGATGCAAGTGCATGAGAAAGTCAAAAAATACTGAATTCCAGCACAGGTCTTTCCTCAGAGAATATTAATTTCCTGCAGGACAAGCAACGTATTTGGTGGCAGTGGAAATCTGACAACTCTATCTATCAATCCAACCAAGTTTATCATGAGGATTAAGAATTTCTTAACTGTCAAACTAAAACATGAACCTAGAAATAATAAACTACATTCTGAAATATCTGCCACAAAGGACACAGGGAAAAAAAAAAGGATACAAAAGATGATTTTCAAACCATAAATAATATTTTTGCAGTCATGCTTGCATCCTTGTTCCTGAAACCAATTTAGAAAACAATTGGACAGGGCACCCTGGGAATAAAGAATCATTTGCCATTAGACTTTAATGTGTGATTACTTAGTAATGTAATTGAAAGCATGACTGTAGCACATTGCCAGCTTTCTATTGCCAGGAGATTACATCATAAATGATACTAAGAATTTTAAATCATTTTTTAATTCCATATTTGTTGTGACAAGAAGTTTTACTTAATATTTGGATTCGTTTTTCTTTCTAAAATATTGCAGGATCAAGAGTTTTCAGGCAGGAGAGCTGGCGGAGAAAGCTCTCAGTATGTCATATTGTCTCATGTTAATCATGAAATAGCTGATTGCCATGATTGCAGTGAGAGATTTGTGGTGGAGGTCAGTGATATCTGAATGTGGGCCTATATAACTGACACAATGATGCACTTAGGGCTCTATTTGTTGCTCTAATGCTGTGAATCAGAGTAAAATCTGAAAGCTAAATATGCAGCCTTTGTTGAAGAAACTTCCTAGAAATATTTTGAGATATACTGAATTTAATCTCCCGAACACATGACAAACCACAGCTACTCCGTGAAGCCTACTGATGTTTAAAGGCTAGATCCTCAACCAAGACAGCCAGGCAAAGCTGGGTGGGCTTTTGGAGGAGTCATGCATATTTACACCTGCTGAGAATCTAGACCACCACACAAAGCAGGCTGCACTGCCAGCAGAGATGCAGAAACTCGGGGCTCCCCTTTCCATGGAAAGTATTGATTCAGCAGAGTGTTTTCATCACTTTTCTTCACAGTCTTTCCTTCCAAGCATGCTGCAACTTCAACAACTGACACACCAAAAATTCAGAAGGCTTACTAGTAAGGGAAGCTTGTCCCATCAGATGACCTGATATGGCTAAGACACTTTGCCCATGCAACTACTTCCTTTTTCCAGTCCATCTGGTTTGCACAAATTACTGTTAACATAAAAAAATAAAGGATTCAAGAGGCTTAGCCCACTGGGATTTATGCCCGTGTAGACTAGGGGACAAATCATGCCCTACTGATTCTCAGTAAAAGAATCTACATCATCCTATTCACTGGAGCCACACTTCCAAGAGACTTACCTGGTCCAGCAGACCCCTATGTATAAACCATAAACAAACACAGTCAGGCAACTTCAATAGAGCTATGATCAAATGCTATATCATCCATATTTGATTTTTTGATGACTTCAGGTCTCCTAAAATATGCATTTCGAATTATAAAGCCTGAGGTTCCTGGGATTTAAAAACCATTCAGACCAAAAAATTCTAGGGGAAACTGAGGAACTGAAATTCACAATGATTTCCTCTCCCTTGCAGCCCATTCTTACACACTTTTCATCAACAAGCAGAGGAATGGAGCCTGAATAAGGATTCTGGCATTTGGCTCACAGATTTTGTTTTGTCTCTACCCTATTTTACTGAACATCAGATGACCACAGAGGCAAAACAGAACTCCAAGAACAGCGGATGTTTCGAAATGAGATTTATTATTTGCAGGCAACTGTCTCTCTCTTCTGTCACACCACTGGTACCAAAGCCAGGAAGGAAGGAATAAAACAACTGCAAGGTAGCCAGGAGCCTTCCCTTCAGAGGCTGATTCTGGGCTAATCTTCCCTCCAGTAGAAAACACGACTGCATCTTGAGAGGTTCCCTTCAACTATAACATGCAATTCATTTTTCAAGAGAAACTTTTTATTACAAGACTTCTTATAAAACTTATTTGCTCCCCAGTTGCTTTTACATAGCTTCTTTTCACAGTATTGAATGATTGGAACAAACCAGATTACTTCCTTCTAATTTGTCCTGGTGACCTACTGTATACATTAATAAAGGGATATTTTTTCTGCCTGTAAGCTCCATTTTCATTGTAGAAAGCTATGCCAGTTGCATTGAAATACTTTTAACCTATTCAGTTCATGACAGTGGAAGTACTATAGCCTTCTGGGCTTTGTAATATAATAGCACCCCTTTATCACGTTGAATGGTATATTGGAAGCAGCTTGTACAGATTATTTAGTTTACTATAGTGAGGCCACTACTGCAGGGCTTCAGCCTCTATTTGGGGACTCTTCTGTAATTTCAATGTTCCCAGTTTTCTGGGAATGAGCTTGTTTTTCAGGGTGTTTACTGGTTGTGGGAGGTTTTTTTGTTTTGTGGGGTGTTCTTTTGTGGTTTCTGTGGGTTTTTTTGCTTTCCTTCCTTTTAACTGCATTATTTTTTCTTATAACTTCAGTTATTATTTGTGTTATTTTCCCTCTTGATATATTCTTAAGATAAGAGCTAGTCCAGACAACACATGTTTTGTGAACAGGTGAGATCCACTCATTTTCATCAAAAACAGAAGTCAGCTGTTCCAGTTAGATTCATTTGCCAGCTCTATTGCATGTAGAAATACTAATACAGGAAATATTACTAGGACAACTAATCTCATCTTTCTACAGAAAAGGACATCCATGTCAAACTTCTGAGACTGCACATTGAGTATGTGGTGACTTTATGTAGCAGCTAGCATGAGTTAAGCACAACTAACACAGCTCTTAGCAGATGTGTGAATTTTAACCTACTTTTTGCTGTAATAGAAGTAGATGAAGTATAGAATCATAGGGTTGGAAGAGACCTCTGAGATCATCGTGTCCAACCGTGCCTGTATCTCTACAAAACCATATTCCTAAGAAACTCATCTAACCTTCTTTTAAATACCTCCAGGGATGGAAACTCCACCGCCTCCCTGGGCAATCTGTTCCAATCCCTGATCGCTCTCTCAGTGAAGAAATTCTTCTTAATGTCCAGTGTAAACCTGCACTGGCGCGGCTTGCGGCCGTTCCCTCTCGTTGCCCTTCTTTGCACACGCTCCAGCACCTCAATGTCTTTCTTGTAGTGAGGGGACCAGAACTGAACACAGTACTCGAGGTGTGGCCTCACCAGTGCTGAGCACAGGGGCACAATCACCTCCCTGGTCCTGCTGGCCATGCTGTTTCTGATACACGCCAAGATGCCATTGGCTCTCTTGGCCACCTGGGCACACTACTGGCTTATATTATCACCCACTTGTTCCAAAAAACAGAACAGTTTTGGTGGGCTCAAGGAAACAGACAGCCAAACTATATAAACAGCCTTGCTCATCATCAAGAAGGTCAAAAGTATCCAGAAGTGTCTGGAACAAGCAGACTGTGAGTGCCACTGATGGTGACAGTAACTCAGAAAATAAGAGCACAGTTTATGCAGACCACTCAGTAGTGAGGTTTTCTCTAACCAATCCAACAGTACCACTGTAACCCAGAGTTCCCCTATACTTCCCAGAATGCCTCTTCATTGGGAATCCTACCATCTTGCACCAGGACCATGTCCTCAGCCTCTGGGGTGGGAGTCTCTGGACCCCTGCAGGAGAACTATGCATAACACCATGGCTGGAAATAGTATACTCAACTTCTCAGCCTCGTCCCTGGGCACAAACTGTCTCCTCAAGACTAGAAGGTCCTGTAAAGAGCCTCTACACTGCCACACCCAGTGTGCCTCCTGGACGAGGACTTCTCTCATCTCTACGACAGCACTCCTTCCAGGGTGTTTAATGGAATCTCTGCACATGATAATTTGCTGTTGATCTCATGATACGATCTGATGTATCAAAAATCACATAGAAGACTTTCAGCTTTCAGAGGAGTATAGAAAAACATCTCAGCCTTCTGCAGTTTTTTTTGTGATTACACTTGCATACAAAAATATTTTAAGTACATTTGAAATCAAGACTTACCTTTAATATATAAAAGAACATCTAGTCTCTGTGTTACTTTGAAAATTTTTCTTTAGTGAAAGACTTTCAAAACTTTAGCAAAAGATTTGCACTGGTGCCAAAGAGATAATGGCTACACATTCCCTTTCATACCAAGAACGTGCAGGTGCCTCCTTTACCTTGAGCTGTCCAGCAGATGAGATTTGGCTCAGTTTCATGCACCTTTGAAGATCTCCTAAAAGCACTTGTGTTGTGCACTCCTCCGTCTATTGAATAATTTTGATGAGGGGCAGGAAAAAGAGAGGGAATGTTGCATCCTTTATCTAAAGAAATCCTCTGAAAAGAGTGAAAAAGGCTCAAACCAAAGAGATAGATCTGATATGCTGAGCATCCTTGTAGCACTGGCTTACAAAAAAAATGGGAAGAGCAAGAAGATAAAGAAAAGGAGCAGAAAATAATTGCTAATGACTTTCCAGAAGCGTGCTGACAGACAGAAGCAAACTCCTTCAATGAAAACACAATGAAAGATAAAAAACAACAGTTACAAATAGCAATAATGGAAATTCCAATAGGGCTAAGAAAAAAATTCCTCACAATAAGCATGTCTAAGCACTGGAGCAGGTGCCCAGAGAGGCAGGCAACTTCTTGTCTTTGCAGATTTCCAAATCCTTGTGGAAGCTCCTGAACATCCTTTGAACAGGGCAACCTAAGCACCTTTGAGCAGGAAGCAAGACCAGGTGACCTTCAGAGATTTCCTCCAACTTAATTTTTTCTGTGATTCTTCTATTCCATGTCTACACACTCTCAGAGGAAGGGTGGTAGTAGGAATATAAGGTTACAAGCTTTTCAGTCACTGGGGCAATTATCACTGTGTATTGCCACTGGTACAGGGTACAAGATCTACTGTCACTGAGGAAGTTGAAGAAAATCAGCCAAAAAAACCAAAGGAACTTCAAGAAAGTAAATTATTTCCAGTGGTGTCTTGTGTACAGTAATGATGTCTGGATACAGAACTAGAAGACAGAACATTGTCCTTGGGCAGGATATTGCTCTATAATTTCCTTAGAAAACACAATCAAAGCCGTTACAGAGAAGGACATTCAGTAAATATAGAAGACTGAAAAAGAGTCTACCTGATGGGCATATTAAACCATTTCAACAACTGTCCTTCCTAATGAAAATATTGCCTTTACTGTATTGTCAAGCTCAATGAAGCTCAGTGTCTAATATACAAGTACCACTTGTGAACATTAGATACCCAGAGCAGAGCTAATCTAGTTTGAACTCATGCCATTTTCTTCCACTACTTCTCTGGATCTGAGGATGTGAATTGGCCTGGACTCCATCAAATCCGGTTAGTTTGTCTAATATGGACAAATTTCTTCTGGTGACATACTGGTAATTGAGACCACCAAACACATTATTCTATTGAACTCCCGTCACATGTGAATCCAGGTTCACAGAATTAAAGGGCAAAGACATAATTCCAGTTGACCACAAAGCCTCCAGTATGTAAATTAGATTTGGCTAGTTTGGCGTAACAGAGCTATCAAATGAGCTGGTGAAACATACCGTAAGAAACCAGATACATCAATCTGAAGTAAACTACAGTTAGTTTGTCAAACATTATAAATAGGGTTATGTTGACTTACAAAAAAATTATCCCTGCCAGTTAGTACAATTTGGGGAATTACTTAGGAATGCTAGCTCATGACTCCAAAGGTTTTCCATAGTTACAACACATGGAATGAATTAACTGAATACTCGAAAATTCTTGTGGGATACACATTTTATTACAGGCGGGACAGGTATATTTATTTTCTTTCCCACAGTTTTTTGTCTTTTGCCCAGATAACTATACCAAGTGTAAGCTGGGTTCTGAGCAACTCTAACCCCTCATTCTAACCCACAATGTATCAACTACCACAATCTTGCCCAGTTCAACATCTATAAACCCACCAAACCCACAGCTATATTACTTTGTGCTAATTTCTTTCACAACTGAAGTGAATCAGTACTTAGTGATCTTAGGAACGCTGTCTTGCTGCAAAGAAAACATCACCAATTTAGCCTTTGCTGATTTGAATTATTTGGGCAGCTATAGAGAACCAAAGTAATCTCCTAAAGTGCTGGCACAGACAACATAGGCCAACATAGTTTATCTATATCCACCTAACCCCACTGAACTCTACAGAAATTACTCTCACTGAAGAGTTTCCTACAATTTTAAGATACAGTCAAGATTTGTAGAATATTTTGGATTATCAAACAGCCTTCTGGCACATTTAAAATAGCAACAGCAACATTACCTTCATCACTATCACTAAGCTCGATAGTGGGAAATTACATCTAGAAGCTGGAATTGAATAAAAAAGAAATTCCTCACTCTATGCTCTTAAACCACTACTGGTTTTTGCCCCAGAGACAGGATATACTTCAGTGATGTGTGAAGTAATCTCTCTATATATTTTGTGGTTAGGTTTACAATTCTTTTTTGATTCTGAATATAAAATGGGACTAGCCAAAAGAAAGAGTTTATATTAGAGTAGGATGGTTTGGTTTAGGTTTGTTTTGTCAGGTTTTTTGTTTGGTTGGGGTTTTTAATTATTTTTTTCTCCACCAGAGTCAAGTCTTCCTGGTCTAAAAAGCCTTCCATGGTGTTGGCTGTTTTGGGTAAAGTGCTCATCTTTCTGGTATTCATCAGCACAGTTCTGTCAGTGAAATGGAGTCTCAGGTTTTTCCCCTGTGTCATAGAATTTTCTCTGAGTAAGGTTAGAGTAGATAATGGTAGCTTCCTCTCTACACTTCCATATTCCAAAATAAGAGGAGTCAACCTTGTAGTTGTTCAACAATGGAAAATTCCCTAAAGCTGTAGCAGCAACACATTGATGGACATTGTAGAAAAAAAATAGCATCAATAATCCTTTAACTTCTGGGGCATTTTTGTGGAGGATTGGGGGGGGGGGTGTTATTGTTGTTGGGTTTGGGGTTTTTTTAAGTTTGTAGTTTTATTACATTTAGGGTAATAAAGTATCTTAGTGACCTTTGTGGAGGCATATACCCTCTTGAAGAACACAGGCTGCACAAGCATCACCAAAAAGTGTTCCTTTAGTATACTATAAAACAGGAAAAAATTCTGGAAAATTCTGGCTATCCTTGCTCCTGATACTCCACAAAGTAAATATATAGGTCTCATAACTTATTGGTCTAATATACTCTGAACACGAAAAATATCACCTTTTATGGTTGGGTTTATGTTGCTCAGGAAGAGGTCTAAGCTTGACCAAAATCCTGCCATCTACAACTTTTTCCACTGCAATATTACCCATACAAGGCATTAGGTACATTCAGAGATCAACATTTCTACAAATTCTAAAATATTTGTGCATAGCCATCAAAACTACATATTGTTGGACACATGCTTAATATTGTTAAATCTTACAGTAAACTAACAAATAATACAGATTCGTTGAGTCCCTTCGTCATATCAGTGTTAAAGTGTGGTAAATAACATAGGCTGGCAAGCATCAGAAAATGTCCTTTTAACCATGGCTACTGAATATGAAGATCTACAGTTTAAAAAATGGTAACCTTTTCAGATTTTTTTTTTATTGCTGTACATATATATGTTTCAACATTGTTACATCTCTGTTTCAGACGCAAATACAATTAGGAATCCCCTTGGAATCCTGCCTTTAGTTGTATCCCCACATTTTATGACTTTGATATAGATTTTAGTGACAAGAACAGTAGTATTGATGTTACAATCTGCAGCACAGAATGAATAAATGTAGAAGACTAAAAGGTTATATTTTAAGTTATGAGAAACTGTTGAAGACTCTTGTATGCTGTAGTCAGAAAGTCAGCATCAAATCGAGCAAATTTTCTAGTTTCAGATACTCCTGTGCAATTAAAGGATGATGTTTCTAAATGGAAGAACAGAATCAGTTGATAATAGACAAGTCTCTGAGGGGTTATTGAAAGGTACTACTGGTAGCACAGGTTTGAATTTGCACTTTTTTAAAGTATAACAAAATCACATAAAGCTGATTTCTCTTGCTGACAAGTTACAGCAATAGACAGCATAGTTTAGCCAGTCTATCACTCCAAAGCTGTTAAGGTGGACACTGTCATGAGCAGAGCAAGTAAAAGAATGATTTCACAGAGACTAGGATTTGAAGTTTTCCAGTACAAATTGGGTTTTTTAATCTTCTTTGCAAAAAGAGAAATTATAAAAACACAACCTTTTTTGAAGGGAAAGTTTTCAGGACATTTCTTTCATACATATTTTATTAAAAAAAAAAAAGGTCCAGTGAATTTCAAATTCACAGTGAAGGGCTGAACGGACACTACTCCAGGAGTGGAAATAAAGGATGACCCTTCCTGTCTATGTTGGCCCAGGACCAAGATATACATTGGGCATCCTCTTCTTGCCTTCCCTGCTGTCAAAAGTGCAGCAAGGGCAACAATAGGTTTGACATGGACTTCAGTGTGCCAGTGGACTGGCACAAGAGAAAACTGGGTAAGCAATAAAATAAAGATTATAAAAACCCAAAAAGAGTACCAACTTCCTCAAGGGAGAGAGGAAGGAAAAGTAGGCTATTGGCTGTTGTTGTTGCTATGAACTCTTCCTAAAGATACTTCAGAAATGTGCTTAAGGGTGTGGCATAAAATCTTATTAGACAAAGAAATGAATACTATAATCCTCTGAACACTGTTTCTTGGGGACAAACATTTAAAAGCAAAACACATTTCCCCCATATCTGCTTCTTGCTTGGCCTAACATACCAAGAGCTAATGAGAAATTAAAGATCTATGCCTTTGGTTATTGTTGCTAATTAAAACACTAAGTAGAATATTTTCATCTTTATCCATTTCTTGAATGGAAGTTCAGTCTAAATAGGAATTATCTAATGATTGCAGGATTTGTCCCACTATGTTACCTATAATTACTCTTAACCTACATAAATAAGATAATAGTATCCCCAGAGTAAAAGAGATGTCAGCCTTCAGCTTCTTTCAACAGCTTGTTCAATCCATTGAAGGCACTCGAAATCTCCACCAACTTCAATGGACTTTGACTCAAACCCTAAATCTTTAAATCATTTTGGATTGAAGTGGATTTTGGTAAAAAGACTAAAGAGCAGCAGAGGAGTTTCTGGGGATTGTCAGGTGACAGGGGTGTGCTTCAGATTTCTCTGTTTTCTTATAGCAAAAGACTTTCTTTACAGTATAATTGTACCAAGCCTGGCATTCAATCAAAAAAAAAAGGAAGATGTAGTTCATTATAGGAATCTATTCATTTTAGCATAGCCATTGTGCCTGTTTAAATGTTTGAGTATTTATCTTAAGGGGAGAGAAAAGCTTTATGGCTATCTAAATACACTCTTAATGCAGGTTAAAGTATCTTATCTTTAATGTTTTTAAGGTTTAACTTTAATGTATGGCATTATTACTTTGTGGAAGAGAAATTAAATGTAATGTAATGGAATCTAATGGCACATGATGCATCTAATCAAACCTTAAGAGAGAGAATAATGCTTAATGGATAAAAGCTGCCACTCAAATTACAGCATTTTGTATTCCTTTAAACGAATAGATGTTAAGAAGATAATCACCATCTCATGTCTCATATCTTAGTATTGTGTTAACACACACATATGCTGGTCACAGCTTCAGGGTTTGGGTTCCACTCCTTCCCTTCCGCCTGCAAAGTTCTAAATTCTAAAGAGAAAAGTGGAAAAAACACCATTCTGAATTGCAAGGCTAGAAATCAGAAGATTTATTTCATTTATTTTTACCATTCAATCTGAAAAGATATTTTCAATGGAGCAGCTTCTAGATGCTGTAACATTGCCTACCTCTTGCTGACAACATGAAGATCCAGTGAATGCCAAGATTTTCAGTGAATTCATTGGAATGAGTTGTAGGAGCACTGGACTGGATGGTGTCTTCTAAGACACCGAGGCCAACCTCAGCTTCTAAGCCAGACAATTGAAGCCCAGGCACAGGCATTACGTAAATATAAGTATAAATTTTTAATATTCAATTATTAAAGGAGTTGGAAGGTTTGGGATTGGGTCTCTTTTTTTTTTCTCACTCCCACTTCTCCCATCAGAGGTATGTTACAGAATATTATTCCTAAAACAGAGAAGAAATTTCCTTCTAATTTCCATTCTAGTTAATTTATGGCTGGTATATACCCATTTATTCTTATGCCAATGTTGCTCTTTTTAATTCCTGCTTTTTATTTCCTGACATAGAAAGACAGCAATGATATCTCCCCCTAGAGCTTTAGGAATAAAAGTCTAATAGTGCAGTAAAGTCTAGAGTTAAGGAGTAGAAGATACAGCCACTACTGAATTGCCCATCTTTCCTTGGGATGGTGAGATGCCAGCTTCAATTAACCAGTTTGGTTATATAGAACATACAAAGCAGCCCTTATCTAAAGATGTTACATTTTTTATTGACTTTATCTTTAAAATTTACTAGCTTCACCTCATCTGAGATTCTTTTTATTTGGGAGCTTTGGGGTTTTTTAGGGGTAATAAGAGGCAAACTTCTGCAATATTTGAACAATTTTTTATAAATCTTAATTGTTTCTGATTAGTTATTTTTATCCACACTTGCATGTCCTACAAATACAATTCCTTTCAGTTGAGTCTCCATACAATCACAGAACAATTAAAGATGGAACTAAAATACGTACCATGGACAACTACGAAAGAAGAAAACAATGGAGAAAGTTTTCATGAGAAATTGTTACCTTTTTTCCTTTCAAGAGACCAACTGTTCCACTTTTTGTTCTATCGGTCAGTCCTGCTGTGACTGAGGAGTTCCTATTTCAACAGCCTGGCTAATCAAGTGAATGAGGACAATTTCCATGCTTCTGCCTTTAAGAGAGAATTTCTAGCTGCCAGTAAGCATGAAATAAAATGAACAAAGGAGAAAGTAAGACAGATCCAGAAAATACACCAAAAAGCTAACAGAAGAAATATACCCAGTTATACCTCTTTTCAGCCAACATACGGTTAAAGGCAAAAGAAACTGGTCAAATTCAGAGGAATTCTCATCTGCTAAAAATAGTTTAATCACTAAAAGATCTAAGGCTTGCATGTTCAGAAAAGCAAGAGATAAAATATTCTAAATCAAAGACTAATTCCTTGGAGCACATATCTTGAAGTATTACCTTTAGAGTTTCTTATTCCACTCTATTAAGAGATCCTCCTACTGGGCTGCCACCCAATTACAATTGATACCCCTTAAAGTTCAATGCCTTGACCTTCCCGACATAAAATTATCTTCTTAGTTTTTGTAATTTAAGAAGCTAACAGATGAAAGAGATAGGGGTGATGGAGAAGGAAAAAACCCAAGGAGGGGGGAAACTGTGCAATAAGAATCAAATGTCACTTTATGGAATCTGGGAAAAGTGTGTGAAGTTTCACCTCCTTTCCTCCAGTCTGCATTGTATCTGGATTGAACAAAACTGAAGACGCAGCATTGTCTTATGAAGTTGGCACTAGAGAGCTGAGTGCCAATACTGTCTGGAAAAGCAGGACTCAACCTACTTAAGTCTACTTTGTTTTAAAAAAAAAGTTATTATTCATTCTACAACCCAGAACAGTGCCTTTATTTGTGGCTTTAAAAGGATTGTCTGAACACCTCTGCAGATCTCATTCAACCCACTGAGAAACTTCCAGTGATACTTAAAAGGGATATAGAAATACACATATTTGCAAAAACAGTAACAATAACAACAACAACAAACATAAAACTAATGGACTGACATTCTGTCAGTCCCCACAAACTGAAACATCAGAAAATTTTCCTCCCCACAGTTCCGTATATGTTTAAAAATAAGCAAGTCAAGGATTCTGATGCCCATGTAAGAGGGCAACCATCTGAATGCTTCACTCACTAGTTGATATCTGTATGCACAACAGGAAATAGCCTCTTATCAATTTCATCTCTTTAGTAATTTCAGTCTCAATAGCTACCTAGTATCAAGCTATTGCTAATTATTATATAAAGAATAAAAAAATTTCAACCAAGAAATAAAATTCAGCAAATAGAATGAACCTTTTAACAGCAATCTGGTCACAAACAGTCTTTCAGTCTTTCCTTCTTGTTCTAGTCACTTGGCTTTACTTCTTATGAAAGCTGGATGAGAGGTGAAGCCACTCAAGTGACTAGTAATTACATTTAAACCTTAGTATTTAGTATTTCAAAATGTTTTAGTGCTTAACTTTCAAATTCATAAATTCACCCACAAAGGACACAAATACATTATTAATTTTACTAACAGGCAAAGTGACATAGGGGACCAATTTATTCAAACATTTATTAAGCCAAACTGTTGGAAAAGCCAATGAAATTTTGGTGCAATACAGGTCTATACACAACTTTTCACAAATATTAAGCATATCCAACACCACTTTTGAAGTCAATGACAGCAAATGCCAGCAAGCATGCAGAAGCATGGGTTTTACCTTACTGCCCTGACCAAGTTGGACTGCACAGTTCCGAGTCTTTAAATCACCTGGAAGGCCATTTATAGTGCAGAAGGCATGAATTACGATTCTTTGAGTCCTCGAGGTTTCTTCCTTACTGCAGAGCTGCTCTAGTGAGTTATATCTAGGACATCACCACAAGATGGATGTTCTATAGCATTTGTGCTGGGAAGTGAATCTAGCAGCGATTTCTAAACGACTACAAGAAACAGCTTTTGACATTTAAAGTGAGAGGAAGAAAGCACGTGACACATCTCTTTAGAAACTTTTGATTTTTCCAGCAATCCTTATTACAAAACACAAAATTATTTTAATAAAAGGGGATAAAATGGCATAAAACTACAGAGGCATCTTAGTACTGACACAGCATGTTAATACAAACAAAGCCCTCATTTATATTAACATTTATATATACTTACGAAATTTTCACGATTTTCTTTATGTATAGTTGTCACCCTTGTAAATCCTCAAATAATTTGCACAAACTATTTTCAAATAACTTATTCCTTGAAACACCTACAGTAAAAGGCTGCAGTATTTGTTATTTCTGTTGTGTTGATTCATGTGCCATTTGTTTTTCTCCTCTGATTATGTAAGCATATAGAACCCCACAATATTTTCAACAAAATCCATGACCTTCTTTGGATCCTCACACAATACCTCAATATTGAAATCTAGCAATTAACAGTTTCTTAGGTGGGCCTTTTTCCTAACAAAATTTGTAAACCATTTGTTTACTGTTCTTCTGTCTGAAATCGTAATAAATTGGTAATTCTTTGGCTCCTCCCTCCATGTTGTTTCTATAACTTGTCACATAAGGCCAGCTGATAAAATGCTATCACACTAGGGATAAAGGGAAAAAAAAAGAATCATAACTAGATGCCTCACAGAAGCCAGATTTACAGCCTCCTATGAGGAAACGCTGAAGGATCTGAGTCTGTTCAGCCTGGAAAAGACTGAAAGGGCATCTTATCGATGCTTTTAAGTATCTAAAGGGCAGGTGCAGAGGGGATGAGACCAGACTTTTTAATGGTGCAACAGGACAAGGGACAATGGGCACAAACTGGAAGATAAAAATTCCCACCTGAACACGATGAAGAATTCTCTACTTTGAGGGTGACAGAGCACTGGAACACACTGCCCAGATATCTCTGGAGATATTCAAAACCCGTCTGGATATACTCCTGTGCAACCTGCAGGTGACACTGCTTTAGCAGTGGGGTTGGACTAGATGATCTCCAGAGTCTCTCCCAACTCTTAACATTTTGTGATTCTGTGCGATTTGTGCATCCTCTATGAGTGTAAAAAGTATGGCTAATTCTTCATGTTAAAATACTAGCAAAATTATACACAGGAAAGAACTTTTCCGTATATGGCAATCTGGTAAACCAAGCTTGTTCTATCTCCACCACGAATTTAATGCTAACCATCCATGTATTTATCTCTTTTAAGAGAGGCAGTGTAAGCTGGAGGTAAGGCAGAATCAGTTTCCATTGTAGGAACAGCAAGAGAGAGAGAGAAGAATGAAGAGTGACTAGGAAAAAAATATCGTGCCTCAGAGAAAGCTGCTGGAGACGTCTGCTGCTTCCAGGAACTAATAAGCACTGTGAGTTTCTTTCCAAAACCATTCTTTCAACCACCACAAATTCAACAAAAGACAGGCTTAATAAAACCAGTTAGAGAGGGATTTGGGATCTCAACAACAGTATGGTCAGTCAAGAAGCATCTTTCATTTAGGCTCAGTAAGGGTTGTTGATACTTGCACCCAAGCTGCTTTGCTGCTACAGCCCTACAAGTATAATTAAGAGTTTACAAGTAAAACTGAGATATTTCTCCTAGAAACATCTAGTGTCTGCCTGGACAAAGAAAACAAGCAATAAAAAAGCAATAAGCATGAAATGTGAATGTGGTTTCCCTTAGCACGACACATTATTACAAAAGACAGATTCTCAATGACTTTTTAGGATCTCATGACTTCACATCTGCTTAGATGGTTTCAAACCTCCTTGGGTGATGAATTCTAGATTAAGAACAGTATCTCCCATCTATTTTGTCACTTAATTCAGAACAGAACATGACTCTACCTCATATTTTCAAAGCAATCAAATGAAATATTGGGGGGAAGAGAACGCGAAAACCAAAACAACCATGTTTTCACCATAAAAACAAAAACAGCCAACTAGTAGAATCACAAATACTAGAGGTGACAGTTTGGCTGCTCTGAAGTTAACAAGGTTTCTGCTACTGTTCTTAAGTTACTGGGGTTTCACCTCATTTTTGTGATCTCATGGAACTAGTGACTGGTATCACAGCACTGGTCTGTTTAAGACAACATTTCAGCGATCAGTATAAACTCATGATTTCTGCCCATTTATAGCATCCATAATTTGGTTAAAGAAACAGAAGCCAAGGTTTAGCTAGGTTATCATTTGAAAAAGATATAACAGAAAGCCTGTAATCAGCAGGATTCTTGGGAAAACAAATAGCCTTGAAGGGATAATCACTATTTGGAAGTCAAGTTATGTAAAACATATTTCCCCCTGTGTTATTGCTTCAAGTTGTTTGATTGCACCTAGCATGTGTAAAGAGTGTAAATTATAGAATCTTCACCCTGAGTGATTTAGGCTCTGTTGTTGTAGTAGCTACTTAAGTTTTAAAGGGTTTTCTTGCCTTTTTCTTTTGGTCTTTCTTCATGCAGGTAAAAGCTGATAGGAGTAAAGTAATGAGACAGGATAAAGAAATTTGCAGCCAAGGAAACTCTGCCAATTTTCTAAAACAGATGCCAATGCTTTTGGCACCTTCTTGTAGTTGACTAGAAACTGAGTCCAAATTTATCATCAAAGAGCTAGCCAGGCATGCAGATTGCACACATATCTCCCTCAAAGGAAAAGCTTACAAAGTTAGACAACTTCACAGCATCACTTTCTCTTAAGACACAGATCAAATAACACCCCTTCCTCCCAGCACAGACAACACTGCATCTACTACAGTATATATACAATTGTATTTCTTTTTACTCTTATCCATTATTATCCATGTATATTGTGCACATAGCAGACAATAAGATACACTAGAAGTCAATATAATGCATCCACACATAGCAGTGTGTACCTGCTCTTTACCCTCACTACTCCCAATACAGAAGTGAAGAGTATCATCAATAGAGCAACAAAATACTCCTGCTGTACCACAGACAAACTACTTCTTCTGTGTTTTCATCCTGTTAATAAGAATACCAAAGCCTGGCTCCATGTCTTTCTTCCATCAAAGCACTTCCTTATACGTATTGTTCAAGCAGTAACTAAAATTGTACGATGTAACTACAGTACCACTACCCCTGGCTAGCCACAGTCTTCAATGTACATGTGCATCATTGCACCAAGCCCAATTTCCCATATGCCTAAGTTTTGTTTATAAATAACATATTACTGCCAGTGCTTGAAAAGAGGTTAAAAGATAGGAGACATGGATTTTAGGGTAAAAGGCCAACAACCATTTTATTTTGCACTTCTATTTCATTCTTCTTTCTGTTTTTCCTTCATTCTCAGTGTCCATCATGACCATGGAAAAAGCAGAAAAACCTTCATTTTCCAATCGGAATGTGGCAATCCTGCTACATTCCTAAAGTAGGCTGACAAGGTTTTCTTATGGAAAGAGTTGGGAAATGGATGCTATTCCTCAGAAATAGCGCTTTTTTCTAAATATAGATTTCTCTGTATGTGTAGAGTACAGGAAATAAATAATCGTTTAGAGTAGTAATTTTTTAATTTCATGACTTGAGACTATGAATTGGCCTCAGTCATGCTAGGATTTTAATCTGAAACTATGTGTTATATGATCATAATAGGTATCAGTCATATAATATGCACAACCATAGTAGGATGAAATATTTTAGAAGTAAAACAGAAGGTAGAATAACAGCATTGCATTATTGTGCTATTTTAACAGACTACACAGTACACATCGCAAGGCAGACCCTCAGCTTGGGCTGATTGTTGTAACTCAACTCAAAGCTAAGAAGCTAAGAAGCCTGCTATACTTACATATGATGAGAGAGGAAAAAAAAAAGAAAGAGTTTTGGTTTAGTTTTACTTTTCTATAACCATACCTACCTGAAAATAAGAGGACAAACATTCTGACAGTCTGATGTGTGCAGATTATTTATAACTGTATGGGGTACTGAGTGCGTGCATGTTTGTGCACAGATCATACACAAAACTTTCCAAAGTTCTCACTCTCTTGAAAACGAGTATGTTTTATAGGCAAATAAATATCATTCATTTCTCATTATACTTATCATTTCAAGAAAGTAGATTGTTGCCAAAGCCACTTAATTTTCACTTTACAAGGTGGAGATTACACTTGAAAAAGATAAAAGAAACAAAACTTCCTAGAGCAGGCAAACAAATCCATTTTGTCAGTTTTGCTCGAATGTTATTAACTCAGGAGTTGAAGGTCACAGTTCATGTTCATTTTAAAAATAGCTTTCCCTTAAATTTGTGTTTCTACAGTCTCTTTCCCTTCTCTAGGATCACCTTTTAATTTCCCCTAATTTTCAGATAAATACACGCACATACACCCCAACAGCGACTTAACCCAAGACATCTACTTTAATAAGTTACACATTCTCCATACAATTCTTAATGCATCACACATGCAACAGTCTCCTAGGACTGTGTTCTGCCCTCCGCTATGCAGACAGCTTATTATTCAAAATATGCAATGAATCATTAATGATACACATCCACAGAGGGGAGATCAGAATTAAGCCCTAAGTCAGCGTATAATATTCGCTCTCAAACTTCATCTATCAGGAACAATGGTACTTTGCTTACCATTGCCAAAAAAACAAATTGGAAAAAATTAAAAATTTATAAGGTCTATATGATTTCTTTCTTGGGTCTCTACACCATGTGCTTGGGACAGGTATTATACTGAGTGCTCACCTATTTCTGCTTGTGCACAGATTCAACCTGAGATGCTGAATGTCCATCTTTGGGGAAGTGTCTATACTTTGAGCATGATTCTCTCTCAATCAGCCTCATATCTGCTTGCAAAAGTTTTTTTAAAAAGAAAAAATAAGTCAAAACAATGCCTTTCTGAAAATACAATCCAGAGGCAATACTAGAATATGAGAATGACTCTTGCTTTAGCTGCTTCTGCTGTCTTTAGCAAAGTCAGTCATCCCTGCTGCTAAAGCAAGCACAGGTTTTGGGTTTGGTGATTTATGTTATGAAAACAGCATATTCTCTTACTTAGCCTGCTTACACCTGATCCATATTGCTAAACATTTTTATGGATTTCTATTTCATTGCCAGACCTGAGGAGACTAGAAAAGGTCCCCTGGAAAGAGGAACCTCAGAACACATCCTGTTCCCAATTACCTGGACACTTACAACAAGCTACAGCTCTCATTTTTCAACTCTTATAATTACTTTCCTGTCACATAACTGAATTTATTCTTATGGAAACTAGCAAAAAGCTTTTAGCAATTTTGACCAATTCCTCCTTCTAGAACTAGAATATTTTCTTAGACTATACCTACAATACTTTGCTACGGGTGTCCTGTGAACTGAAATAGTTGGAAAAGATGAACTGGGAAAAAAAACCATGAAAGTTTAATGCAAGAAAATGAAAAATGGTCTCAGTCTTCCTTAATGTCTTTTCCCACACAGATATTTTTGTTAATTACTAAGCAGGTATTATGGTACACAAATACCTTTCTCAGCGTGCCCATGTGCTCTTCAGGGCCAGACTGCAAATGAGTAGTACAACAGCACATTAGGCCCATCCACCTCTCTGCATGCTGTATTTGTATTCTCTGTTTTAGAAGCCTGAAAGTCTGGAGACGGTGTTCCTGCAATCCCTCAAAAAAAAATGCTGAGGAAAGGAATCAGAAATTGAGTGTTCTCTGTTACTATATCATCCACAAGAACAAGCCCCAAAATCCAAGATTTCAGAGGGCTTTCATCACCAAATGTATCAGATTTACTGATTACAGTGGATCTGCACATTCGAATAAACTAGGTGTGCAGTTAGAGTTCTTGGTATGTTATGCAGTTATTTTGGCTATGGCATTTCAATGGCTTGAGATAGCTCTGAGAGGGAGCATAAACTTTAGACCCACTCACCCCGCAGCCTGAAGCTCACCCCAAACTTTATAACCTTCAAATCTGAATCCCATATATGAAATGGAAATCCCATATATCTATGCATGAGATTTTATATCTATATATCTACATATATACGCACACACAGAGACTGAAAAGATGAGTGATCGTGAGTTTTGCAATTGAAGGTAAAAGCAAGCAGTTTCCAATACTCACACCTTTCCTAATGCACACATTCTTTTTAAAAGCTAAAGGAATATAAGCAACAAGGAGCTTTCTGCAACACAAAGCAGTATTCAAATACAAAAGGGGTGAAGAAAACAATTTGTGATAAAAAAACCCTAGGCCTACTGCTGTTCTAAAGTGGGATGAGGGAGGAGGGAGAAAAAATGTTTAAACTGATATACATTGTTGGCACAGCTAGAAGAATTCTTTCGAAGGAGGACAGTACATTTTGTTAGAATATCTACACCCAGGTTTAAGTTCTTACTGGCAGAGATGAAGTATCTAAAGTACAGCATGAACTCTATCAATGCTTGGTAAATCTCACGTCTCAGCCCAGGGACGACATCTTGAACAAGCACCTCACTTGTTCAGTTCCAATAGACGATGGAACTGAGCTGAGAGAGAGAAACCTGTGGGAACTAGCACCTCACAGAAATAACTATTCTGTTAACAGAGAACTCAATGGACTGCTGGACAAATCCTAATCCATGCTGGGTTTATGCACAGATACTATACTGCTGACAGATTAAGAGTTTTTATACAGGGAGATATTTTGGACATAAATGGCTAAGTCCTCCTGGTGAGCCCCTCCTGAGCTTATTCATTTGCTACCAAACATGAGACAGCTGACAGGTTTTTAAATGATGAACTCCTATGGGTCACATTACTTAATTATACAGTACATCCAGGGATATGCACATGGGTCTTTTATGGTAAATGATATGACTGTCTTAAAAACTCATTAATATGTCATTAACCAAGCAGACATTTACTAATTAAACAATTACCCTCTCTCTTCTATTCCTTTGTTCCACTCAGAGATGCTCATTTACTACCATCCCCACTTAGATTTTTTTTTTCCCCTCTTTTAATTTCTTTTTCAGGAAAAAATATGTATCTACAAAATATTTCCTTTGCTTTTGGCTCAGTTTAGTCAAACAGGAAACCAAAACAAAGTCTAGATGCCCAGCTGGTGAAAATCAACTTTATCTCATGGAAGTCAAAGAAGTTATGGTGATTTACCCCACCTGAGCATTTTGCTCCAGGCTTTCCAAATACAAGTAAAGTATTGATTTCAAATGCATGTCTACTGTCAATGTGCAGGCTTTGCCTGTACAAACCAATAGTGATTTTTACAAAACTTCCAAAAATGCATTCAATAACCACTCCGAGCTGCATGATTATTAAATGCAAACAAAACCTCCAACACCAATAAAGCAAGTATAAATATGCAAGGATCAAGGCCTGGAAGCAGATCATTCTGAATCACCATATGAAGTAAAACACCAAAGAAGCACACTGTATTCCTGTCTCTGAAATTCAAAGGATTTTTAATAATTTTACTTGAGCTGTTTTCTGCTGATAAATGTAGCTTGATCATGTTTGATGTGTTCTAACTGTGTTAAACTCTGATACAAAGAAGGATTATCAAATATCTCAAACCGGAACATAGCGAGTTTCTTTTTGGAGAGAATCCCTCCCTTCTTCTTTATGATCAAAGGTAAACAAAAATGTATTTCTACTCAAATGGCCACCATTTTCAATGTATATACAGTAGTTCTGATAACTTATAAATATCTCATATATATATATAGGCTGAAAGCAAATGGGATGTTTATTTTACTTGCCAGGAAATAATCTTTCAGAAGTACTGGATCACTTGCAAATCATAGAAAAGGTTCAAGCAGGTACTGGTAAAGGGAGAAAGAAAATTTTATGAAATAACCCTTCCTTATAATGATACACAATGGAGAATTATACCTCACCCTCTGATCCTTCCTGCACTGTATCTTCACTCAGAATCACCCTAAACAACAAAAGCAGATCAGGTTCCAGAGAACTTGGGGATCACTGGCCTGTATAAAATACAGCTTTATGTACCAGGAGTGCATAAAATCTTTCCCTTTGCTTTTTACCTTCCATCTGAGGTGAACAATCCTTGGCAGCTGGAGGCTGGTATAGTCCACTAGCATAAGTTACCAGGGATGGTGAACTGGCTTCAGAGTAGCTTATACCCCAACCTTCACCAGGACTCAACAGGCCATCAGAAAAATACCAATACCTTTACAGCAATGGAAGATCTGGTCCAAAAAGAATGAGATAGTAGGCAAACAGGCCAAATGAATACTAAAGACTGAACTATTAAGACTGAATAAAACTTGAGAAAATTCTTGCGTAGGAGAAGGTTTCTGTGCACAGCCATGAGACAGAAGTCTTCCATAATCTCTGTGGACAAGCATAGCGGGGTAATGATAACAAAATCTTCTCCCACGCTGCATCACTAGAATGCTGCTTCTTGAATCAGAAGGACGACAGTAAGGGATCTGGAAAAGTCAGGTTCTTTGCTTCCTGCCCAGTAACACAATTGGAGCCAGCAGCCCTTTGGAAAGCGAAGGTGACTCTACTCTTGGTCTATAAGAGATAAATTCAGTTACAAGCAACTTAAACCTCCATCACACATTCACTGTCACAGACTGGATGTTCACTCAGGCCATCAGGAAGGCTGAACACCCACTGGAGCCATATCATGGTGTCATTCACAACTACATGCAGCCTCTACGTTTAGCAGTTAGCACGGTGATACCACACGAAGTCTGTTGTATGCTAGACTCTTCTCCTACATAATGTCTATGAGGGATAATTATGTGATAACAGCTCCTTTGCATCAGAGACTAAAAGAAGCTACAACCCAAATGAAAACTGACCTCTAAGGGTAAAGTCTCTGACTTTCAGAGTATTGCTTTTACCCCCAAGATTTCTTCCTGAGTGCCACTTATTTAGAGAACAAGGGCAGTGTCAGAATGAATACACACCCTGTGAATGAGAGGCAAATCATGAATCATAGATTTTCGAAAGGCCTTTAGAAGAAATATATGTCTTCTAGTGACTGATATAACCAGTCAAATGTACGCAGGTAAGTAACACCAATCAATATTTGCTACCAGGCAACCTATGGTAATTCCACGATCAGGTAGTAATGAAATACCACGAAAAAGCCCCACACTTCAGATCCTTGTTTACATGAATGCCACACAGACAAGAACAGACACGCAATAAACCCAAAGCTCTAGTCTTTAATACCTCTTGTATAGAAGGACAGATTTCCAGAACTGAAAACAGAAGAGTAAAGTGGTATTTGCGTGAGAAAGATTTTCATAAAGGAAAGATCAATCACCCTCCACTGACTGAAGAGAAAATTAATTACTGCAGTTGGCAGAGGATAAATGATTCCAATTTACAGAGTTGTGTAATTATAGCAGCTGCAGAGTCGAAGACTGGATGTTAACTTTGAACCTCCACCCCAACATGACATTTCTACTTGCGTTTAGTTCTGCCACTTGTGAACATGTTGAAAGTTCTCTTACTGTGTCTTCATAATTATATGTTGCTTCAAAAATAATCATTGGCTCCATTGCATAGATGAAACCTTATCATCTGGCTAGCAAAAGGTGTATTGTATAGTCTTTGAAGTGCTGAAATCCCCACAGTGGAAAATTTATTAGGGGAAAGTGATGTTATGGCAACACAATTAATTCTGCCACAACACGTAGAATTAACTACACTGTTAAGAATTAAGGATTCAAAGAAGAGTTCAAAGGAAGAAAAATGCTGTCTGTCAAATAATAATGTATAACCTTTGTATAAGGTCTAACAACACCATAGTGTAAAGAGCCATCTCAGCGAGACATCTAGGTGGGGAAAAAAAAGGAAAATAAATGGTTCAGGATACAGGGAAACTTCTTTAGTGGTTTTCTTTATTTTTTTCTTTTTTTTTTTCTCATGGGAGGTTGTCAGTTATGCTTGTATAGAGAATTCTATTCTTTTTGAAGCCGAGAGGAAAGTTTTTAATCTCATCTTTAACTTTAATCCTTTAAAATATGTAAGAGATTTAGACGTGAACAGGGTAAATTTGGCAGAAGATCCTAGCTATGTAAGTAAGGTAATTTCTTTCAACTACTGATTGCCAAGGGAGTTCAAAGCCTGCCACCTAAACTATCTATCAATTCCAGCTACAAGCTGCAATCTACTGATTTTTTGCATTTCTTTCTATTGATCAAAAATATTTAGAAAATTTACCAGCTACGAATGAGTGAAACAATGTGATTATTACATACAGGGATGAGGGCTCTCTGGTGCTGTTGCTTTTTCCAGAACAAATGAAGAATGAAAGACATTTTCTCAAATAATACACATAGTAGCATCTATAGTGCGTCTGTAATTATTTTATGCACCAACAAGAAAGGATTTAATCCACAAGAACAACTTCAGAAAGTCTTGGAAAATTGGCAACTGAGTCAAACACCCAGCTTTTAGTACAAGGAGGCTATTTTGACTTTAAGAAGCTGGCTTATGCCATCCAAGTGTTATATAAACTTAATCTATTAAGGAAATGTACTTACATTTCATTAGTGAAATTGGGGCATAGAAGCCACAGTATGACATTTTCCACTAAAGTACCACATACACATGTACACCGAAAACATCAATTTGTCATACACTATTTACTATTAGGCTATTGTGGTTGAACAGAGGTCAAACTCCATGGTATTCCCTAAGATCATATTCCTGTTGTATCGAGCACTTCCTAATGGGGCTAAAAAAACAGTTTGGAGTTCACACCCCACATCCATAGCGTACCCATAGTGTATCCTCTGTAGCTTGTCATTAGGAAGAATTTCTTCACTGAGAGAGTGGTGAGGGATTGGAAGAGATTGCCCAGGGATGTGATAGAGTCTCCATCCCTGGGGGTGTTTAAAAGACGGGTAGATGAGTTTCTTAGGGATATGGTTTAGTAGGGTGACAGGCATGGTTGGACTCGATGACCTCAGAGGTCTCTTCCAACCTTATGATTCTATTCTATGATCTCCCCCCCAAAAAAGTTTCAGCAAAGATTGAAAACTAAAGAAAACATATAGAGCAGAAAGTCATAACATACCTTGACTAAGGTTACATAGAAAAATGTGGGAAAATCTTAACATTAAGACAAAAATGCCGGAACCTAGTTCTTCTAGTCATGGTCAACCTCTAGTTTTAATTACCTGGGTGCAAATCTACCAACTGAACTCATCTCAACTCTCAGATTTATACCTCTCTAACTAAACCATTCTTATTTATTAAGCAAATTTACACTGTTTTCAATGCTGTTGCATTAACAAACCTAGAAGACAGCTGAGACTCAAAATGACTGGAGTGTTCAAGTTTTGGCCCAGTGTAACTATGATACAAGAGATGGAGCAATTATATAATTGGATAGGCTTGGCCTTGTCTACTCATTGATCAATTCAACATGTGCCAAACCCATGTCATACAAATAAAAAAAGTTTATTCCGGAACAAAATTACTATATCATGAGTGAAAAACTCAAATCTAAGAGGGCCCACATCCATGCTCAGTCACACAAGACCCTGATGTCACATCAAACAAACTAAAATCTATTGAATTCTATGCACTTTATATCACTGCTAATAAGGTTAGGATTTAACTACTTCCCTCTCTTAAATAATGTACAGCATTCGCATAGTTAAAAAACAATATGGAAGATAATGAACAGTGCTGCATGAATTAATGCAGATATAATAATCTTTAAAATACCACAAAACAGTTATTCTTATTGGAACTAATGTACATAAGGTCATACAGATGAAATACTTCCTTATTATCCTTAAACCAGTTATTGCAAAACTTTTTTAAAGCATCACAGGCAAGATCAGATACACTTATCCTGAGTATAAGATATGTTTGATGAAAATTTCAGCAAGAATTTGGTATATTTATACAAGGTATATACCCATTTATCCAACTTAGAATACAGGAATCTACATTAATGAAAAACTCCTAGAGAATTCAGAAAAAAAATTTGCCTGAACAAGATATTCTGAACCTCCCAGAGATATGCAGCAGCTAGTTTCATCAGAGTTCTGGCAGGAGCTAATCTAGATCCCTGCAAAGACAGTTCAGTCAGCTCTGGAACAACCATCTTAAAAACAGTTTTATCCTTGAGCAAACGTGAAAGTGAAGAACACTTCAACAAAATGATTTTTACTTTGCCTATAATTTTCTATTAGCCCTGTTATTATCGCGGGCCTTTTTCCAAGCTTTCATCCCAACCACTGGCAGCCTTCCGTAGCTGGATTTTGCTCACCTTCATAATACTATGATTTGTTGCCATGGAAATTATTGCCATGACACAAACAGAAATTTATGCCTTTGTGGAAAGAAGCAATATTCCAACCCAGGAAAGCACAAATATCTAGAATTGGAAATAAAAAAAAAAAGAATCTTGTTGTGAAAGCTTAGCTAACATTGAATTTGTAGTTAGAAAGAGGTTTGAGCACATTTGTAATTTTAAGCTGTTTAAAAGTCCTTAAGTGCTTGAAGAACATTTCAGATGTGCAAAAGTTTTCTGTTTATAAGATTCTTACTGCTTACTGTATTTAGTTAGAAAAGAAGAAGAGATCTATACTAACTGAGCAGAATTAAGATTTTAAATAGAAAAGAACCCGGTGTATTCCTGAGACAGTCGGCTTTGTTTGAACGATATATTAGTTCTGACAATGAGAAGAGGGAGACAGTGGTAACACCCATATTAGAGTTTGTCTTCTCATGTTTCTCATGAAAGAAAGGAGATTCTTTCTGAAAGCTGTTACTAGGGACTCTAGACGATACTCTCAGGTACCTAACCTAGTTTCCTGTTCTGACCTTCAGAAAGGATAACTGAGATTTTAATTGTTTTACTTTTTCTGTCTTCTGTTTTTTGCATGTGCTTTCCATGAATGTAGCTGGAAACTGTTGTGGCCATATCCACAACGACAGCAAAAGTAATTCTGAATGCTTATTGATGTACTCTGTTTGGGTTTTTTTTTTTTCAATCCTCTATAATAATGCGAAGATCATCTGTGTGATCTCTTAAACCTCTCTTGATGTGACAGTTTCACTTGTGTTATTCTGTATACATTTCTTCTCCATGGTTTCCCATTTCTTCCTCAGTGTGATTCCCCGAAGTATATTTATTTATTATTTTTCTATACATACTGTTCTGGATCTTTATTGATAGTGAAATCTAGAGAACAAATTTAGAACTTCAGACAGACAAAATAATCTTTTTTTCTTTTTAGTAGTCTGCTGCTCATATTGTTTTCCTACAATGATTCCTTTCAATTGAAACAAGCTGTGTCTCATAAACAAGAATATGCACCACAGAATAAAGGCTGCTAAGAGGATCTGAACCTGCTAAGTTCGAGAAGTGCTAGAGTTCAGAACTTCCAGACAAGGACAACTATTCATTTTTCTCCCTGAAGCCATCACTCTTAAGAAGAACATGAAGGTGTGCATTTCCCTAGTTTTACTGCAGATCCTTGAAATACAAAAGTTCAGGCTCCTTAATTCTTCTGTCCTAAATCAGGAATGAGATCTGAATATGTTCAACAAATAGTAAGGATGAACCATCTTTGTTAAACTGGAAAACGACATTCCTCTTTTCCCTCCAATATGATCCTGAAATGTTATTCAAGGCATAATTGGTAATATATTTCATTGAGGGAAATTTATTCTTCTTCCTTTGTTTTCTTTACCTTCTTTGTTTTTCATTATAAAACAAGGTGGGGGGGAGGGAGTCAAGAAGAAAAACAGCTAGAAAGTCAGAAAGATGCACATTATAAAAACTAAAATCATTCTATTACAAACTTCAAAATAGCAAACAATCTCATAAATGAAGAGTTTTGGGCTGTTTCATAGCATTTGTTTCTATTATTGTCATTTTCTCAGTTAGATTAATTCAGCTGACCAAGATTTCATTCATACAAATGTTTTCAGAAAGCATAAGGACAGCAAAAGCTTGCCCAAATAAACATTCATAAAGGCATTCCCACCAGATACAGTCTCACAGCTGAAGAGAGATTTCTTATTATTATTCATACAGTGGAGGATATAAACAAATATATTTCTGAAAGTTTGCAAAGTTACAAAAAATCTTCTTTTGTATAACTGACTGTAACCTTGGTGACCCAGCTCTGGAGGCAAACCACAGAAAAAAACAAATGACAAATTCCATTTGTCAAGTAATCAATATAGTTAAGGTTTGATAACACAAACAATTGTCTAAACAAGTCAAACAGTCCACTTAACCATCCATCTGAAAAGAAGCTAACATTGACTTTCAGAATCACCTAGCCTCTCTAGCATGGAGTTAAAGGATAAGATGCTGGATGTTCAGCAAAGCAAGAACATCAGGTGGAGAGGGAAAAAAGCCTCTTTGGCTTAACTAGAAATGATGGTTAATAATCTTGGTGAAAAGAGTTGTGGTAAAGAAGTGTGACATATTGTAAAAACAACAGAAAACACTGGAAAATCTATAGAGTTGAAAGAACACTCACGAACCACTGACTGGAAGAGTAAGACAATAAGGCAGTAATCTGAGACTTTATCAGGTACAGCATACATAAACACGTTCATGATTTATAACATAAAATTATTATCATGTAAATATATTTATTTTCAATGAAAAGAAGTCAAGGTACATGAGGACATTGCTCTGCCATCATAATAAACTATTCTCTACACATTAACACATGAAGGCTTTACTTGTCCTTCGCAAAGTTGATTTGACAACAGCTGTAATGTGTAACACTTCTTTCACTCCAGTCTTAAAGACTCATGCCGGTCTTAAAATCGGTCACTTACTGCAGCACACTAGAATGTACAGTCTGGAAGTAAATATGAAACCTAACAAAATTGCACAATTATGTACATTTAATACAGCTGATGAGAATTTTTTGGGAAGCAATAGTAATTTTTAGTGACTTACTTTGGTTCGTAGCACATTTCATGTTCCTTTGCTAGGCTTACATAGTTACCTGAAGTTTCATATTTTATACCTTCTTTCTTTGGCCAAATAGTCTTCGTGACAACTCTCTGAATGGGAACACCTGTAAAAGCACAAAATAGTTAATGTGTTTCTTTTATTCCACTCCGAATAAGTCCAATGAATTTCCCCTCCCCCCCCTTTAGTGGAACAGTTCAATGTTTTTTACTCGTAGTCTACAGGCAAGCTCTAAGGTGACTAAAGAAAGAGTTCAGCATCAATAATAATAAATCCATTACAAAAGGGTTTGGACATTCCCTTGGAGATATTTAGAGATCTGAAAATCATAGAACTTTGAATACAACTGTGCAACCATATCAACGTTCCTTAGAATAGATGAAAATTCCCTCTTTGAGGAATACGTAATGTTACATGTCTGACAATGAGATCAGATCCCAGTGCAAATTAAGGCTTCATAACTGACCTGATTTCTGTCTTGAACTTAAGTCATGAAACAATCATGCAAGTACTCACCTCAGTAGTCTCTTTGACTTTCACAGAATTACAGCAAGAAGCAAGATATGAAATTACAAAAAAACAAAGGTCCTTCTACATATCAGACATTTTTAGCAATGAAGATCTTTTCAAGAAGTTTCAATTTGCTATAGAAATATCTTAATTTTATCACAGGTGTTTTCAATCTCAAAAGCAAAACTGAGCACTTTATTTCAAGTTAGCGTTATTGTGAATGAAAACATTTTGGTTTGCTGAACTGAACCACAGCATTCTGTACTGGTTTTGTGAGGTATCAGTCTGTGCCTGTTGTTGCCCACAGTCCAGCATAGACCAGGGGACTATGCTTTGATCAAACAATATCAGCCATCAGGGGAAACCTAACAGCACTGATGATAGGCAAAAGCGAGCATAAAACACGCGAGCCATACGACAGCTGTCATGCATCAGGATAGCACTGGATGCAGATGCAGTCCAGCACCGAAGCAAAAGCTGTGGGCTTCTGCACTTCTAAGTATTATGCTACTTTCTTACCAGTTCAAAACCAAAAAACAGACTTCTATGTAATGCCCCACAGGACTGGTATTCAACTTTATGCATCCATATGGGAATAAAAAGAACGGCTTTACATATTTCAGGAAAAAAAAAAGAGTGTGTATCAATTTGTTTAAGGGGAAAAAACCCCTTTCAATTCATTTGTAAATTGCATTTATGGTTTATAAAGCCTCAAGATTCTGCTAAGAAAAAGCTTCGATAGCCTGTAGTCTGTTCAATTTCTTGAAATTGAGTGAAGTTTTATCCAGGTTGGGATTTAGTTTACGTGGTTTTCATCACAAGTTTTTTATTTTCAGGACAAAGTTTTATGCGTTTTTATGGGTTTACAGCTCAGGACAATTTTTTTTCATCACCAAAAAAGACACAATTGACATTGAAATTTTTTTACTATTTTTCAGCCTCCAGAGGTGTGCTAGGCATCTCATAGGAAGCATGAATTACATCAGTGAGTTTGCACAGATGAACCGCAGTCTGTAGGTTAGTAAGTATTTTATGAGATCAATTAAAGAGAGATACAAGTATCAGGTGAGATGTAATTTTTTACCTTAATTTGAGTACAAATATAATAATTAGCTCCTCCTCAAGACATTTTAAAACCTATATAATGAAGCAATATTTGTCATTTGGTTTGATTTGGCTGATCGCAGAAAGCTCGATGCAGCTATGTGTATTTCTCAGAAGGTTTCAATGGCCAGAGTAATAAAAATAAATTCATGCTAAGGTTCTTTAGGATGAAACAGAAGAGAACCTCCAAACTGAGCAAAGAAATGGACAGTACTTAAGATATTCTGGGGATAAGGGTGTATCTGAGTTCTTCTTCCACAACTTTTCAAAGCATAGATATCTCAGTCCATCTGGGTACCCTGCAGAAGACAGGATCCTACCGCTGTTCTCTCAGGGCATTCTCAAGCACAATTTGTGATTTCAGATAGCTGTGTCTTTAGGAGTTGTGCTCCTGAAAATAGCTATTGAATCAATTATGAACTGTGCTTGTACTCACTCCTGGGGTATATTCAGGTACCAGGATGGGCAATAGCTCATCCCAGACCTCAGGCATTCATAACATAGATTTTATGTCCCATAGGGACTATGGACAACACTGCTTCCACCAAATTCTGTAGCAAAATTCTCCAATACTTCTAACATAACCAAAAGCAGGTACGTATGTTTATTACTGTCTCTAAGTGCTGCCCTTGAGTTGTAATTTTTGGGATGAGGACATCACTCCAGAAAAATAAACATATGCAAAATCTGTCTAAACAACTCCAACCTTGATATTATTACCTTCTGTCACCAAACCCATCCTTGAAATAACCTATTTTTATGCCCTTCTACAGCTTTTCACCAATTCTTTATCCTTTGCTGCACAAAAAACAGCCTTGGCTTTAATGGGTTGCATGACTTTTATTTCCTCCCTATTCAGTGAATTTCATCTCCAAAGTCGCCACATGTTTTATACTTTTAACACACGGATGTCTGGAGTTGTGATTGTGCCTGGAAGATTGGAAAATATCGACCCTTAGGCTATATCATATGCATATGAGGACTTAATACTATTTAAATAACAGTTAAAACCACAACCTTCAAATACAAATCCAGCTATTAAAATATTGCTGGAGGCAATGTTGCAAGGTCTATACTAATTTTATGCAAGATACAGGAACAGGAGAGAAGGTTGTGTTATTTGAATGACTACATTGTATTCCTCTCTATTTTCTAATTATCACAGATTTAATCAACTTGTTCTGTTTGCATGTTTTGCAGTAACCTTTCCTCTTCCCCTTTTTTCACAGAGAGTAGTTTATGTAACATAGTAAGTTTAAAAAATATGAGCTACATGGAAGACAGAACAGCAACTAAGATACTGTGATTAATTTCATAGACTTCCAGTAGGAAGTACTTAGTTTATCGACACATAGTAAATGAATATTAAAATATGCATACCCCAAGGCTACAAGTGAAAGTAGATAACAGCTGTTGGTCTAAAATGTGGTTCCGTAATGCAGAGATTGGAATAAGCTTGTAATTATGAATTAAAGTTGGAACAGTGAAAAAAAAATACAAACACATTAAGAAAATACTCTTTAGCCTATATCATTTAAAACTGGTTCTCTTCATTAAAAAAAAAAAAGGAGAGGATGGGAAGGGTTTGCTCCTATAGGGTTGAGAAAAAGTATTTGAGCAAAATCAGCAACAATCAGCTTCTGCTTTTAGCACGTTTTTAAAAACGTAAGTATTTCAATTTTTGATAAACAGAATTTCATAGCAGACAGTAAAAAAAATTACCACTATTTACTTTAATGAGAGATTTTAGCTTTGCATAGCATGTAAGTGTACTATCCTTACACACGGTAGCTGGAAAAACAGGAAAAATAACCTGCTTCATTGCCTTAAGTACACTGCTGGCCAGTCTGTTATTCCTTTTACTTAGTGTGCTGTCATCATGTGTGAAAATGTAAGTCAATCTGAAGGGTGGAACTATGTCTAGCATTGAAAAAAAAAATGTTTATCCTCTATTTTTCCTCATGTACATAGTGTAACTACTATTTGTAGCTTATGCTTCAAAATTTTAAAACTTCCTACCCCAGGGAGAAGTCATTAGCAGTTCATTTAAAGCAGTGTTTCGTGGAAGAAAAGGAAGAGGAGATCATTTTACATACAACATCTAAGTTAAATTAGTCTAAAAAGATCCTTTTTTTTGCACTAGGCAGAAGTTCTCAAAAAATAAAAAAATAATAAAAAGTAAGTCTCTTGACAAATGTGTAACTTGGATTTCACCAGCAGCAACAGGCTCACCACTGTCACAACCAGAAGACACAAAGCACAATTTTAAAGTTTACCTAGGATATGAAGAGGAAAGAAAGAAGTATTCATACAAGCTAATTCCAGTGAACAAATTTCGAGGGTAATTTCCCTGCGTACTTGATGGAAAAAGATAAACTCCCCCAAAAGATAATTCAGACCAGCCTGGTTGCTCTGAATCACCTGAGGGCTTTTCTTTCCCATGTTGCTTAAACTTGAAGCAGGCATATGAGGAAATTGAAGTAGGGACATTCTCCCATAACATGAGGTCCTTATAGTTACTACCACAGCGCTATATGCTTACATGAATCATAGGAATCCTTGTCACAGCCTTGCATCATCTCTGTCTTTGGAGAACCACACAGTTGGAGTAAGAGGACAGATCCTCTTATTGTATCTGCAATCACAAAATTACGGATCAGCTATGTCCAAGCAGTTGTGGCAGTTGCATCTCACTTAGCTAACTTCTCAGCCTTTTTGCTTGGCTGGCATTATCACACTTATGACTAGCATACTTTAATAGAAGATGGGCACGAACAGACTAGGAATTATAAGGAACTACTATGAACACAAGAATGCCAGTTAAAAAAAGAAAAAAAAAAAGTATTTGGTCCTACATCATTCAAATTACCTTTTGCAAGTTAACAGAATTTTTGAAACTTGACTTCTGATACACTATAAATTTTAACTTTAAAATCACAAGTAATTAAAAGCACTAAATTTCAAATGTAACACAATAGTCATCTTAATGTTAAAGAAATTTTGACTTGACCTCATCAACAAATGCTTCTTACTTTACTAGGCTAGGCTTTCCACTCAAATGGGGAGAAAAGTCTGTATAAATGACTTTTAACGCCTTCTTCTTTGTTTAATTCTTTTTGCACTGCCTCCTCTCAGAGTGTATATTTCAAGACTAAAAGAGCATGAATTCATGGTAGCTTATGGTTCTTCCCTAAATATCAGTGACTTTCAAGAGACACAGACATCCAGTGACCAGTACCCTTACGAAATGAAGGAAAACGGAACAATCTTTAACAGAGCACAGATGAGTCACCACATCATAACTTTGTTTAATGTCATAGCAAAACCAAAGCTGGTTTACAATATTAGGAAGTATCACTTAGAAGAACCACAGGAGTTTTAATCTTTATCATGTTGCATTTGCTTTCTTATAATTTCCAATAAGTACCTAATTTGTAGAAGACTCTTAAATTCAGTATCTCCTTTAGAGAAAAAATTTTAGTGAGAATGAATGAATTTTTAGACCATTATTGATTATGTTACAGCTAGTGGTAAAAAAATCATTCATTTATGAAGCAGACACTGTGCACCCACTTGATATATATTGATAAGCAAAATCAATTAACCGCTTCTTCTTTAGGACTAGAAGGTTTATTCTATTGGATTGTTCTTTCCAAATGATTGTTTGATTAAGTTTTCTACAAAAAAAAAAAGAAAATACAGAGACAGGAATTAAATTAGAGAAATTTAGTAAATCTTTGCAAGTACTTTACAAAATACCACTCTTTACTTAATAAAGGGCAAGCAACATATTTTATGATTTCCCATTCATTCGACAAAGCTATGGCGTTTGTAATTGTGTATATAAAGCCATCAGTCTTGTAGAGCCATCTTCAGCTGAGCAAGCCCCAAAGCATCCCGTCCATTCTGCTCAGATCTGATCAGCATCTTTATAGTTTATCAGCCTTGGGGTTCAATTTTGTTTTGGATGCTTTTATAAATGAGCACAATCACTGGTGAATCTGTTCTTCCAGATTGCAAAGAGAAAAATCGAGAGAAGAACTTTAGTAGATTACTGTGTCACTGAGGATAAAGTACAAGCACAAATGCACCTAAAGTAGTCTCAGAGATTATTTCATTGGGTGTACATTTTCAGTTTTATTTCAGTAAAATTAGATGATTGTCTTAGTTATTATTGTTTTTGAAGCTATATTCTATCCCCAGGCAAGGTGCATGATCAATGCACTATCTAGCAAAATCAATTTGTTGCAAAGTACTATTTATTTAAAAAAAAGGAAAGAGGGGGAGAGGAGAGTAATGCATAGCAAATGTGGAAATGATTATAAGACTTCCCTCTAGTAAAGCTGAATTTTATCATTCAAGTATGGAAGTTAAGAAATAATATAACTAATCTCATAAACCCTGTATAAAACTATTTCTATATACATATTTAAATTTTAAGGTAGCTGGTGAAAAGCTAGCATCAAGTTTTGTGGCTTCTTTTATTTTTACTATAAGTTTCCAACAATAAATTAATGGGACATATGGTCTTCTGCTATACTGATCAACCACACAAGTGGTTCCATTTGTACATAAACAGGACACAGGAAAGAATACATATATTATAATACAAAAGAGGGTTTGCTTTCTTTTCTGTAGTTGTAAAAAAATCTACACATACTCTGTTTCGTTATTCAAGAGATCATCAATATCACTGAATATCTGATGGGTTAAGGGGAACGTGATTTTCTGAAACAGCAGGAAGGCTGCAGTCTCATGACAGATAGGGTCAATTTTGTTTTCAGAAGCTGTTGATGCTCTTGTGTTATCTCTGTCATGGCCACCATATTAGAAGCATAGTAGAAATCCATTATCCGCAATCTCAGACATTTGCCACTCTGTGTAGTTTTAGGCAACACAAACCTCCCATCAGCTGGAAAATGAGTCTTCATGTGTTTGATGAGAAAAATACTTCTATGAAAATGGTTAATTAGAAGTGGTCAGAATTACTATCACATCTTTATCCAGGATCACCATCAGGGAAATTACAAAAGGTTCCAGAAATACATGAAATTATAATGTTGGATGCTGAGAAGAAATGCAGTCTTTTAATTGCATTATGACTTTGAACACTGAGACCAGTTTCCACCCACCTATTGGTAACTAGAGTATATGTTATACAGAGACTTCAACAACTGATACACACAGGTGTGAATATAACCATTTCATTTTATGACTTGAGCAATAAGATAACTGAGATCTGGAGAGAGAAAACAGCTACCTGCAAATGATGTTGAATCCAGGTGGTTTTCCATCCCTTAAATAACAGTGACCTCAGGACTGGATTTTGAGGCAGACAGCATCTCAATGCTTTCTGCTTAATGAAGCCACTGTGTGGTTGGAACAGCTGCAGGAGAGGAACTCGTTAAATGAGTTAAGGCAACCTCATAGGAATTAAGACAACACATACTTTAGCCCCATGGGTGGAACTAGTTAAATCATTTGATGGTAAAGACCTCTGGCTACCAATGTCCATGTCTTACTTACACACTCCCTATGATTCTCCCTTCAGATCTCTCCAACACCGACCAGAAAAAATGCAGCATTGACAGGGTAAGTGGGCAGATACCATAGTAAAGACAAATCAATGAGCATGTGTAGGCCCCATGTAAAGATATTTTTCTAGCCTGTCTTCTTTAAAACTATCTTCTATTCCTACTAAGTGTTACTGTGTTTTAATCTGCTCTTTCAAAATTATTTTATTTGCTAAGGGAGAAGAAAGAATTACAGCATAATCATTGCAGTCATAAATCAGAATTTTATTTCCACTGAAATTCCAAATTCAGCCCCTTCTTTTCCCCCACCTGCATATTTGAGTTTCAGTCCTTCAGACTGTAAGTTACTTCATACATACATGTGGGCATGGGCACAAAAGATATACATGAACACTTACATACATCTCCAGACATTTGCACAAATATACAGAAGCTTACAGAAGAAAGCATCTTGAAATTTCTCTTCTACTTAATCAAGAATTTCAATTTCCTTAATTTATTCAAGAGAAAAACTGTGAGAGGATATTGAGGTGCAAAAAAACCAGATCACCTCAAAGGCAACCTGTTCTTCCTCTATCTAACAATCCCATATCAAACCCTAATTAAGCACAGTCTTTATCACTGGAAAGATTTTTTTCAAAAAAAAAATAACATGGGTTCAGACAGACAGCAAAAACTCACTCAGAATAATAAGAAGCATGTTCCAAAGATGAATCCATGAATCCATGCCAAGCCACCTAGTAAAGATGTGTGATTCTGCAAATAAACAGCCTGGCAAATTATAGTGACTAAAATAAGGTGCAGTGTCGAAATGCCTTATGTTCCTAACACTAAGTTTGCACTACTCTGTTTCATTGTAGAACATCTGTGACAGACTTGAGGACCCACAAAGACCAGAAAGCACAAGTTTCCAGGGAGAAGCTTCGTCTGCATATGGCACACTACTGTACAGAAAGGAGGAGAGAATTAATAGTTCACAATCTGCCGTAAATGATAGTATCGTCCTGGCCTGACAGTTTTGGGTCAAGGACACAGAAATCAAAATGTAAATTAACACACAGTGAATGATAAGGGGAAAAAAATGCTACACAGGAATTATTAGATGAAGAGATTATGACAAAGGAGTCAGATTCTATTAGAACAGCCACAGTACAACCCTCAAAAGGTACCAGATGCTTTCTTTGCTAGGGAAAACACACTGGTGAAGCATAAGAGATTTCAGTACAAATATTTTCTCTCACTTCAATCCACATCACTTTTTCAGATAGATTCCACTGTGAGTTTTATGTTTAGACATAAAAAAAGGTCTGTAGACTCCTAATATTGAAGTTGAAGACACAATCAAAACAGACAGTATTTTTATGAGTTTATACATATTCAATGATAAGTTTTAATATACGTGTATTTGTCATGCCTATTTTTAAAATGGAATCACACTTTAGAGTATTTCAAGGTAAAAAATGAAAGGTTCACTTTTACCAAGTCTTCGATTTATCTCACGTGTTACAACACACAATATTTTTGTTAGGGCTTCAGCCGCTGTAATCTCTATAGTGGGTAGAAAGAGACTCCAATTAAAGAACAAAACACATAACCACACATATACATACAATTTCTGATTAGAATATGTAATTCTATGTTTTGAAATTAACATTGTAAACTGCAGCACCATGCTATCAAGAAATGGAACAAGTTGACTAGTTTTTCCCTAGTTCAGATTTTCATAAATAATTTTCATGACATGCCTACTTATAAAACAATATCAACTTTAGTACCTTATTACTCCTTCATGACGCACTCAAGCCTGAAAACCTTCAAAAACTCAACTTTTTCTATGAATTATTACGTTAGAATATATGTGTTTTGTTCAATTCTAAGAGAGAAAGATAAGACAACTGAACCAAGTCTGGAGAATGAGTGAAGAACCAATGCATATTTGGAAAGCCATCTGGAAGGTGACATCCCTTTCCAAGGCTTGATATTTTAGATTCTGCCAGTGGAAGACATCTCGTGTTTCTCTGTCTTTTCTCAAGGAAGTTAATTCCTCATTTGGGGAAATAGGAAAAGGTAGAGGGAGATATTCTGGATGAGAAATATAGCATAATTACTAAGGTACTCTTACAATTTCCCTATTTCATACTCCTACTTTTTTTCTCAATTAGTCTAGTGATACAAAGAACTTGACTATGCTTTGACACGATCTCTTTACTTTCATTCTTTATCTTTTGACTGTCTCTCCTAAGATGACAAAAACTCATATAAAGTTGAAAATACAAGGTAACTGTAATATGCAGATACACCTGCAAAACACAAAACTATCTACAAGCATTAAAAAAAAATCAAAAATATAAACCAAATCAGATGATACAGACCAAATGAAATTACCTTAGCAAGAGGCTAGTAGTTGGGATAACACAGATATCTCTAGCCACAGAGATAATGAAACAAGAGCTCCTACATTACACCTGAAAGACCACACCCTCAAACCCATTGAGGGGATACTTCTTGAGGTCTGAATCTCACCTTGTTAGATAGATATCACCTGTAATTCCACAATTTACTCAATGCTCTTTCTCTGATGAAGAAAACAGACAGATCGTGAGTTTGCCAAAGCAATTTTTGTTCAATCTTACATACAATCAACATGCTTTACCCATAAACAAAATAAAAATAAAATAAAACTATAAATTTATTTTTTTTATTTGAATAAAAACCACATATTAAAGAGACTGTAGAAAACACAAAATAATACAGCATATTACTACTTGAGATACCTCTTTGAAAGCTAAAAATACAACTTCAGATGTGTATATAAAAAAAGTTTTATATTAATTAGCTCCCAGTAATAGTAATGAAGTATTTGTTACACAGGTCTCCAGAAATGCTGATATCTCCTTTCCTTCAAGAAGTTTCACCCACTTGTCTATATGTATATGCTTTTAAATTAATGATCCTAGGAATGCATTGCCAAATTCTAAAGTCCTTTCCTAGTATGCATAGTTAAAACTGTCATTAGCTGCTACCAGACATAATTCTTCTTAGAGAAAAGAAATAAAAAAAATGATGCCTTTAGTCACAAGTAAATCCTACAAACTCTGTTGTGAATAGTTTAAGATTTTAATTATAACCTTTAGAACTATAACATGCTTCACTTTATTTTACTGTAAACAAGTGGAAAGAAATACTGTAACACTCTGTATCGCCTTGAAAATAAGTTCTCCTTTCCTGGTTTACGAATAGTAGCCAAGAAATATAAATGCTCATCCCCATGTTCTTTTCCTCCATCCTGATAAAGCCGAAGCACGTGTTTAGCTTCACTAAAAGGAGTGGTGCCATTTAAGTCAATGAGACTACTCACAGTGCATGTCCTTTTGATAAACAAAACATGAAACCAACTGGCCTTTTCTCAGAGTGTTCAGCAACTCCCATTCCTGTCAACAACCAGATACTTTAACCATAATGTTTCAAACAGATGTAATTGTTTAAATGCTCTCTAGGAAGAAAATTTGAGGTTTTCTTTTTTTTAAAGCAAAATTAATTTTAAATTGTTTTAATATAATGAAACTGGCAGTACTAGTGGCGAATGTTTCTTACTTTTGGCAGGTATCCTGCGATGACATTCTTAATTTTGCTTACTTCATTTGGCCACAGTAACTTCCTATTTTTCAAAGAACCAGTTTTCACCCTTTCTTTTTGTCTTTGGGACTGTTCTTGTTTTCACTGATGTTCTACTCCAACTTTAAATCCAGACTTTGGATTTAGGAAAGCCATCAGCACACCTTGATACAAGAATTTATATTTTACTGTTGCAAAAAATTAAGGCTTGACATTTATTCAATATCTCAGGCCTGTATGTCAACAATTTTGTTATTACCAGAGCTTTTTCTACAGATGCAGGTGTGTTACTAGACATTAGATTATTCCAGTAAGTGACAGGCAATGCTTTAAGAACTGCCCTCCTAAGTGGCACAGAAGTCCTGTATAACATAGCACTCTCTCTCTGGCAGTAAACACTAACAGGATAAAAACAGACATAGGTTATATGTGGTGACTTCCAACAGAGAAGGTTCTATCTGGACTAATGCAATTGGTAACTTTCAATGGACTAATTTTCCATAACCATATCTAATTCCTTCTGGAACAACCTATGTTTCTGGCCTCCAGTATCTAATGGCAGTAGTTTAAGTCGTGTCCATACAAAGATATAGCCTTTTGTCTAGTTCGAACTTACCTGAAACCAGCTTTCACATGCCCGGAAGAGCAGGAAAGGTAAGACAAAAGCATCACCACCATTACATGGTATAGCTGAGACAGCAGAAGCTTTTAATCTGGTAATGGAGGCATGATCTCTACCTGTATTGAAAGAAGCTGGTCTACTTTTTGGTGTAACTGCACTAGTAGAGCATTCTAATTTCAAAATAACTGCATCCACAGTAGGGAGAACTAGTCACTGTTTTAATTATGCCAATATAATTAACTATTTATTTATGCTAATATTATCTTATATATGTAAGAAGATCTTTACTGTTCCATTTTAAAGCTCTGACAAGCCTTTAGTGTGCTACATTTACAACAGTACAAGGGATTTTGAGTGTAACCTCAGTGAGGATAGCACCCCTCCATATAATCTTTCCTTTCTCTAAAATAGCCACATCAGCCCAACCAAACCCAAACATAGGTACAAGATCTGGATTGCCTCATACCCTACTTTTAATTCCCAGTTCTGAACAGTGTAATGAATTGTGAAGCTCTCCTGTGCAGCCAAATAAACAAATGATCATTCAGGGAGATAGATGATCTTTAGCAATGATTTGTCCTAACCTCCTAAAGTAAAAGTAGTTTATAAAAGATGTTGATATTTTTTTTTAATCTTCTCTGACTATCTCTCAATGGGAGGAGAGAAGGAAAGAAAGGAAACAACCCCAATGAAACAAACTAAAAAAAAAAACTAGAGAGAGAATCAAACAAAGGGAAATATAAGGTTTGCCTAAGCAAGGGTATATCAGGGCAAAAATTAAGTACAGCTGAAATTCTGCACTTTAATTAACACACACTATTAAGCTAAAGAAAAGCTTCAAGAAATGCAGAAACATATTGGCAGTCAGTCAAAAATATTTAACATGCACAAGAGCCAGCTGAATCTTGCTAGGATACTTTTCTCCCTTTCCAATACACTTTATCCATACTGACTGATTTACCCCCAACCTCCAGAAAGGGAACAATCTGATGCACCAGTGTACACTGTATCCTGAGCTGTAAGTCAGAAAGTAAAACGTCTGCAGTGTCCCCTTTTAAGCAGATGCAATCATGCTATCGAAACAGAAGGAAATTTGCTACAGATTAGCCATTCTCCTCTTGCATTAATAATCAGAGAAAAATAATTGCATTTTGCAGTCATTCATGCTATAGCTGTTGCTTTTCCAGCTTGGAGACTTGTCTCAAAGAATTAGACTTCAACTACTGCACATTAAGTCAATCCTAACAAGCACTGGAAGAAAGACAGGAGTGGACAGTCAAATGTGCCTGTATCAAAGTGTTTTGTGCTTAGGAATTCAGAGAGAAAGCCCAACATGGCTGCTGGCAAAAGGCTTTTTCAAACTCACTTAGAGCTGTGGTAATAGAAGACAAGATGTTGTGGGGATTCACTGGTTGTAGACAAAAGCTTAATAACTGCTGCCATAAGTATCATCTTCTCTGATACGCAGAAAGCTATTTCAAAAAGATATTACTTTGCCTTCAGAATCATACCAGGTAGCAGGAATTCTCAAAGAGCTTGCTCTGAGTATATTCTAAATAGATACTGAGGCATGTCCTAAAGAAGATTAATTCCCACTTGCAATCTGCCCCCATTTTTGTTATCAAACTGTACCAAAAATAGCACCACAAAAGCTACAACAAAATCATTTTAGCTCTGTGATGAGCACTGTTTCCTTGAAATTAAACATGTAACACTGGAACTAAGTTACAGCAAGCATTCGTGTGAGCCCATACCTTCTCCAAACCCTGCCACTAGTGGCTGTTTAATGAAAGAAATGTAAGAAATGGCAAACTTAGACTAATACTTTCTCCAGTATACCTTTTCACCTTATAGTAATCTGTGGTCTTGCAAACTTCTCTCAACCAGAAGGTAAATCACCTTCATGCTACGAAGTAGTTCCTATCTACGCTACATTGTACCAGGCACAGAAGGCTCCTTAGACCCCTGACAGCCTGTAGCAAGATCTGATGGGTTAGCAACTTCTGCTCATATGACACAGACACATTGCTAAGGTCAATACAAGCACCTCAACAGAATATTGTGCAGGCACAGTAGTCTACTCATGTGGTATCAACCTCAAAATTAGGACCACAGTTTCCTCCCTTGTTTAACCTAAGATTTTTATTCCCACTATTAGCAGAAGAGGTTACGGATGCAGCTCTTCAGTGTGTCATAATTTGGTTGAGAGGCAGTTTTGCTGTGAACAGATCACTTAATTTAGTTAGTTATGCAAGGGTATTACACAGTGTATCTGACAGTACAAGGGCTGAGGTTCTACCCCACATATCCTCCAATCTGCTCTGAAAATTCGGCAGTCAGCCTCTATGTGTGTATTGAAACTGCAATAAGCTGTTCACTGTCAGTGAAGGAACAGCACTGTGAGTAGCCATGTAGGTGGTCATTATGAGAGTAAAACATAACCTCTATAATTCTAAAGAAGAAAATACATTGAGACACCATTTTACAACTTAGCAGACAATTTTAGAAATACAAAAGAACATTCACGGCATAGATATTTGTGTTAGCACCGCTCATGTATAACTAAGGAACAATTTGGATTCATAAAGAATGATTAAAGCACCAATTATTTTGACTAAACATGCATCCAAAACCCTCAGGCTGCCATGGACTTTAAAGCCATTAATTCAGTATTTAGCTGTCAGTGTGGAAAAATGTCACAAGCTTAAAGGTTTAACAAACACTTCACAATATTAAAGCGAATGGTCACATTTGAAATTTCAAACTGTTGCATGATTTTATTTATTGGAGAGCGCAGATTACCTTTTGTACACACATTTCTTGCAATATATTCTAGAACAATTTTGTGTTGAGCAGAATCTAATTGTATTTTAAGCTTAAATTTAAATAAAGAAAGAGAGAAAAGACCCCCTCAAGAGCTTCTGGGAACTCATTTACAAAAATCTTTGAGGCTCAGGTGAAAAAAGTTGTGCTCTGGGATTTGAAAGATCTGTGGAAGTGTAAGCTACAAAATCACTTCATCTTGGATGCTTAGAAAGGTGGTTTGGGAAAGAAACTCTGCTTTTTCAATGCCTCAGTGATATATGGCAGTGACACTAATGGCTATAAAACCTTATTAGGGAGTGCTGTGAAACTGAATGTATGAGTTTTATGTGGCAAGATTTGAGTATTCACATTATAGTGGAAAAGAGGACTTGTCCACGTTCATCTCCAGCAAGTAGATTGATTCTGGCAATCTACTCAGGTATATACAAATATCTTGGCTCTCCAGGACTATGGCAGGGGCAAGAAAATGACTCAGCACTCACTTCTAAAGCTCTGGCAAGACTTTCTGATGATTTGATACAAAACAACTTTCACTGAGTCTCAGTTATGTGACCTTTAGAATAAAACAATGTCACAAACAAAGGTTTGGGTACTGCAAGCTTCAGCAATGAAGCAAGAGCAGCGAACCCTTTACATGTCAAGTTAATTTTAGAATTAAGCTAAGTGCTGGTTGCAAATTATCAGACCCAACACTTCACCAGAAGAGATCTTAGGCACTGAGCCACAAATACCATTTGGATCCCTGCCTGTCAGAGTTCAGAGAGCACTGACAGCCCCTCTGCAAGGGCTTTGGCTTCTTGTGCTCAAGGCCTGTTCTGTGATGCTGTAGCTTTGCAAGCTTGGGTCAGAGCTGTGAGAATGCTCATTGGGGTTTCCCACCCTGAGACTTGAGAGCTCTGTCCTCACTCTTCACCTGTTGCAGGTACGCCTGTGCCTAGCCCTGTACCTTGCTGTCCCAACCTGCTGACTTCATTTCCCAGCTTGGCCTCAGCCCTGGCTCATCACTAGAATGTGCCTGACAACCACTGCACTGTTAGATGATCCCAGTTACCATCAGCATTCCTCCTCTGCACTACTTGCTCAAGTACTGCAGGACTGGACAGTGAGGGCACTGCTGTGCTTGCCTTGCCATCAGCCTTAGCCTCTAGCTCAGCTGCAGCACGGAGCAGCCTACCCTGGCTCTACCTGACACCTGCCCCAGGAGGAGAGGAGAACCAGCCTTGTACTAATAATCAGACAACTCTTTCACAGGGGAAGGCATACACCTTGCACTGAATGAGGAAATTGTCCATCTCCCTCTGCACAAAAGGCTATCCAGAAAGACCAGAGAGAAAACAAAAACAGAATATTTCCCCCCTGCTTAGAGAAAAACAAGAGCCATAGTCTGAGGGCTACAGGGGGGGAGTAAGAGTGAAAGGAGAAAGCTAAACCCAGAAGGGCTCACAGGAATTCTGCATCTGAAAGGATGTCAAAGTAAATTCCAGAAAAAGAGGAATTCCTGATTGGAATTTGTCCCTGGAAAGAATCAAAAAGGAGAACTGGAATCACACTGTGAGCCACATCTAGGGATTGTGCTCTGCAAGAGGCTAACTGGCAAAAGGAAGAAGATCTAAACTGGTAAATCCCCGGTGGTTTTAGGTACTAGATTTTCTAGGTGGAATTCCCAGTAATTTAGTTTTCATACACCACAGAAAAGCCAGGAAGCTGAATTACAAGTGTATGTAATACACCCAAATATACCAAATATATATAAGCATCCCATATTAATTTTCAAATCCAACAAATATATTTGATAAGGGACCCTTTTACTCTTATTTTCCTTTCACTTCCCAAACAATGAAAGATCCTATTCAGTTTATTGCCACTGCCATTTGCAGTATCTCAAAGGCAGATCTGTTATTCTAGATTCTAAGTTCACTGCTATTGTTAATGCAGACTTCCCTGAGAGGTGAGGACCATTCAGTTTCAGTAACCTTGAGCATGAATATCACGTAAGCTAAGAATACTTGCATTAAAAACTGCCCTCATCAAAGAAAGAAGAGAGCACTTTCTCTCTATATGAAAATTAAGAGGCTTCAGTGGGCTTGGAAGATATTTTGAAATTGTTTTCACTGTTCTTGCAGGAGATGCATATACACCCTCCAATTACCTATATCTGGTAAGAATGCTCTGTGACAAGCATAGAGAAGGGCACATTCTCCCTGAAAAACAGGACAGCAATGCAGAAATGCATGGTTAGATCTCATTCATTACAAGTATCAAAACCAGATCCTGCTCAGCTATCTGCAACATTCAGAGGATGAGTGCTCCTTCCCTTTTTTTGGAAAACAAGAGAGCGTTCTGCCTTTAACTGGGCGTATAATTTGGTCATTTTGAGGTGCAGGAACATCTTTCACAAGAAAGACACTTAAGTCTGCCTTGTCCATCCAATGTCATTGCGATTCCTGCTACTAATAAATGCTACATTCCTCAGTTGGGAATCATCTCAGTGGCAAAAGGAAGTGTGTGTTATTGCTGAAGCCCCCCAGCCAGTGTACAATCACTTTTTAACTTAAGGTTAAAAAATTAGTTTTCAGTGAAATTAGATACTGTGTGCATCTTAGAAAATCAGAGACAAGGGAAAACCATTTTTTAATGTCATTTCCAAAGCAAAGAAAATGCTGTGAGCAATATTGTATTAAAAATTTAAGTCCTGGAAAAACAAAAGCCTTAAAAATGCATGTTACTAATATCAATTGGAGAAACAGTTTAAAAATATTAAACAGGTTCTTGTTTTTCCATTTAGACAGAGAAAAGAAGATTGCAAATACCTGGTAATTATACTACATACCATAGACTTGTGGTTACTGAAAATAATTACATATATAGTTATGGGCATATGTATCTGCAATTGTTCTTTAATATAATGAATATAATGAATAACTGAAAGATGTTGTCTATTTGTATATTTAAAGATATTTGTATTTTTTGCTAACACACAGTATAATCATATGAATGAAACATAGGTTCCAATGCAGTCAGTGATAAAATACCATTGCCTTCAATGAAGCCAGACTTGAATATTTCTGTATGTACACCCATACAGTCAATATATTCTATTTTCATATGTTGAAGCTTCACCTCACCCAAGAAGTTGAAGTCTGAGGGAATCTTAGATGCCTGGGCCTTTGAAAATGTATAACCAATAATTTTGTGCAAAGATGCATCCAAAATGATATCACGGTGATGATAGTTTCTTCTGGATTCACAGTTCTGTATCAATTCAACTGTACACATGAGCCACAGCCTGAAGGTACAATAAACTATGCAAGTTAATAAGAGAGGGTTTGAATTTTTGTTTCAAACAAGCGTTTAGTTTATAGTAGTAGGAATATATATGAACAAATAGCACAGTACAGTACAAGATCATAAAAGAGATGGCTCTTTTAACTGAATTTTATCCTTCCCTTGCAAAGATGGCAAAAAAATTCATTTCTTTTATTTGTCTCAGTCCAAAAATTCACTAGAAGTCCTGACATCAGTGGGCTTTGGATCAGGTCAATCAGGAATGCAATCATGCTCATGTGAGAAAATTAAAATAATTTTCATTTAAAAAGATTCAGAGGATATGAAATAAAAAACATGTAACATATTGAAAATATCTGTATCCATCAAAATAACTAGGACATTTTGAGTATATTCCACCCTAAACTCTCAAGAGACAAAGCACCCTAACAGGAATCAGAGTACATGCAAACCTTTCCAATAGGAGTAAAACTAGTTAAAAACATTGAATAAATAATCGCAATCACCTATTTTGATAAAAACACTGTTGGACGCGCTGTTTATTTCACATTATTTATTAGGGACAAACCAATGACAAAGATCTGTTTTGTCACCAAAAGCAAGTCCTCTTGGATTGTGTAAGTCATTCCTATACTTCTGTTTCTGGATTTTATAAAGAAATAAGCAAGCTTCTTGTCCCTTCTGCTCCAAAACTAAACTACATCAATGGTTGAGAAATCTTCTAAAATCCATCATAATGCATTACATATATATTCTTCTGCAAACATTGCTAATGAATTTTATAATCCATTCTCTCTACCTAATATTTCCATGTTTACATGCATTTCATATATTCATGCAGAAATATCTTCCTTTTTTTTTCATTGGGCAAAATTATCAAGAAACCATATGGTTTCTGAGGATAAATTATCCTCAAAATATTATTTTCTTGGTGTTTTCTCAATTATAACATAAACCTAAATCTACACATAGACATCAGACATCTAAATTTCCACATGAAAGCACTTTAAATGAAGACAGTTGAAAAATATATACAAGCAAAGTTAATCTTGTACTCGTTTTGCAAAATACCTTTCAGCTTCTTTAAGTACCAGAAATACTAAATGGATCTGGAAATCCTCAAGAAATACACATTATAGAGAGTCAATAATTGCAAGGAGCATGATACCGGTAGTTCGGCACCTTAGCACCAGTATTTCATGTAAGTTGGCAGCATTTAGTCTTCATAAGAATTCCAGAGATGCCTTTTCAATGAACTGACACTGAAAAACGTAGGTTCCTGTCTTCTATTACACATATGCAATGTTTCTTTTGCATTAAATAAACTAAAATGTGAACCCAATGTACACAAATTAGGCAGCAACGAAAGCAGCACAGATCTACGTGAAAGTTTCTAAAAACACAATCACTACTGAAGAGAAAAGCAAATAATCAAAAACAGTTTTGAAAATTGGGCTTTTTCTTTAAATCTAAAGGTTTTCTAATGTTTTTCTAAGTCTTAAAAATCCCAACTCTTGTTACCAACTTTCCCTTCTTTCTTAAGTAAACCAGATTTTGTCAGATTCTCAATTTGCTTGCTAAAGAGCTATAGTAAGTACAAGGCTTTATTCAAATGCCACTCTTAGTAAACCTAACACTAAAATGAACTGTTAGAAAGTTACTAGCAAATCATAATACAGTAGTTAATTCCCAAAAAATAAACCTGAGATCAGTTGCAGGCTTAAAGACAGGATGTCTGCCACTTCTGTCTGCTGTTTTCACAGGACCTAATGGAGTAGCACTATAATTTCCTCTATTAGCTGCTGTTACAGCACCAGAATCAAACAGCAGTGAACGATAAGAAATGGAAAACACTGTAAATTTTAGGAGAACACCTGTCACTGCTTACATACTACATTTTATCAGTGACTTGGTCCCACGAGAAGTCCAACACCAGATAAAACAACTTGCCAGAAAAACTGTAAGAGGGAGACATTGATGAATTTCCTTTATATTAACAGAGGGAAGCACACCTAGGTAGAACTGTATGGAGAGAGTAAAAAGAGCAAAAGAACTAAGACAGTCTGGTCTTGCAGAAGCTAGTGTTTTATGGCTGGGATTTTCTAGTGCCAAACAAGCTGCCATTTCCAACAGAAGTTTTTCTAATAGTTAGGACATTTGTAACGTCTCCCTTCTGCACAGATTCTCCCACTTTTGGAAATAAACATGTTCCCACCATAAACTTTTATCAGCAGGGGCATTAACAATGTATTTTTTCTTCTATCCAAGTGCTTTGGTAGAAATGTGCATAAAATTATCATCTTTGATGCCTCTAGATTTTTTTGTCAAGTAAGTTAGCTGAAATTAGGCAAATAGTTAAAAAGTTAACACTGGGGAACATATATTTGCAGGGAAACCTGGAGGTGTTAAGTTTTGTTTGCTTGTGAAGTCCTGCTAAGCTATAGTAAGCAAAGGTTTTGCTGTTTTCTTCCATTAATAAATCTCAGATCATTTACAAAGTACTTATATTGGTATTTAGAGGTAGCTTTATGATCCTGGCATCTAGACTTCTGAAGCCAGCTGAAAACACTGGGACATAAAGTCTAGATCCAATGATATGGCTAATGACTGCCTCCTTCAGTGCAAATGTTTCACAGACTTGGTTTTTAAGCTGCCTTCTGCAGAACTCGGTGCCATCCCAAACTGAAAGAACACTGATTTTTTTAAAAAAAAAGATCCATGCAGCACTGCACCTACAGCATTACAAGTATCTTGCAAAACTGCCTCAGCAGGTCAGCCAGGGGACTGGAGTTCCTTAGGCAGGCCTCAAGGGCTGCCACTATTTGGTAAAGAACCTCAGCAACCTCTGGAATAAACCATGCCAGAAAGGTGCAAAGGTGGTTTAAAATTCTCTCAGCCCACCTCCTCATGGCCCAGAATTGCTGTTCAATCCTATAAAGAAGCTCTCCCAGAATATCTCTTGCTCGGGTTGAGTAATGTGAAGCAATGTTTGGTTTATTTATCTACCTTAGATGAGAACCAATCCCAAGACCATCAGCACATTGTTAAGTAATTCCTTTCCCATGAGAAGAAAATTATTTCTTTCCTTATTTTTAACAACCTTCAACCAATGCGAGGGTCTTTCTGGCTGCAAGGAATTACAGAGTTGCTGCTCACCTAAAACCTCTCACTATTTGCAAAGAACATTTTTAGTATGCACTACATTCTTGCCTTCCTTTAAATGTTTCTATAATTAAAGGCAATGCTGCCAAAAAGATATTCCAAGTTGAATAAAAAATATTTATTGGGATGAGTAAACTGGCTAATTATTTGGGTAATCTCACACAAATGTTTTTCCCATAAGTTATGTTGAGGCATAGAAAAGGTAACCCCCAACTCAGGCAGAGAAAGAAAAAGAAAATCAGTGTTAAAGCACAGCCATTAATTTGAAGTTGGTACACAACACTACATTTAATTTTTTTTCAGAGGAAACAGAGATAAATTGTAAACAGACATCTCTGCACAGTATCACAGTATCACAGTATCACAAGGTTGGAAAGGACCTCTGAGATCATCAAGTCCAACCTATAACCCAACACTAACACCAACCATCATCTAGACCATGGCACTCAGTGCCACATCCAATCTCCCCTTAAACACCTCCAGGGTCGGTGACTCCACCACCTCCCTGGGCAACGCATTCCATGCACACACATAGAGAGTTATTGCAAGATTGCAACTCAGCTGTTCAATACAACTGAAAATACACTCACGTGCAGATAAAAAAAAATTAAATAAACAGATTCAGACTGTGGCACTAAGCCACTCGCCAACCTCAGCAAGAGCTCCTGGTGCTATTAAGCTCTGTAGATTCCATTGTATCACCTCATCAGAGATGTGGGGAACTCTCATTTCTGCAAGGAAACAACTCTGCAGGCTAGTGTTATCTGAACAGTCACACAGCTTCATCTCCTTGTACCACATTTACTTATCATGACTTATTCAGCTACATTTTGATTTAGAGAAATCCAGACTGGGATAGGGGAGCTGAGAGAGATAGCAGGGGGTTCTGTTAAACAAGGCTGTTAAGGGATTATTTGGATGAGCAACAGTGCCCTTCCCCTTACACAGAAGATATCTGCTTCTTTTACACACCCTAAGTCAAGTTCAAAACATAAAAGAACTGGCAAAACATTAGGTCTGCTTATGCAAGCCAGAAGTTATACCAACTCCTTGACATTTGATTATGTATTCATGTGTAACTTCAAATGAGTCATTTCATCCTACCACCTGGTTTCCAGAATTCTCATCCCCCACTTGGTTTTCTTAAGAAGGTCTTCTTGTTCATCTGAATGTTTTGGGTACTAATTGGCAACGAATTTCCCTTCCACTGCTTTTCATTCTGTGTTTTCTTGGTGGTCCTTCATCTAAGTCCATTCAAAGACAGTTTTGCTTGCCAGGTACTGAATGCCCTTGAGCCGTGTTACATCATCCACAACTGCAAATAGTTTGCAGTGATCTCTCTTGGCCCAACTTTAATAAGAATGCTGTAGAAGGGGCTGGTGATTCTGTTTTGGATTTTAATGTTTGGGTTACTCATGTTTCTATAAAACTGCATATGGATCACAAGATGTCTGCTGAACTAGATTTATAACCTTTATATAGGAAGTTCATCTTCACCGAGACATGATTTCTGCTATGTCTGGATCATCTGCAAAGCACCCTATCAAGGCCTCAAGCACTCCAATGGCAAATACTAATTATGCAATAGGATGAGCAGTCACACACCTTCACCTTTCCATACTTGTGTTTCAAAAATATAGCAAAGCACGTTTTTTTCCTCCAAAAGTCTAGACCTAACTGCTGCTAAGAGCAGTATGCAACATCTTAGAGCAACACAAAAAGAAAGACATCACAATAATAAAGAAGGCAAAGAGGTTTTATCTGAGGTAACTGAAAAAAACCCAGCAGATGACTTTCAAGTGGTCATGGTAGAATCTCAGCCACAATTCATGTCAGACATTAACAAGCTCAGGTAAGTCATTCACTCACTAAGCCAAAAGAATAAGGCCCAGCTAACATGAACAAAGCTACAGAAATGAAATTAAGGCAAAACTTAGACAAATACCTTGAGCTTTTAAAAAATGAAAACGGTTCCAGGAAGCAATCTCTGATAATAGCAATGCTATATTTACTCATTTGAGCCTTTTAGCTGCTAGACAACGCAGTAAAAAATCTTAGACAGAATGTGCCCACCATGCTCTTTGAAAGAAAAAAATTATGTCAGTAATGACTTTGGAAAACTTGCATCAGCTATTTGGTCATAGGATGAACAGAGTATAATTTTTCATATAGTCTTTTCTTCAACAATAAGCTTAATCCTCCTTAAATTTCTGAGAGGGTTGTACTGTGAAATGATGAGAAAAGAAGAAACAGTGAAAAGAGATAACAATTTGGGTAATACCTTTCCAGAAGACAGTAAAAGGTTTAAACCTGTGATCAAGTCAGAATTGTTCATTCCAAATAAGGAAGCACATCAAGAAGATGTGGTGCTTTACCTGTGAAATATCTATGCAGACTCTTTTAGCCAATACTTCGCATATTTTGCTTATAAAAAAATCACATATGGTTTGCTAATGCTACATATCAAAAGAAAAACAAACACAGAAACCTGGTTCCCCTTAGATTGTTATCTGTATTAAATAATGGCTAAATGCCCTGCCGGCTTAATTCCATTAAGTTCATTGGAGTAATGCCAGGAAAGAATTTGGCCCTAAGCATTTAATGAGCCTGTTACTTGAAAGATTAAGGTCCAGATCTTCCTCTGGTATAAGCTGGTATAATTTCATTGGCTTCCATGTAAGTATGCCAACTCACAATAGCTGAGGATCTAGACTTACAAGTAAAGCTACTCTTGCCCTAACAAGTATTTGTGGCTCATATCCTCATATGTGTTCAACTTGTCAAATATTCTTGCAAAGATCAAGCCTAACCTACAAACCTTTCTCCCTGAAAAAAACCCAAGTGGTAACTTCTTTGGGTTTTATGTATCACTTTAACAACATGGGATTCTCTTTCTCCTCTCCTGAGCTTTCAAGTAAGGATTTTGCCAAATTCATACTCTTAAGCTGTATTTACTTTAACTCTGAGTATCACAAAGTCACATTAATGCAAATATTACTTCATGTTCTATTCTCACACATGTAAGAGCTATAAGCCATTTCTATAATTTAAGTCTATAAATCTTTGTCGTATTTCTTTACAAGAATATCATCCTGCACCACAACAATGCTGGAAAACAAAACTAATAATGTACACAGCTTACATTCATTCTCTGATGAAGGGTTATTATTCTGCATGCAATGACATTCAAAACCAATATTATTCTTCTTCCTGTTACTCAGTAGAGATCAACTTAGGTATGTTTATCAATTTTTGCTCATGGTTATGACCATTATTGCAAAAGCTAACTCCAGTCCAAGGCTTTAAATTAACAATTGCAAAATACAGTAAGCATCCTTCATACTTTATTCCATCTGAGCTGTCTGATTTAATAGAAGTATGACATTTCTGATCCTTCTGAATGTGCTGGAAAGCAAAGAGCTGGAGTATCAGCTGATGTATAATAAATCAGCTTAGCTCCATTAAAGTTTATTTACATCTCTAAAAATCTACCCCCTTAAAAAAGACTAAAATTGTTCTTTGTCTAAACCATGTCAAAGATTTCAGGCAATGTCTTGTTAGTAACATCCTTGAGATTTTTACCAGAATTGAAGTTACGGCTAGTTCCTCTGCCAGATTTCTGCTTTGGGGTGGAATCTAGGCAAACACCAAATGGGGAAGTTTCAAGAGAACAGAAATGTAACATCATCACATTAAAACTATATAGGAAGATTTTAGTAAATTCTCAGTAACTGGGATGAAACTCACTGACTTAACACATAACCAGACTTAAAAGATTTGACATCTGGATAGTCCATAAAGTTCTAAGCACCATGGATTGTATTGGTTGATTAAGAATAACTCGCATAATCATTTTAATCTCTCCAAAATATGCTGATGGAAACTCTAGATAAGAATTGTCATTCGGTCTTCACTTAATTGAAGATTTTTCTGAAATGTATGAAGGAAGTATGCAAACAGTGCATTTATGTAACAGGAATGGTTAGCAATACAGCATTAGGGCACTCTGGGGCATGTTTTATTGGTTCATTAAATCTTGCCTCAGGTGTGTCCTACCACTCGAGGCAAGTATTAATGGACCAATAAAAAAGACCCTGGAGTGTTTTAATGTCATAATACTACAGCTGTCTACATTTAAATTAATTTTTAAAATAGCTTTTAAAAATAATTTTCCTTGGTATTTAATATGGCCTTCCACTTTGTAGTAGAAAGATGAAATCGGTCGAAAACACAGAAAAGACTATTGTCTAATAAAAATATAAGTACTTTCTCAACAGTAGAAATGTTAACCTCTTCTACCTCAAATGCCTCCCTCATTTTTCAGAGTTCCACTTTCTCATGTTTATGGTTCACTTTCATATCATAAAACAACTATGAAGGACAGCTACGTAGACCTGACTTTTTCCCTTATTTGAATCCATCAGCATCAAGTTGTTCCTCAAAGCAGCTTCATTTCAACAAACTTAAAACAGGCTTAATTCCCTTGACACCTGCTAAGTGAAACAAGAATCTTGTCAGTTTTACTACAGATAGACAACCTGACAGTACGTAGTAAAAACTGCAAGACCAGTTTTAGCCAGCAGAGAATGCAGAACAGGAAAGCACAGATCTTGGAGACAGACTGTTTTGGGGAGGAAGAAAAGGAGGAGCAATAGCCAGTTTAAATTATGAAATACCCTGTTTCACAATTTCTGCAAGAAACAGCACACTCCCACCACTGCCACTTTCAGAACAGCAAAATAATTGAACTCTGAAGAAATTTCCTCCAAGTGCACTGGGGTTTTTGCCAGCACACTGATAGACACAGCCATGCTACAGAAAACAAGCTGAGTAGGAATGGCTAACCTACGGATAATAAACTAAAACCATAAGTTAACTTAGTAAGTAAGTTATTTAAGTTGATTAACCACGAGAAGAGTTGATGATGCACTATGTCCCTTCATTCTTATGACAATAGATTTTGTTTGTGTTTTTAATGACTTTCTCTTCCAAAATTCAAGTTGTGTTCTAACAATACACAGATGAATAAAACAACAGAATCAAAAATATCTCAGGATTTTCCCATATCAGCCACTGACTAATGGGTTGTCTCCAGTCTGGCTCCAAAGCAGATATGCTGTTTTTCTTGCAAGAATAGAAAAGTTTTATAAATTAACAGTAAGTAGAAAGGCCAACCTGCCTACAAAGAAATTGTTTGTTTCACTAATATAGTGCATAAAAATTAACAATTCCAGGACGGGATGCATCTCTGAGTTGATTTCTAGATCCAGAAGCATAAATACCTTCCAAATAATGACCAAAAATTTTGTGCAATCCATATGTAAATACCCAGACATTACAGATACATAGGTATTAAAACACTCTGTAAGATATCATTGTTGCTTACTGTACATGAAGTGTTCCTGAAAGAAAATGTAGAAGTACAACTGCCTCTTTTCCTTTAATTCTGCTTGCTAAATCCACCAAGAGACCGCACCTAGAGCTGTATTTCTAGTGCAACCACTTGAATTCACATTAGATTTATCTCACCCTATAAAAGCACAATTCATTAAACAGACTGATAAAACTGGTCTGTTTAAACTAAGGCAATTTTATCACAGTCATTTCAATTATTTAACACTGCTTTCTTAAATCAGTACTTAAAGCTTTCCTTTGACAAGTATTCTTTTAAATAAATGAGCTGTAATTTAAACAATGAGAAAATAATGACCTAGAACAATATATACAATTAGAGAGATATTTTCCAAATATAAATGTTCAGGATTTTTAAAAAGTTATACACAGTATCTCAGGCAACAAACACTACTTACACACTTGAAGCAGCTTTCACAGTTGACAGTGGGATCATCCAAAGAAGTTCTAACCCAAACTGTAACTCCTAATCCCAAAGTTTGACAAGGTTTTACCACGAGTATGCTGTTAGGCAATTGTCCAAAGACTGTCCAACCCAATTTGTCCAATCTGTTCAGGACAAAAATTATGGAAACATTTCACTATTGCCATGAAGCCAGTCTGCATGGACCTGCAGCAGACTATATGAATTTGAACCAGGATAACAGTCGAAGCTCATAAACCAACTTTGACAGAAGGCAAGCAAAACTCTTCAAACACTCTTGTTCTTCTGGTAATTTTTTTTTCTCTTTCTTGTTAGAAAAGGTTTCGTAAACAGAAGACCTACCCAAGGACTGCATCATTCCATTTTTTACATCATGCAACTTCACTGAAATCACTGAAAGAAAGTAAATGTGAATTTTTAAAGAACTGCTATTAAAATGCATTAGCATTGGAATGATCTGGACATGTTTTCCCTATATTACAGCTAGTATCTTCACTCTTATGGCATTTAAAACAAATTCTAGATCTTCACAGGACATAAGTCACATACCTAATTTGCCTAACTCCAGATCAAGGAGAGCAAAATGAAACACGCATTTCAGTTTTAAGACTACCTGCAATAAAGCTAGGTAAGTCTCCCAAGTCAATTTTACTCACTCCTCATTGAAGCAATTCCCTGTACTTAAATCACTATCACTTATACCCACAATGAAATGCTGAATCAAATTTCAGCCACAAGAGAAATACGTTGCACGACCTCCATTCTAAACAGGATTTCAGGCTTCCTAAATGAAATAAAGTTTCTCATCAGGTACCTCCTTTGACTTAATCAAGTACAGGTAAGCATTCAGCATGCTGTAACAATTCAAATTTATTTTTTCCTTGTTCAAAAACAGAGCAATTAGCCTTCCAGATATTTCAAAGCGAACAACTACCTTCATCCAGCCCTGAACCAAAGAGATGGTTTTGCAGCGCTACCCCTCTAGACCCAGTATCGGAATTTTCCTGCTTTGTCATCCTTATCAGCAGCACTCCTGTATTTGGGAAAGTCTATAAGCCCTGATAAATAATACATAATGATACATTTTATGTACACAGGAACCACAGTAATTACTTTCTCTTGACCATGTGCATTGACATATTCCCATTCTTGGCTTGAGGTGATCATCATGCTACAACTTTTTGTGGCCTAACATTATGCCTAATCCTGAAAGACAGTGAGCACTATCCAGTTCCTAGGAACATCATCTGTTGCCTCAAGGAAAATACTCAAATTTCATAATTCATAAACACCTGGTTGCATCAAGCTCAGATTTTAAACCTGAGTCAAGATTGTGTCTTAATGCAAGAACAGGAACCTGCTTTCATGGAAGCAAATTAACAAAATAATCTCCATGCTTGGTCATGTCATAGTATTATATAAGCACCCACTGCAACCACTATTAAACCTACTATTAAATCATACTAACATTTTACTACCTCACGACTTTGAAGGAAGTTAGTGGAGCTGCTCCTGCAGTAATAAACTCTTCAGCCTGAGTGATGTTGGCAGAATATGATCCTCACTGATGTTCAGATCATCACTGTCATTGCTGTTGTCGACTATGTAAGTAGAGTGTTTCTGTCACTGATTGTCTTTTTAAGCATATGAGTAATAAGAAACGTGTGGCATAAACAAATTCCAAAATTTTCAAACTTTTCAGCTCCAGTAATTCTGAACACAAATTCACAATTTGCTTTCAGACCACAAAGTTTGTAATATTGACAAGAGATTCATAAATTGTTCTGAGATTAAAAAGAATATTTGTGTGTTTTAGTTTATACATACTATTCCTACACCATCAGCTGTGGACATATAGCCTTTGAAAAATAAACAGATTTATGCACTTGCTACACGGACTCCTCTGCAGTATAAATACATTTTCTGCTAAATACAAAAATGGTGCACACACACAAAAATATACACGCACTGAGGATTAGTTATAGAGGAGCTAACAGAAAGACAATGCCTCCTGGGTTTACTGAGCAAGTGTAATTTCTATAATGAACCTTTTTTTTAACCCCTGAAAGTTTTAGACCCAGGAAATAATGTAAAAGTTTTAATAAGAGAAAGCAGTACAGTGGCAATTCAAGAGAGAATTGATCCCAAACAAATGAATATTAAATAGTCACAACATCAAAAGAAAGCACACGCTTGTTGCTTTAGGAAGGGGGGAAAAAAGCCACACCATTTTCAACAGTCATCAAAAGCCAAAAAATGACACAAACCCACCATTAGTGTTTATTGATGATAACTACATACGCTTCTGTTAGTATTCCAGAGCCAGCCCTGCCATAGTAATGTTTATTATTAGTCTTTGTAGCTGTAGGCTGCTAGAGGCTCACTGTGTCTATCCCTTTCTCATCATTTTAAAAAGATTAATCTTTAGACAATGATCTGCTGATACCATTAATCTTAGTCTTGAACTTCTTTGTTGTTTTGCTCAGTAATGAACAGTACCACAAAATACGCCTTGCTTTCAAAAACAACAGCGATCTGATTTGTTGGACTCTCCACTGTGAGTAGTTTTTCACTGCAGCACAATATCAATGTGAAATGCCAGCCTAGGTGGGACAGCGTTATTCTCTACGTCACTGCCCCATTTTTATACCAAGCCAACTCCATTTATGTTAATAACAGTACTCTCAAGTGGAAAACTACAGTGTCAGGGTTTCATGTGGACTTCATGAACACAGATGGTTTTGGAGGTCAATACTGTATATCAGAAAATAGTATAGAAGTTTTCATCTTCTTTTTATTGCAGAAAAAGAGAGAATCTTTCTTTGACAAGGAGTAATAAGTTTTTCTAGAATCACTGCTCAAACGTTCATCTGGTCATATATTTCCCCTCAACAAAAATTCTAGAATACACCTCTCTGTGAAACTTCTGTCACTTCCCCTTTTATTTCCTTTTTTAAAATAATATTTTTAAATACACTAAAAATTGAAAAGTTTAATTTTCAAGACTTTTGTTTTTTCCCACATAGAACAATTTTCATTACAAACAAAAATCGGTGAAAAATCCAGTTCTCCAAACAGCAACACTATTCCTCCCTGATTAGCCCAGGTATAGGAGGGGACTATTCACTCAAATCAAAACAAATCCATCTTTCCAAATGCAGGTTACACTGCTGGCCCTGCAACAAATTATCTGTGCAATCTGTAAGTGAGATACTAAGAACCTGATTCAGCCTGCTGGTGTGCAATCTGGAGCCAAGATTTGTAAGGAGTTCCTTTTCTATGTACAAACGAGGGTTAGGAGGTAGAAGCTGAATGGTTGAAGAAACAGAGATCCGTATGTCTCTGCAAACCACAAACGTAGTGGAAGTGATTTCCCATGTTCCTCCCATCTCTGTTCATTTAAAGATCAAACACAGCTAGGCTTCATTCCCTACAGAGCACTTCCTGGTGCTCTTTGGCTTATCCAGAAGTATGGTTGTTCCTGTGGCAGAATGGGTACAGGACAGCCCAGTTTCTGACTTCCCCGTTTCATTTTCCCATCTATTACGGAAGGGAAACCGAATTACCTTCCACTTGTACTGCAATGGAGAATTCACCAATTAAAGCAATGTTCAAATGTTGAAACCTTGACATATGAAATACAGTAGGCTCCAGAAGCAACAATAATGCAGATGTTCAGTGAATATCTTGCCCCAATATGCTACATTTTCTTCTATAAAACATAAAGCCACCTCTTCATGTGATACAATGGCATAATACAGTTCTTTCCCTCTTTTTTTCTTTTCGTGACATGGTCATTTTTAACACCAGAATATTTACATTGCATTTTATAAACATATAACATATTGTATGAAAATAAAATATCTTGAGAAGGTATTTTAAAGGTTTATAATCAGAAGAATCTAAATCTGAAAAAACTCACAAGTTCCAAATGGAGTTTCTTGAATGAATACAATCAGGCTTCCACATGATTCTTTAGAGTTTAGTGGCCTAGAAGAACCAAGATGAAAGGCAAGAAGAACAAAAAGTTGGAGCACTGAAAAAGTATAAATAAAGTGGAAAAAACAACACAGATGACAACAGAAGAAACATCAGAAAAAGATAAGCATCCACTCCAATGCAGTCAGCGAGGTATCCAGCAAAATTTCACTGAAGACCTTGTTTCCAAGTTTTGTTTTTATTTTTAGACCCTTTTGAAGATTTCTAAAATATTCAAGCAATGCCTTTGAAAAGCTGTAATTGTGATATTAAATTTTATTGAAATTTCCTAGGCACTGATTTGTGTACAGGCTCTTATACCAAGTTCCCACGAAGCCGTAAAACGTTTAAAATACTGTCTGTGCAAATGCAAAATTTATGAATTCACACATCTCTGGTTGATTTATGTGAAATAATAATGCACTATTTAATGCTTAAACATGGCTAGGAGCAATGCTAGGCTATCAAGATGTACAATGAAATAATAGATTTATAAGACGGATAGCCTTCCTGCCTAGAGAAGCTTGTTTAAAGGTGTTGTACAGATATATTAAAGTATATGTAATTTTATACTAACTTAATGCTGTAGGCCTATACTGCAAGCAGTAAAAGATTACTGCCACAGTATTTGCAATAATAAAATGATCTGCTATTCGACATAAGGTATCAGAGGAGTGAAAAAAAAAATTCTTTATGATTTCAAAATTTTACTCCTCTCTTTTGATTTAATTTAAACATTTAACTGCTATCTTTGCATTTCACAGCTCACTGTCATCAACTCTCATCTGATTTATCAAAATTGCTTTGCTTCACCTTCTAAGGGTGAGATTTTGTCTTTCTAAGTGACACTAAATAACAACATATTCAATGTTTTTTTGGGGTTGAAATAAAAGGCACTTTACGTGGGACACGGTACATCTGTCAGGAGCTGAATTCTGCTGAGGTGGAACTTACCACTATGACCTTGTGAGTGCTAGCTTCCATTAGCTATGATCTCTTTGTAAGGCATGCAAAGGTAGCAGGATATTGCCCTTAAATAGACAAACAGCATGCAATACTGCACAGGGACTCACAACATTGACTGATATTAGTTGGACCACTGGTAAAACAAAATATGAAAAACAGAGACTTAGCATCACATATTTAAGGACTTGTATTATTAATTCAATGACAGGTAGCCACTCAAATACATGCTGGAGCAGTACTTATGGACCTACACAGAATATCCTCCCATGTTCACGTTTCTTTTTCTCAGAAGAGGTCATAGATTGGGTTTGTTTGTTGGCAACTAGGACCACACAGCCATTCTCTCTCAATCCCACATGCTCCAGTGGGATGGGGAAGAGAATCAAGAAAAAAGGAAAACTCATGTGTTGAGATAAAGACACTTTAGTAGGACAACAAAGGAAATCAGGAAAACAATGTCAACAATAGAATATTCAAAACAAGTGATGTGTGGCAAACTGCTCACCACCTGACAACGGACACCCAGCCCATCCCCAAGCAGTAACCCCTGTACCCCAGCCAACTTCCTCTTTATATATTAGGCAGGATATTATATGGTATCAAATAACTCTTTGGACTGCTTAGGTCAGCTGCTTGGTTATGCTTTTGGCTATGCTCCCTTCCCAGCTTCTTGTACACCTGCTCACTAGCAGACACGGGAAACTGAAAAAGTTCTTGATTTCTTAGCAACAACTGAAAACATCAGTGTATCATCAACATTTTTCTCATACTAACTCCAAAATACAGCAACTGCTGAGAAGAAAATTAACTCTATTCAAGCTGAAACCAGGACAAATACTAAACAAAATGCTTTTAAATAAAAGGCCATTTTAGGCAACTTTCACAGTATAAGTGTATTTTCACAAAAAAAAATTGAATAGAACTTTACTCTTGGAAAGAAACTCACATTACAACCCAACCACAAATTCTTGCTATGGCTTTTTTTTTTTTCTGTGTTCAGTCTTAGCCCTGCTTATAAATTGATCTTGGCTAGGTTTCATTTTTTCTGTATACTATCCAAAGATGTTTGGCTCATATTTTCAGAATTTCAGTGTATGGATTTCTCATGAACCATTCACAAAAGAAATAAGAACTCAAGCCAGGCCATAGAGATCTTATTCACGCTGCTCAGTTTTTAGTTATTCAAGTGTGATTTTGCGTAAGTCAGTGAAAAGGAGATTAAATGGAGTGCAAAAACACTTGATAGGCAATTTTATTTAGTAGACACAAAAAAAGACCACACTGTAGTTCTCCTGCAGATGTACAGGACAATCTGAGCTAGACAACATTCATGTCCAGCTGAGAAGCATGAAACAGGCAGTTGTCCAGTTATCAACTTCAGGGGGTTTCAAGAAAGTAAGGATAAAATGCATATTTTCTAATTTTAAACATTTGCAAGGCAGATCACTGCTCATGAACCAGCCAATTGTAGTTCTAGGTTCAATCTATCTTATATTAAAATGAAGGTCAAGACAAATAATATCCTAGAGAAGCATGCCCGTTTCTTTACTAAGAGCAGAAACTACAGGGTTAGTTTCAGAGTTCTATACTGAAGTCTAAAGACAAGATGTCTTAAGACAAAGCCTTTAGACCTTGATCAATACTTTATTCAATCTTAAGTGTGATTTAATAAAGAATATAGAAGCTATATGAAGAGTTTCTTATACAGAATAATTGGTGTTAATGATGTCTCCCAGGTCTCTGTTATTCCAAGGAAGGAGGGAGGTAAACCAGAAATCAGTGCCTATACTGAATATCTGAATTGGAGCACACATTCCCATTTTTCCTCTGATCTTGCAAAACTGCTACCTCCTACGCGAAAGAGGAAGATGACCTCTCTTGTTGATGCGGAAGTCATGGACTCATCACACAATCAATGTGATCAGACAGAAGCCGAGTTTATTGCTTTACTGCTAATGGTTATATACTCTATCTTATCTACTTCCACGCATAACAATAAGAACGATTGGTTAACATGTGCTGTTCACTCGAATAATGCTTCTTTACCATAGGTCAGTCTCTACTGTCCATCCGTCTCTGCTGTAAGTTTCAGATCCTGTTCAAGGTCTTAGTTTTAATCACGTGTGCATCGCCCCCGCTTTCTTGTCTTTCACTTGCTAGGCTGTTATTCTTGCCAAATTCCTCTTGCAGGTGTCCTAGCAACAACATTCCTGCACAACCTGCTGGTATCTCTATGCCTTAGCCAGACTAAGGTCCTGCTGCTCTGGATTGCCCAGAACACGTCCTTGGTCTTCTAAAACCACACACTCTCTATTCTCTGGTGCCAGCAAGCAGGACACAATTGATTCTGGCTTATATTAAATTGTTCTTTGATGATGTTCTACATTTTCAAAGTATCCTAGAGACTTCCAACTAAACCTTTTAACACCCTAATGAGACAGGGGAATTGCTGTTCCACCTCCTTGTAAACGAACGAACTGAAAGACAGATATCACAGACTATGCATTTAAAACCATTTGCTAAATTCAGTATCTAGATTCTCATTTTGGGACTCCCAAAGCACAATTTTGAAAGGTAATCAGTACCCACTGCTCTGAGCTCAACAAGAGCTGAGATCATTCACCTCCTGTGAAAATCACACTGAAGACCTTTCAATCCAAGCACGCAAAAGGCAGAGCTCACAGAACAGTGAGCCCTTTCTGAATATGTTTTCCTGAATTACTGGCTTATTTAAAAAAAATCTACTAGACATTCTAACATTAAATAACAGCACAGAAGGAGAAGCAAATACTACGTTTCAGCACATAAATCACATACTTGCATGTTGCATAAATCCTTATGCATGTTAGTTTCCATTGCAATTATTAATCGCAGTTTCTTATCTTAAACAGAAAACCAAAACTCACACAGCCATAGTCTGGCTTACTTTTCTTTTTCTTCCATATTTATTCCATTCTCAGCAGTGGTTAGCATGTAATAAACATTCTAAAACAAAGTAAGCATGTTTTGCGCTAATGACAATTTCAATAGCCACTTCAACCCAGATAAAGCAGAGTGGGGACACTTTTATACACATCTAGGTGTTGAGTCTTCTTTCTAACCAGCAAAACTGCTTTTGGAAAGTTTAGAAATAAATCACGTTAAAACTATATAATATTTTCCTTCCACAAATGTTACCACAGCTGAATAATGTTTCCTACATTTTAAAAACCTGAGCAAATGTTATTTTAAGCCAGTGTTGTACCGAGTATTTATGGCTACAGATGCTGCAAAGGAGAAAACAAGATGGTGAAGGGAGGTGATGGTTACAGAGGCTTCATGAATCATGATGTCTCATCAGGTCAAAATTTATTCTACAGTCCCCCACTTAAGAAATAAGCAACTTGAAAAAAAGAGAGGCAAAATAGTCACCACTGTGAACAGAGCTGCTCTCTACATCCTTAATCTCTGTGCAAATTCAGCCACTTTTAATTTCTCCAATAAAAATGACAACTTTGACTCTAAATCCTCTGTTACATAAACTTTCAAAAATGTCAGATAAAAAAGTTGCAACTAGAGTTCTACAACCAGTAAAGAGACATACAAAACTAACTATTGATTAACATATGTGTATTTAACAACTACAGTTACCGGCATTTAGAGCAAAATTCTCTCTTCCGTTAACTAGAGATTTGCCAGCAAGATTTGATGTGGGATGCACAATGAAACTTGCCTTAGGTAACCACAGGAGGACCAAAAAAATCCACTAGCTTCACCCAAGGTCATTTTTAACTAAGTTGTAGCAAAATTACTGTGAAAACTTCCAAAGTAGATAATAAAAACTATTCCATATGGGCATACTCTCTGAGGAAGAGAAAAATTATATAATACCAAATAATAAACTCTAATATAATACACCACAAATAGAGGAACTTCTACATCCTGTTATGCTCTATACTAATAATATCCAGCTAATAAAACAAAAGATCAGTTCACCATTAAAAGTAGACAACTTCTCTGCAAGTCTACTGTTGATGCTCATCAGTGAACAACCAAAATATTGTAAAATATTACAAATTTAACAGAAGCATAAAAATGTGAATTAAATATAGCATTAGAAGCCAAGAAACATTTCCATTTAGATGCTGAAAATATCCTGCAAAATCCAAATATAACACTCAAGCAAGTACACCTCAACTTGATCAGTTTTCTCACAATCACTTATATTATACAATTTTAATATTTTTTAGGAGAAGACTGCATAGCTCCATGAGAAAGAAATGCTAAAAGAAATGTGTGTTAAATATGTACATCTCCAGGAAAAGAAATGTGATATGCACAGAAAACAGAATATACACCAGTGAATGGGCAGAGAGAGAGCATACCTCAGTCCAAGGTCACCCAATTCTGGCTATTCTCATAAACAAAAAACATAATTTGAACAGTCCAGCAACATACCTATTGCACATAAAGTAAGCTGATCTAGCCACTATCTTTATTCAAACAAATCTTCCCAAGACTTTCTTAAGGAAAGTAATGTTGAATGAGCGCTACAAGCTGATACTGCTCATATTAATTACAAATATTTTAAGTTATTCTAGGAGACACTGAGTACATATTTCAGCATTTAGTAGAACTCGTTATATTAATACTCTACGGCATTGTAGCTGTGAACTAAACATTGCAGTACATATTGTGTTTATTAAGACAAAAATGTTTATTACGTCTTACTTAATATTTTCCAAAAATTGTATGCCTACATCAAAACACATCACATATCAAATTCTAAAAAAAAAAAATTCAAAAAGCAAAAACCACCTAAACCCAAAACACAAATTCTACTCTCTGCTACTCTCATGTAAATCCAAAGTTTTTATTGTCAGTTTGAGCCATTTTTAGTTAAGCCCCCCAAAACTGTTTTTATTCCCATATGCATAAGTAAAAAAAAATTAGCTGAACTTTCTAAGAAAATGCTCCATTAGGCTATGACTAAGCATGTAAAGTTTCAGAGCCCAGGAGGGAATTTTCTGCAAAATTACAAGCAATTGAACATTTCCACTACAATTAATCGTGTGCCCTAGGAAATGTACATCTCAGACAATTAAATTTTCTCCTGCTTATGCTCAGTATAACATTTTCAATTGGTCATAACCTTTCCTTGACTCCATTTTCTTAAAGTGGATGGTCCTCCTAAGAGTGTTTCTGTGTCCCTTCATAATGTTATGTCTGTCAGTACGTTTAACATTTTTACAACCAGGTGCTTAAAGCTATGCTTCTACAGTCATGTTTAAGTAACTAAAAGTAATTTTATTCCCCTGAATGTCATGCATTACAACTCCAGTTGACTGCAGTAAACATACTCGATGAAGATCCAGTCAGAACAACTGAAAAATTAAATTTCTCTTAAAATAAGTTTGATAATGTTGAATGAAAAAATTTCAGTCCAGAGACTTCTTATTCATGGAATTTGAGATGTTTTGATGCAATGAATGCAATGGTAGAATTTTATCAGCCAACAACCTGCTCTACTTGCTTTCACTTCAAAGCCATTGAGACTGCAAAACAGTAGATCAGTCAAATTATACATTTGAGTGTTGATCACCTCTTATTGTTACCAGAAGTTTTAAATTAGTGGAGGCAAAATAGTAAACAGACACCTGAAAACAAAATGAAAAACAAAAGACACCTCGACATAGCACAGTAATGCATTCCAGTGTCATTCAAAATGTAAAGCCTTGCTGTCCTGAGGGCACAATGTACAAGGGCTTCTGCAACTCATCCCAGACCAAAGTGGCATCCTGACAAGGAATAATCTCAGGAAAACAATGAGAGTCATCAAGTAAAGACCAGTTCAAAGCTGATTTTTTTTTTTTTAAACAGAGTTATCTTGGTATTTAGCTGTGGATTAAAGCTAGAAAGCTTGCAAAACACTACCATAGCATGTTTCACTTCCCAGGTGCATAAAACACGTTGCAGTGAGTCTTGCATGAAGTACTGGGGAAAATACTAAGTAAACAATCCTGTATCCATTCCTCTGCATGTCACATCTTCACCCAACACAGGAAAAACTGACCTGTGAACTCATTCTCCTTCTACCCATCTATTTGCACAGAAGGGGCTGTAACAATCTCAGGTCACTGACAGAAGCCTGAGAATCATACCTGGTGTTCTGCCTGCCTTTCTCATAAAAACTGCAGGAATAGGTTGGAAGTTCCCTGTGTTGAAAACCAAGCAAAGTAAATGAGATTCCAATACCTTTTAAAAATAACATTTGTGTGCTTAGGGAAATTATAATTTTTGCCCCTTTTCAACTGATGGAACCCAGTATCTGCAATTATCTCCAAAGACACTTCTGTTCAGTGAAGAGGAATTACGTGGTTTCTTGCACCAAGATTCCCATGCTTAAAGACCCTAACAGCATCAGCCATACCCTAGTACCTTCCATTCTCTGCAATCTGGAAGTCTTCTGGATGTATGGACTAGTTGAGTATCAAAAACTGCATTAATAAATACACATATTGGATGACTCACCCACCATATTCACTTTTTTTCATTCACTGCACTTCTCTAAGACACTGCTACTGAAAACTATATTTTTATGGTGCCTAAACAATGTAAACATAACCTCTTAACATGCAAAACAATCAAGTTAAGCTAATATTAAGCAACTAGTAAATGTAGAACACAATAAGCTCAATGTAATTTACAAAATGTTAATAAACTCTAAGGTAAATAAATATATTTATGTTTCTGAAAGGGGACCTGAGATGGCTAGGCAGTCCTAGACTTGTACTAGTTGCAATGCAGGAATAAAAACAACAGCAAAAAAGTTTTTAAGTGCAGGCACGGAAGTGGCTGATACAGTGAGATGGTTCCCTCTTCTGGCCAAAGCTGGAGGCGACTAAACTTTGCTTTTCCTGTTTTAATTGAAATCAGATAATCTATGGAATTAAAAACTTCACTTTAATTTTACTTTACAACAAATTCATCTAAATATTTTTACAATATATTTTCAGAAATTAGACCAGAGATGAGATTATTTTCAGAAAACTCTTTAGTGAAGCTCATATATCTGGTCTATTGAAATTCATATTTAGATTACCTTACTGATAAGTAAATATTAGCATAATGTCTCAGAAACATGGGGCCAACTTATTGTTCTGATAATGAATATCCAGTCTTTAAAATAAAAGCAATTGTAAAAAAAAACAGTTCAAGCTAAACTGAAAGATTATTTAATAGCATAGTTCAAAACCAGAACTCATTCCATTGTTGACTATGACTCACCTGTTAATTTCCAACAACATGGCAATCCGGACACCTGCTTTTATCTGTTAATGCAAGCTCAATAATCACAAATTTAGAAACAAAACAAAACAAAACCAAAAAAACCCAAACCAGAATATCTGCTTTCTACGTACTGCACCTGACAACCTAACTACATCACTACCAGCAGAATAGCTCATTTAAGAGCACAAATTATTTTTTTACCATAAGTTAAATAAAAAATAATATATTAATTTGTACTGAAAAGTCAGGAAATACCAAGCTGACCTAAAAGAGTGACTCCCAGGGCAATCAGTAAAAAAATATTTAAATTAAAAATATAATTTTAGAGTTGACTACATAATTGTCTGGGTTTATATGGTCACAGGCTATTTTGGACTTCTTCAAGGAAATAAGATCAGCAAATTAAACAATGTAGAACCAGAGAAAATGCAAGAACTACTGATAATCATTTGTTATAAAATATCAAATAAAGAAATTCATCTTAAGACTCACCACAATATCTTACAACAGAGTTAAAGCTGCTTGAGAGATCACTCAGAGCACAACTAGTAACAGTTAACCACAGAAACACAAAGCATAAGGATGTCTACATGTTCTTTTTTTTTCTAGCAGAAAATACAGGACACAATAAGCTCAATGTGATTTACATCTAGCAAAAGAGTGGACAAGGAAAAAACAAATGGCTGAAAAGCTGTAACAGAACTCTTCCTCGTTAACTCACATCAAATGAATGGAAAGTGAAAATGATGGGACTGCCATAGGACCTAAGTTTTATTCTGAATTCTAATTCTGAATTCTGAATTCTACTCTGACAGGTAATGAAAAATTTGGGGATGATACTAACAGTCAGGTTGTTCCAATGAAATGCACACAGAAGTAAGGACAGACATAAAACATTGTATTTGATGCTTCACAATGGTTTGCAATAAGCAGATTAAGTTCAGCTATTTGCCTGGTTTCAACACCATCTACTTGTCTCTGAGCATCATTTCTCCCACATTCATCCCTCTTTTTGAATTGCACCCTGGAGAAATTCCCTGAAATCCAATATTTTTTTGCAATCCCAATTACCGTAATACATTCCTGACAAAAGCCAACATTAACTTTTGGAGCTGAAACAATGTGCTTTCCAAACTGATACTTTTCTGGGGCATTATATTGCCTCTCCTAAGAGTGCAGCTGCTCATTTGCTGAAAATCCTATCAGTCCTTACTGCTACAATAAACAATAGACACATTTCACTGCACAGCACACATCACTCAAGCCACAGATTTACCTGGCTAATGATGATAAATTGGGGAAGGACATAATAAAATATTTATTCTGTTCTCTTGTGCTTTAGGATATCTGTTTTGTCATATTTTGGCATGAACTCACAGCACCAAAGTTCTTCATAAAAGGAGCCTTTCCCCCTCTCCCAATTTAATATGGCCAAATAATTATGAATTCCTGTACTACCTCTCCTTTTTCCTTCATTGTCTGGCTTGAGTTGTTATTCGCACACTGGTCTACTACCCCTGTTCATATTCTGCTTATTTTTGTTCAGGTAAAATTGTAGCAAGCCAATGAAAGCTTAGTTCTTAAACAGTAAGAACAACAACAGCATCAAAAGCAAACAGCGCATACCATTTTGGCTCTGCAGCAGCACATGGAGAACCGGGAAGTAAGAGCATGAGTGGAGAAAAGAAAGATTTTTAACAAGGTGCAATCTTGTGTGCACACAGCAGGAAAAGCACTAAGGTGTACTCATCTGTAATATCTAGCTGCTGCATGTTGTTCACTATGACTTCATGCCAAGTAGCCCAAACTTGCTCTGAGGGCCAATGCAGGACACAGGTTGTTCTCAATACACAGTGTAGGCAAGGAAGGACTGAGTTAGCTTTATGGACACCAAATATTAATTTACCTTTGTAACTCTCCCTTTTTGCATCACTTTGCTTGGGCAACACAGATTTACTGGTAACACAGCTAGCACAGATGAGCTTCTACACAAAGCACTAATATGGTCACCATCCTTAACACTTCAATAACAATGAGTATTTTCTAGTTAGGCCGGCATCAGTCAGGTAGGGAAAGGTTGGTCTCTGTTGCTCCTTGGAATGACTGCTCCTGATGTTGAGTTCCCATCTGCCAACTGCATTTTTTTCGTTCTATTTTACCAAGTTAGAGGTTTTCCTCTTGAATCTCTGAGAACTTTCAACAAAATCCAATTCAGCTGTCTTATCTTTTTCTGCAATTTTATCTTTCCTGTCTTATGCAGATCTAGTTTAGGCACTTTCTCACAACTCAGATTTTCTCTAAAGACTGAGCCAAAGTTACACTGCCTTATCAATGCTGAACCTCAGAGGAAGGTAATTCCTAAGAGAAGGGTTACACCTTCAGGTCAAGAGAATGGACCTTTTGACATTGAACTGGGAAACATAAACATAGCCAGTGAGCTGTGAGTATTGTTATTTCAAATAAGGGACCAGTACAGTTTTGTATGGAGCAGAGGCCACAAGTGTCATCTCTTACAACATCATAGAGGGTCAATTCTAAATTCCTTTCTGTAGAACAGACTTCCTTGTCTTGAATCTCTTCCCTCTAGTACAGACTACATCCATCTACACAATAAATAAAACTGAAAACAAAAATTAAAATCAAATTGTCTCCTACCACAGCAGAATTTTGCTACTATGTGTATTTCTTGCTTTTCAAAATAATTTTTCAGGAAAAAAAATCATTTCATGAAGCAGAATGATCTTAAAAGAGCTTGATTTTCTGACATTAAAAAATTCAGTTGTAGTTTTTCTAACTAGGTCTGACACAGCACTCACAAGGATGCTATGAATGTTAATTTATTAATGCTTATATTAGGAAATTATTTGAAAGATCATTAGTTAGAGCTGTTCCTTCTCTCACTCTCAATACGAACAGTAGCTTACATATCACCATATTTTCCCCTTGGAAAAATCTCAAGTCAGGAGGAAAAAAAAAACACACTGCACTTGGCTTCCCATGATGATTCTGTCCTGGAAGTTCAAAGTAATAAGTAATCTGATAAAAATAAAATAATATTTCATTGGTAAAATTTATTAAATACACAGAAACATTAGAAAGAAAATACACTTTGCAGGTGAAAATTGTGTTACAGGCCAAAATGGGACTTAAATGATTCTTAGTTTATGTTTCTCAGACACTGAAATACAGTTAATTTTAGTGTTCAAATGAACTAACATTAAAAGGTTTTCCTTAAACATATGCTATTTACACAGCACTAAGATTTTCTTATAATGGCAAGCTTTTCAAAATACAACTTTTTGGAATAAATCTATAAATAAAACACTATTTTACTTTTTGTGTAATCCTGACTTTATCATTTGTTATTGCTATATAAAAGATGAAAGATAATGTTTTTACAGAGTACAGAGAATCAGAATGCTCTGAATACTAAAACAAAATTTTGTAAGTTTTCTGTCTCAGACGATTTGCTTACTGAATCTTAAGTTCTCCAACAATGCTCACATTAATAATGCTAATGTTACCAGATGACTTGCAATCTTACCCCACACATGGAGTCCAGCTGAATAAAGAGGAATTAAGAGAAAATTTCTGCCAACTTCAATGATGATAAGCAGTATGTTAAAGTAAGGCATTTAGTTGACAAAAATAAAGGCAAGAAAGTAATAGTTAGGAAAAGTAGGTATGGGCAAACTGAACCCCAAATTTCTAGATGTATGAGAAAACTTCCATAAATTACTATCAGGTGGTTTATACTCTTCTGTACTTAGTTTCTAGGATTTTCTTGATGCAAGAAAAACAGTCAACCAGAATGTATTAATGTTGATATTGTCGTTTCCCCCAAATAAACACAGAATTTTAGTACCATAACTGAGACAACTATTATAAATTCAAAAGAAAATTTCACATTTGAAATTTTCATGCTACCCTCAAGTACAATTTTCAAATTTTTTAATTCTATTTTAATTCTATTTTATTTTAAACAACTAACAAGGTGAGGAGTTTAGCACTGTTTGATGTAGATCACGTGAGCTGAAGGCTCAAAAATCGAACCACATGAGTAGCAAATTTCTGGGGAAGATAAAAACTTGGTATTTAGATCCACCTCTATAATCTAAAAAGGTATCTTCTTAAGGAAAGGCTCTATGAATCAGTATGTACTTTGAAATATGTTACTAGCAATGCTGTTAAAAAGCAATGGCATTATATGTTCGACACGGCAATTTCTCATAGTTTTCAAGAAAAAATTAAACTATATGTCAAAAAAAACCAAACCACAAACCACCAGACTTACAGATAACATTTTTTGCCTCTGACTTTTAAGTGAAAGAAGTTCACCTTTCTGTCAAGTTCATGGATGTTATAGTTTGGTGTAATTTAACTTCTAATTCCTGATTATATCAACATAAGCTATAATTAGATTCCACTAGTATAATTTGTTTAGACACACATGTAAATTAAATATTACACATATTATCATATTGCCTTTCAGTTTTGCTTTCTGAACCTAATGTAGTATAAATTATTCTTAATTAGTAGCAACCATGAAGAAACGTAAAAGAAAAAAGGCTCAAAACTCGGAGTTGGGTAAGACACAGATATCAACTACACTCAGCTTAGGTTTTTTTTCTTTTTTCAAAGAGGGTCTAAAGTAACTCTACATAGCACCAACTTACAAGGCTAGATCTTGAACAAAGACCAGAAAAAGCAGTTCAGATGCATACATCAAAATTAACAAAAATTAAAATAGGTAACCCTACTCAAGGTGAAGATCTGCTGAGATATCCTCTCTAGGCTCATAGATAAAGCATTACAATTTGCCCAGATATAATTCTACGCCTTTAGATGGTGGCTTGTTAAAAGCCAACAGCAAACTGCAGGCTCACCTTGAATGTCATGTAGTTTTACAGTTAACTGGCATTCATGCCAGGTGCACCATGACATGGAAGGAAGATGCAACGTCTAAGCTGCGACCGCATGTTGTTCCCTCACACTCAGTACTCTGCAATGACTGACAAATGTATTTCTACAGACAGCTCCTCAGACAGGTCTGCATTTACAAGGGATGATGCCAAGCATTTTCTTTTGCATTTCTGAGGGTCTTTATACTGAGAGGTGACTCTTGACATTTTGGCATATTGACGTGAAAAGCACAGATGTATTTTCCTGCAGTTTTGCATAAGACATATGGGAACCTGAATGCACCTGTCACAAGTTGCCAACCATAATATGTAGCTTGTAAAAAAACATAACCTCTGGGAATATCCAAATGATATTAATGTAGTATGGCTAAACAGACAGAGGCCATAGTCAGGCCTGGCATGTAAGGGCACTACTGCCATTGACTTTGAATGGTGTCACAGTTCCTTGCACCGTGGCTGCACATGCTCCCACATGACTAAAAGTTTAAAAAACCTTCATGTTTGAATTAATCATAGGCATAACAGTAAAGACACACATAGATATATACATATAACTTTAATTTATTTCAGGGTTATTAGGAAAGCATTTAAAACAGAGAGAAGCAGAAATCCCCTTTAAGCCACTGAATGGCTTTTTCCTGAATATTTTCATTCAGAATATACACAGTATTTTGGTGCCGAAATGATGGTTTAAATCACCCACAACAATTCTTACTACACTGTAATTTCTCTAAAAGTGAATAAAATTTAAAATGTCAGATGTAGAGAAACATCTGGAAATACAAACAGTAAATTGTCTGCAAAAATAATTGGCTAGAAAATGATTCTTCAGCCACAAGTTGAATATTTTCAGCAACTGCTGAAAATACTAGAAGATATACAAACTTCTGAAGTCATAATAGATAATATTTTTAATTGAGTAGGGATGACAATGAAAAATGTTCCATATAATATTGGAGAAATATTTCCAGAAATACAAATATCTCTGAAATTTAAATAATTGGTCTCCTCCTAGAAATCATCATGAAACAGTAGTATATAAGTCAGGATTTCCCCATGTTTTCCCACAAGTATGTGGTTATACCTGCATTCCTGTGCAACTTATGAGCATCTGCATCATACAGAGAGCTCAACTAAATTACTAACATACCTAATAAAAGAGGATTTAATCTCATTCAGACCATCAGTTTGTTCATAGCAACAGCTTGCCTGCAATCTCCTAATAATGTTGAAAGAACTTACTTTTTAGGCTTTCTAATAGCTATGATTCAGACTCAACAGCAAATCAAACACAGAGTCAGTCCAGAAGTATAACTAATCCCTAATGTACACTAACATCTTCAAAATCAGCAAATCTAAAACCTGTATAAATTCTTTGACAATCTAAATTATTAATATGCTAGTAGAAGACAATCTGCAGCTGCACAATTCTCCCTGCAACACTCCTCTGTTTTGACTCCTCTCCTGTATTCAAACCCTAGCACATTCCTAACAGCCAACTCACTTGACTTCTTGCACAGGCAATACTTTGCTGTAGTTTGTTTCCATTCATTTTGGTTATCATCTGCACTGAAAAAGCAGTCAGGCAGGATGTTCTAATTCCTGTACAAACTCACAGTAAAAACCAAGCTCATGCCCCTGAAATGCAAACTTTGGTCTCACAATATTTAACATAATTACAAATATGTGATATCAGACCTGATCTTGCATTCCAAAAAGTGCTTCAATGAACAGAAAATTCCCAATATACTGAGTAGAAGCAGCAAGACGTCTCATAAAACCCAAAATCTACCAGTACAGTCAAGTGATACATAACTTAATTTGTCACAGCCAGATCATGTCACAAAGTAGCTTAATTGTGTGATCTTCCTACAAGAGTTTACTTCAGATCACTCAAAGCAACATGGTATAAAAAAAAAACATATTAAGGAGTTTATATTTTAAACCTCTGTGTTTGATATTAAGACACTTAACATCACAAATTATGGAACAGAATATGCACTGCTGAAAACAGATATCAAATTTACAGTAGGTGAAATTCTATTAAAGAAAAAAAAGTGCAACCAACAGATTTAGACTTCCTTAGAATATTGTGCTATGAGTAGAAATACAGAAAAGAATGGCACTGGTTTTGCTTAGTTATTAAAGGTTGGTTTTCTGTAGATTTTGAGTCTTTTTCAATTTATGCACAAAGGAAAGGAACAGAAAATTCATCATCCTCCTCCTTTTGTGGTTTGGCCTTTTTTTTTTGTTTAGGGTTTTTTTTTTTTGTGATGATCTATGGCACTGCCTAGATGATTATACTTCACCATCTGGTTAACCTTATCAGAAAGACAGTAGAAAAAATCCTGTGCAGTACAATTTTATCTATACTTCAGTTATTCTGATCACAAGCAGTTACCCAAAACTATGAAAAATTGTTATGGAGGCTTGAAATGTGCTGCATAAAACACTTGTGACTGAATTCAACTAAGGGCTCCTGCACTTTTCAAGGAAAAAATTATCCTCTAAAACTCCACTCATGATCATGGTTTTCCTGTGCAAGAATATGCTATGTTAGATAATAGACAAATAGATAATGCAGGTTGGTTCCAAGGTATTGGGAGAGCAGAGCTTAGAGCACAGAGAAGGTTAATTTTTTATAAGTAAATACCTCTAAATGTTCCAGTCTTGGTATTATTTGGGATCTAGGAAAAATAAGTAGCTATGATATACTGCATTTGATCTTCAAGGCAAAACAGACGTGTTTATCATACAGAACAACAATTAAACTGGAAGTCTCACACAGTGGTTATCCACATACATATGAGAGAGAAAAATCTTATAATTACAGCATAAAAGTAATGCAAAAATAAATATCTCATACACTACAAAATCATGCTGATAACCATAAATAATCCACTAATAGGAACACTACTTTATTAGAGGTATGTATTTCTGTGTTAGTTCTATGAAAACTGACCCTTCTCAATTTTTTAAGACACTAGAGTCTCCTAAACGGGCCACTGAAATTTTCAAACAAGTATAAGCCATGCTAGAAAGTGAAGCGCAAGCCATCAGCCATACTGACTGGTTCGTCTAATTCCTAAGCGAAAAAGATTTGCCAGAGCAGATTGTTTTCTTGTACACATTCTCAAAGAAAGGGCAATAATTTGTTTCTCCTTAATGCAGCCAGGAAATCCTCTTAGGTAACTATTGCCCCATCGTCTGCAAAGGCACAAGCCTTTAGGAAATAAGGGCAAAAATCCTAATTTGTGTTAGTAAAAGAACATATCTCCAAGAGTGATCCAAAATATTTGCTGTGTTTTTCTCTGCCAGCCTTCTCCAGCAGACATACCACAGTCTTACTGTCTATTGTAAGGCTGCTTCCAGCTCTCATGAGAAAGAAATAAGAACACAAGAAGAGAAAACAAAAAGAGGTAAATTGTGACTGTCTTATTACAGTCATTCAACATTCAGCAGGTAATATTCCAAGTAGATTGCACATCCTCAATTTTTTGATACAGCAGTTTTTAAAAACAGAATCTAAACTGATCACAGTTTGAGTCAAATTTAGTCCCATGTACAATACACATTCATAAAGAGCAGAGGTTTGCCCTGTAAATGAATGCAAACTGTTCTGTTCAATAGTTATGCAGAGATGTTTTTGGTTTCTGCCATGGCATTTATCCACCACTAAAGTGATAAACAAGACAAATGAGTAAAACACAAGTAGGTAGGGAGAAATTATCACAGGAAGGCAGCACAGATCAGCAAAAGCTGTTTCATACTCCATGCCATGCCCTAGTAGAGAGCATGGTTAAGTGTGTAGAAACCTTGGATCACAGTGTTCTAGAAAATATATGGTATACTGCATCCCACTGGCTAAAGAAAGGCTGCTATGAATTATAACAGTCCCCAGAAATTCTCTAATTTATGCCAGAAGCTGTATTATCCCTCTCCTGGCAGAATCTTCTGTATTTCACCTCTCAAGAGGGTAGCCTCAAATAACCTGCTCCACTGGGTCACGCACATCTTTTATAGCAGGATTTCAATATAGTGGGCCGCTTGGTCTGTCAGTTTTTGAAAGAACAAAGCCAGTTATCTTCTGATGAACACCTCACTTAAAAAAAAAAGGAACATTTTTGTTTACAAAGCAAAACAGTCAAAAGCCCTCGTATTTATTGTCACCCAAATGAGAGGCCAGTAATATAACATAGGCTTAACCTTAATACACAGATTTTGGAGAACAACTATAACCTTGTTACACTTTATACTTCATCAATCTCAAAAATTACCTTAGAGGACCACCACATCCTGTTAACACTGCCCTTGGTATTCTGCATTCCAAAGGAATTCCATCATTCTCAACCACTGCTACAATCTCTCTCTTCCTCATACCTACAGAATGTCAAGAACTTTGAAACGCATTACTATGCAAATATCTTGGGCGCCTTTACTACACATTTATATTGCAGAGTAATCAATAAATTATTATTTCAATATTTATTGGAATCTCAGAATAAGAAAGAAGACAGATTACACAAATCCGTCTTAGTTGATTAATGGGTACTCCAGTAAAAGGCATACACTGATGGAGTGGGTCAGTATGCAGACTATATTACTGAATATTTCAGCTCGGTTGTAAATATAGTATCTGTTTCTCTTAGGGACTGTCACACTGAGTGCAGTATAAAAGGCAATAAATTTCAACAGATTAATTAACTCTTTGGTTACTGGGGCTGTGTGTCACCTATCCTGGCACCTAATAAAAAATCCTTTAATGCCAAGACATAAAGAAGGGCCTCTTTGGAAATGAGTTATTAACAGCATTTCGTGAATAGATGGAGAAATTGTAGCCCAGCCATTTAAGTGTCATAAAGTGCAGCAAAGGCTGCTGGAGGCCTCTGAGGGACGCCAGGCAATACCATAACAATCAAATCTGAGATGGAAGAGGGATTGAGCTGTCCACTCAGAATTTTTATATTGTCAAAGAGCAGCGAGGAAATAATGTGATCAAGAAGTGAATTAACCTTGTGTGTGAAAGAAAGGGGATGATCTGATGGAAAAGGCAGTAAAGTAAAAATCACTCCATAATGCCTACATTGCAGGCTGGCCATGAGGGGCCCCTAATGTCTGCAGGCAGCAGGGAACAGATCCAGTCCTCTAAGTACCCATAAACTCATTACCTGCATTAGTCTGTAATTGGAATACATTTATTCATACTTTTTAAGTTCTTAGCGTCCTGGTGCTGGCTAACCACACAGCATTAATTTCTATAGATGTTCTCTGTTTCCATTCTTGCAATAGAAAAAGGAAAGACTTCTGGGGCAATTAATACTCAAAAAGGGATGGAAGACTTATATACCATGCTACTTTTATATGTATGTCTATATCACATCATAATGTTTAATCTGGTTTCCTTAGTTGTCAATACCCTATGAAGCTAAGCTGGCATTTCCAGGAAATAACAAGTTCCAGAAAATTAAACTGTTGGAATTTCATATGGGAGGACTATGCCAAGGAGGAAATTATCCATACCAAATCTAACAAGGTTGTTTTGACCTAAAAGTCTTTACTAACATGTTAGCCAAGCAAGAGACAGTGAAAGTCAAACAGTACCTTTCTGTCACATAGGAGTATATAATTATTTTTTCTCCTTACTCAAGAAAGTAATTTTCCTTGGACCACTCTTTATGGAAGTGATGGGCACAATCTAGGAGTAGATTATGTCTGCTTGGTACAAGCCTCTTACATATATATAATTCATAATCAGATATGACACCAATGAGGCCTAGTATATAAATATTCATGCATGGACACGCATACTTACTGTGACCCACAAAACCAGAGGCAGAGTGGGCTCATTTGATGTTTTATGTGTTTTAAAGTATCTTCTATTATTAATTAGGGCTGCCTTCCCCATGAAAAAAAATGTTCGCTATTATAATATGACAAAGCAGAACATGTAACAGTGAAATGAGAGATAAAGACCATCTAAGCAATTCATTGTAATGGCACTATATGAACTGACCACAAGAAATCATTCTTTAAAGAAAGTCTAAAAAATCCTCATCCTGACTACTCAAATAACTAGAACTACAAAACCAATAAGCAAGTTTAACAAAGATTGTTAAGGGTACTATGGCTGTCCACATATTCTTACTTAAGTGAGGAAAATTTAGTTATCATTCATTCCAGCATACCTTAGTCCAGACAGCAAACAAAATCAGGTTGAGATATGCAAGCATGCAAGGCCTCCTTGTTGCTGAAAAGAGAATTTGCCAAAAATAGTGTACTGTCTAGCTAGCCATTGCCCTGAGATAAAGTGCATGGGACTTCTGGTATAAGTTATCTCTCTTAATAGTCATATTCAACCATCACCACACCACCCTCGGGATACCACTTGCTCTTGGCTTATAAATACCCCAAATCCAGCCACTAGATTCTCAGAATTTGTACACAGTTCTAGCTTAACTAAGAAGGTTTACTAAGATCTACCGTTGTATCAATTTTCAGAGGGCCTAGAGTAAGTACTATTGCAGCTTTCGCAGTTCACCCTTTCCTCTAACAAACTGACACTAAGAAAAAAAATTGCAACTGATATTTCTGTAAATACCACTTCTTAGACAAGCTTTTGTGAAATAGTGTTTCTTTTTACACAGAAGATTTACTAACAGTAGAAAGGGATATAAAATTAAACAATTTCATAAACAAAAAGTTTTTACTGCTCCTGGTGAATGTATGCCTTTCCTCAAATTCTATTCAGCAAGTCAACAATAGCAAGAGTTGAGTTATTTTGGAAAGCTTTTGACGTTCTTATAACAGATTACATTATGAATGTAACAGTTCAGTTACCCTTCTCTGCTCCTTCAAGATTGTCCACACTTTCTTATACGTTCATGACAAACATAGAGCAAAATATCTAGTGTCAGTCAGTATCATATCCACTTTTACTTACCACCAGAAAACATACAAAACCTGCCTCTAGCAGCATCTCTCCAGGGCATGGAAAAATTCATTCCTAATCCTTCTGTCCCTTCTGTTCAACCAGCCAAATATCCAAAGCACCTAAGTGAACAAGCAATACTGGAGACTACAGTCAAAGCTGAAATTAGGTTAGTCACTTCCCGACTCCGAAGGACAACAAATAATGTATCCAAATCTATTACCAAGAAAACATGGAATCAAAATGTCCAGTACTGAGCAGATTTAAAAAGCACTTTCAATTAAAGAAAAAAAAAGGGGAAAAAAAAGAATTTGCAACAAAACAGTTGAATGAAAGAGTCTTTCTCCAGGTCTGCACAGCAGCGAGTGCCAAGCAGGGCTCAAATACAACAAAATTAAATCTAGCAGAAGTCCAAACACAGACTGCCAAGCATTGCGTGCAGCAGGGATACAGAAACCATTTGTCCTATTCCCAGACTTCTAGTTCAGTATCAGGTGAAAATACCTCATCATTTTTAGTAACCTCACACTGATAATCCAATTGCTTGAAATGAAAAATAGTTTTGCCAAAGAATATTAAATTCAGGCAATATTTGCTGAGCCTAATGGTATTTGAGCACATGGCCACAAAAAGAGCAAGACCAAAGATCAATTTTTCAGATTGTTTTTCAGTTTGGTGAGAAACAAACTCTATGGTTCCCAATAAATATTACACAAATTGATATCCACGTGAAAAGCTTGTTTTGTAGTTTGGTTGCATTTTTGTTCCTTGAAACTTATGACTTAATCCACAGGCTTTGTCTTCCATTTATGAAATGAGCACTTCAATCCACAAACTACCAGGAGAAAAATTTACTTAACCCATAGTACTGTTCACATGCATATTCACGATCAGAGAAGCTTTCTTAATCTTAACTCCTGAATTTCATCCAACTAAAATCATGTTGAAACTTTTTTATTACTATCCTACTTGATTTCTAAAAAAAAGTTTTACAAAACAGAAACATACACATGAGTAAATAAAAACGTGACCAATGCACTGAGCTAGCAAAATTTTGAGAACAAAGACAAATCTGCCCATCTTAAAAAAAAAAGTCAAACTATCCTCAAAGCTGAGGCATTCTCGGACAATGATCACTGGGTTGTGTAAAAGGATTTAACGAGCTCTAAGAGTACAAATACTACTGCCCATTTTGTAACAAATGCTTCATTCACTTCTTCAGTTTTCTCACCTATAAACAGGATCTAGAATAAAACCAGAATGGTGTTGAAAGACTACTCGTAAGATCTTACATCATCTTCAAAATTTATCAAACTCTGTACCAATTCAAAGTATTACACATAAATGCTGGACTAAAAGACCACATTTCTATGTAGATGACACTTCATTTCAGGAAACAAGCAAACAGAACTGTTTTCATTCTTTCATGATTGAAAATGTTGTAATTGGATGGTGTAAGTCATGAAGCATCACTGATCATTGCTTAAGGTCATGTCTACCATCACACTCAATTACTTTAAACAACTCCTACCCAATTCAGCTTTGTACTCATGGAATTTAAACATCTGCATGGACACTCATCATGGAAAACACTGAACATCAAAAGACTGATGAATCTCAGGGAAAATTACACAAAGGGACTTTGTAACAATGGAAAAAAATAATCTGTTGGTTTTGGAAGACTCACTGAAATATGTCCCAATACCTCAGCCAAAAGCAATGATTATGGTTAGTAAGTTCTAGAGCAATTGTGCTCGTGAGTGAACTATCAAAGAATTCCTAGTACAGAGGTTCAAAATTAGCAGTTCTAGCTTCTTCCCGTAAAGAATAGTTTTTAAAATAGCTGAAGCATAATATCTTACAAGCAAAGGACCATGAAATGAATATTTTCATAAAACCAGCTGCTCTTCTAATACAACTGTAGTATGACACGTTTTCAGAACGACCAATTGCATTTAATGCTCATACAAACAAATAGAATATTCACCATGCTTACCGGTCAAGGCATTTGACACAGCCAATACCATATGAAAAAACGTTATTCATTTTAGAATATGTACAAAATTTATTTTTCCCTTTATTTTTCTCTCCTGCATTAAATATAAAAAGAAATTAATTGATTAATCTTCAAAACTAAATGCATTGTGTACATGGAAACTAAAGGCCACTAGTTTCTATTTAAACAAAAATTGCTCAACACTAACTTTAATCCTTTACAGTGAACCCTGCTGGATCTTGCTCATGGAAGGATTTTCTGCCGCCAGTTTTTGTGCCCCAAGTAATTTTCATCTTTCTCACACACCATTAATAATGCTACTGCTCCAGGTATCACTAAACAATATAATTAATGGAGCCCAACTACACTGCAACCTAACCATGTTGCAATGTTATGTGAGTCTATAAAGAACATGCTGAAGGCCTTGGCAGAATCGGCCAGATTATCCCGAATAATAATGCTGTGTAGGTTCAGAAAAAAAAAAAAACCACTAAAAACCCCACAAAAATACACCACCTTCAACATAACCAAGCAATTGTAATACAATTGTAATAAACTGTGAATAATGAGCATGTTATAATGCTATTTAAGTTATTTGTAAATATCTGTTTAAACTGCTTGGCAAAGGAAAAAAGCTTCCAAGATGGACCATAGGGAAAAAAGAAAGACTTCGGATTATTGGCCTAAGTTCAGCAGCAGAGTTAGCAATTTATGGACTTGATTATGCCTTCAAAATGAACAATAACCCAGTAACTACTGCAGTAGAAAGGTACTAAATTTTTATGATATGGGGTAATCAGGTTGGCTACCAAAGACATAGTAGACATGCTGCAAAGAAGAAACAATTCACATTAAAATAGCCGAGTAACAAATTCCCTTCTTGAAAAGGATATTTTTCTTTATAGGATGTCTTTAGCAGACTGCAGGCTGGTTCTTTAAATGAATGTATATGACACACTTAATTTTCAGGCACGCTTGATTACAGAAACAGGCACTGCACTGTACATCATGTTTAGAAATAAATAGAGCTGTCATACCTGGATTCATATTGACATTTGCATCAGACTCTTAATCTGTATAGATTTAATATATAAGAAAAAGTCAGTCACACCACATATAAATGATGCTTATATATATTCATAATAAAAATGTTCTTGGTTGTTTACTCAGTAAAGCAAAACTAGTTTCTTTATACATCTCTACTTTGGCAGTAAACAGCCTGACATTTCAGCACATTTGGAGACAGTATGCTATTTTATTGCAATTACTATTTCCAGAAAAAAATTAAGGGACAAAAACTGTTGTGATTTTTCAAAAAAATAATGTATTCATTTTTGTAGAAGGTTGAAAAGAATTGTATTCTTTGCTTCATGGTGTAATGGGTACTCACAGACTGTGGAATTAGCAATTTCATGCAGAATCAGTAAACTTTTTGCTTCTATTTAGTGCATGAGTTGTTAATAAAAATGAAATAAAAATGAAGTACCTGTGAAGACTCAATAAGCACTCAAAGGAATGTAATGCTTTTTTAATTACTTAATGCCTACAGGAGTAACTCGCTATAAAAATGATGCAAATGAAATTATAAAATAGAACATTCAGAATTTAATATAAATAATATCCAAATGTTCTTATGACTCTACTATGTTTTTTCCAATTTCTTGCATCTTCTTGAACTTAAACCATTTTTTATACTGTCTTCTCCTGAAAGTTTATGTAATGAGTTGAGCCCAAATTTGGGCACCATCCCTGTGTAGTTAGATCTTGGATGTATCCACAAGGATTTCCAATGAAGGCAATGAAGTCACTTATGACATGAGACCATTTTTAGGACATTGAAGATAATATAACTTTCTAGATATCAACTTATCTTTGTCAGCCGCATTAATTATGCCATAAAATTTTTTCCTGTTCAAACATTTTAGACAGACATGGGATACATTGTATCTTACTTTAGTTCAAAAAGCCAATACAAAATGCTTTAGAAGGAGAAAAGAAAGCTTACTGATATAGCTAATCCTAATAAAAAGAAATCTACATAACACCAATAATAAGGATAAAGCTCAACCTTCAAAGAGTCAACTGCGCTCTTTGTGTGTAGGTATACACACAAATTTTATCCTTCCAGTTGTTTACCAAAATGTGTGGAAAGGCTGATTCCTGTTTGGTTGGTTTTTAAAATCACATATTCACAAGCTAAGAGCTGTAATGTTTGTCAGAACACTGGAGGATCTAACCATTCTTCTTAACTGGGTGTTTCTTGAAACAATAAAATTCCCAGTGTAATCCACAGCCCAGGGGCTCAGATATCTGTGAGCCAAGGCCAGGTTTTTAGCAGTGCACTGTGTAATGTTTATTCAGGTTTACTTAATTGTGGAAGACTATATAAGCTAAGGTCACAGAGGGAAGGAAAAGGGAAAACATAAAGTGAAACTGCTGAAATAGTAATAATAACTCCAGAGCTCAGGTGAAAAATACCAACATGAAACAGTACAAAAGCCTAATAAAAAACCTGAAGAGTCACAAGAGACACTTGACACTCTAAGAATCATCCTGTTCCAAGGAACATTGGAGATCAACACTTCCCTAGCTTCTGGAAAGTTCATCAGATGTCTGCACTGAAAGTGGTAAGGTAATAATGCTTCACCTCATGGCATGTTAACCCTAGCAATCCAACACGTGTGTTAGCAGTTGATAATTTGTGTACTGTAAAGTTATATATGATATCCTTGCACTCTTTCCATGCGCAGTAGAAGATGACCAAATAAAAAGTGGCCACAAGAAGGTAAATTATACCAAATGGACAGTACATCACATAAATTAGTATTTATTTCTGTTTTTTTCCTAAAAACAGAATGTTTCATTCCACATTGTAAACTCCCTTGGTCAGAGACATTTATTTACTGTAAGTTTATACAAACTTGAGCGCAACTCAAGCCCTGTCTTATTTGAAGAATATAGATGCTACATCAGTAATAATAAAGAAGATTTAAGCATAATTAGGATAGTTTCTTACTAATGGGAAAAATAAGATACTTCTTACGCAAATGTGCACAATTTTAAAAAAATCTTTCTAAAAAGGACAATACTACAGAAATAAAATGCTTAGATATCTTTTCTGACATACATTGTACATTGAAATATCTACATAATAAACATTTTATACTTCTATCGATGCTACAATTAAGCTTGTAAAATGTGGTAGAGAGGTCTTGGAGTTTGGGAAGGGGTGTTTGTTTTTTGAAAATGAAAACCTGTCTCTCCAGTTGCAACTTTCTTCAGGTAGAAATCTCCAATGTTATTGCTAATTATTTATTCCAAAGTACAGGGTTTCACCTAGTCAGAAAACACAGACAGCTGCTTGCTATTAGATGAGAAAGAGATGGTTCTTTAGCAGTCTACAGCAGTCAATAGCTGCACCATGATCACGTACATGTCTGAAAGCATGTAGCACCCTGTTGCATGACAGAAGAGTATCACCAAACGGCTTGACCAGACAATTAGCACAAGAATTTGGAGGTCCAATTCACTGTAGTAGAAAGTAGGCTATGCCAGTAAATGTGCACCGACAATGTAACGCTGAAAAGCATCAACTAACTCTGCTTACTCTCTGTGCACATCATAGTAACATGGATATCACAAACGCAAAATCAAAAGCTGACACAACATTTGGGAGATTAAGTATTACTCTCTTGAAGGACACAATGATACTTTCCTTAGGATGAGGGGATGGCAGAAGACAAATGTCTGCTCTGCAGTTGCCCCTACTCCTCTTCCTTACAGCTCTGAAACTTGAACAGTTCACATTTCTAAGGGTGTTCTAATAATTTTCATTGTCTTCATTCCATTTTAGTATAAAAAGGTAGGTAAGATCTTGAATACCAGGGTCTCAGGGTTAGACAAATATTTAGAAGCAAACCAGCTCTCTTGCAGGTCCAGTAGCACTGTTCCAGACCTTTGCTTACCCAATAATCATCAGCCTATACAAATTTTTCCTATGGCCTGTTAACATACGGCAAATGATAGTGGGATTATACAGAAGGAAAGATATGCTCAATACATCAGTGTAATCTCATCAGTTCCACACTGTGGGAAATGAGAGATCAGACACCTCTTATGACAGAAAACAGTACTGATGACACAAAACGCTACAAACAGAACCAGAATGCAACTTTATAGCAAAGAAGATGCCAGAGGATGAAGCTGGCAATTACAGAAGTCTCTGGCTTTGACAGCTTTGATCACCTGCCTGTCACAGAAATTGAACTATATTTCTCACCAACAAAACCAAAAGAAGTAGAACCTGGCATATGTCCAGCCAATGACAGCTATAGAATATCTTTGATGACGACCCTCCAGCTACTCTAGTACGTTCTCTGTATTCTCCAAAATATGTTTTCATGCATGGAAGATGTAACTTTATGTTGGCTAGGGACAGGGAGAAACAGGGTTAGTCATAAACTTTTTCAGTGGGTACTCTTTGCCATAGTGTGCCATACGGATTCATTCTGAAATAAGGACAGAGACTAGGATAGCTTAACAGAACTTCTTGTAAAAATGGTTTGCCACACAGTTGACAAGTTCTCAAGAAGAGTTAACAGAAGAGGGAGGTCTGTGTTCCCTTCTTACCTCAACCACTGAAGTCCATATAAAACCAAACATATCATTGTATCGTGTAGCATACCAGTGCTTCAAAAGAGTCCTCTTCTATCAATACGTTTGTAAGATACTCATAAGACACTATAAAATATCATAAAAATGCCCATGAGTACAAAATGAGTGATGTGAGAATTAATTTCAAATCCTTCCCATGCATAACATGTTTGTTTCTTCAGATTACATTATGTTATGGAGATTTGCATAACCTTTTTTGCCTTCAGAAAATCTGAGTTTACATACAAAACGTATTATTTATCGTACCAGGTCTTTAGTAATAAATACAGTACATGGCTTTTAACTGCAATTGTGGCTAATTCCCAGCTGACTTTATTTTTCTAGCACATCAGCAAAGTATGTGGACTTCTTTGACTCAAGTAATTAACTAATATTATTAACTAATTCAGCAGAAGAAACCACTGAAATATAAAAATTACTTCAACACTCTTTTAAGAGCAATTAAGATGTAATGATGAATGAACTTCAGAAACCCAGGAGTTTTTATTCAGATGTATTTCAACATAATATAAAACATTTTGATGTCTATCTAAAACTATCATTCTCCTTTTGAGCCTGCCCAAACCTTTTCCTTCCCTAAAGCCACCAACCAGAAGCATAAAATAGACCTCACACACTCCTTTGCCTCCTTTGAGAAACATAAATCCTTTCTTTTCAATACCTACTTGATACCAACAAAACTGTTTGATTTGTTTTGTAGGAACACACCTTGCTTGTCAAATATCTACCTTCCAAGTTCATGTATGTCTAAATACTGTATAAGTTGAGAATATGTTAAAACTCCAGCCCCTTGGCTGAACATCACAAAGGTCAGGAACTTCAATGGTTTCAAAGCAAGATAGAGAACGAGATGGAGGAGATGTTTAGTAGTGACCATTAAACAATCTGTACACGATCTCCACTCAAGCTACTAGCACAAGCCAGGGGGCTATGCTAGGAGGAGGACTCCCTAATGTACCCCCAGCTTCTGTGCTCCTCCCTAGAGTCCATCAGAGAGACTGACTAAACAGACCATTGACTTGACCCAATATTTGGTTTTAGATTAGCTCTCAAGTCCAGATATACCTCAACATTTCATCAAAGCACACATTAACTTTAGAACATATAAAAAGTCACATCCTTACTCAGCAAATTTCCCAAATTTTACACTTCAAGAAAAGAACATCCCTCACATCTTCACTTCTCAGAAGCAGGGTTTGAATTCAACTATTTCACAGGCATTACACACCCTATTATTTACAGTCTAGAAGGCCCTAAACTGTTGCAAAAATCATGCATTAGGACAATGAGAAATTCTTACACAGAAAACATTCCATCAGTCAACCTGCCTCACTAGCACTTACGCTGCCACTGTCTCCAGTGTAACAAAAGACCTACAGGCACAAGTGAGACAGCTTTTATTCACATTCTCTGGAGTCTCATCAGTGTAATGTTGTCAATTTCAGGTCATACACCTGTTCAGAGCTGTTTATGAATAAAAAGAAGTTATTCTAAAAAAGGCTGCTTGTGACCTAAACTGACTGGTAAAGTTATTTTAACCAACTCATATCAAAAATACAAAATAATTGAAATATATCCTGGCCTAAGCATGATTTTTCTGTTATCAATCAGTTATGACTGCAAAATTTGCTATCATGTTTTTCCAAATGAGTGAAAGAATATGCATCTGCACATCTACTCTCTCTGAAAAAATTACTGTTTGCTTTTCCAAGTACTAGAATGTACATGCACAAGTGACAAGACAGAAATAATGAAGTTGTATCTAGACAGTTATCAACACTTGATAGATTATCTGTCTGCTCATATGTTCTAAGGGAAATTTAAAAATTTAAAAACCAGTATTACAGTACTTTGTAGTGTCAGAGGCAGAACCTTAAATTAACTTTATAATTCTAGATACAATAGTTTTCCTTTGAAAATGAAGTGATGCATCATACATTTCAAACTGGGTATTCGATAATTATAGAGCTTTTTGTTACTGTTAAAACTGCAATTTACTTTCTGAGGCAGTAAAATGAAGTAGTACAAGGAAGACATTAGAAAAGGTTTTAAAAATTAGGCTAAGAAAAATCATTGCAGCTGGCATTTAAATACAGAAAATTACAGGAAAGGATTCAGAAAACATTTATTAGAGAAGCCTAAATAACATATGCATTTTAGAGTAAAATATGTGCTTTTTAAATTGCATTGATATTATGATACTTAACTAGCCATACCCAGTGTGGATAGGTACTTATTCCTAATACACAAAAAAAAAAAATCCTAGCAAAAAGCTAATGAAATCTTTCTTCTGCATGTGCCTTATTTATTTTGTTCTCATTCCACATATCTCAGAGTAACAGCAATAAAAAGCTGTACAAAGCTGGCAGGAAAATCTCACTGTAAAACTTCCGGTATTAAATTATCAGTACATCATTATATTTATCAACAGGAGAAGAGAATTATCATCCTTCTTCCCTCTTCCTCATGCTACAGAGATAAACAGCATCTCTTCATCAATCAAGTTTCTAGGTTCACCTAACTACCACAAATATAGTGGATGACAAGCTACAACAATCGAACTGAACTTTTACCTAACCAAAATACTTACTTTTGCATACTATTTAGTTGTCTTGAATGTAAACCCTAAAGCACAAATCATAGAAAAATAAGAGATTTTACATGTAATTCCACACAATTTTTAGTAAAGAAAATAAACCAGTGAATTACATTGGGTTTAGCCATAAAAAGATTCGCAAACTGCATCCTCTTTTACGTATATCATGGTTTAGTTGACATAGTAGATTCTAAAATAATTTACATAAAGCTAAAAACCACACAGCTCTGAGAGGTGGGTTCAAGCTTCTGAAAATGGTATTAATTTGCCTTTCATGTTGAAATATAAAAAAAATGCCTCATTGTTTTCCTTCTTTAACTACATTTTATTTATCAGACAGGTGAAAATGTTTGTGGATATTTGTGTCACTAATGGTATATCTATTTACATCTTTCACAAGGAAATATATCTGTATTGGGTAAATTTTGCACATATAGGAAATATTTTTTACTCCTTTCAATTCTTAATAGGAACACATGCCATGCCACAAAGATATTATTGTCCCCAATCCACCAGCAAAAAGCAACATATTCACCTGTTAAAAATATTTTGTATTTCTGTTCCCTTTCACAAATAATAAAAATATAACAACTGTATTCTGGTTAGTTCCCAACCTGCTATACAGGGCATGGGTAAAGGCATGCCATTTTACAGTTGAAAAATTAGAAATGCTCATATTCAAGGAGCTGAAAAACAATCTAGGCTAGATAAGAAAGACAATAAAACCTTATATGAATGTGGTATTTCTAAATTAGACTGTAGAGAAAAAAGTTGTTGTCAATAAACCTACAGTCAACAGCATTATTGTGTATCTTCACTTATGTAGTCTAGAAGAAAGACATAGGATTAAGTTTCTGCACAGAATAAGCATCCTTATTAGTACCTTGAGCTGGTCAAGAAGGAGAAGTAGAGACAGGCAATGTGAGAACTTTGAGAACTTTAATACTTCCATTGCTTCTGCTTCTGATGCACAATATCTATTTCCTGGATAAACAGAGAAGTTAAGTCCCCAGAGTCTGAATCCAGTACCTTTCATAAGCCCTAACTTCATTTTTAAAAACGATAAAAGAAAATGTAATTTGCTTCCCAGCTTTACCAGTAATCCATACGTGTTCATATTGCAGACTGCAAAAACATCTGTGAGATCAATAATAAATATCCTACTCATGCTTCGTTCTTCTGCTTTATTTACAGAGAACATTCCCCACTCTACACTTTTGCCAATTTGAATGATGGAATGTGGATAATAGAAATAGAAAAACGCATTGCAAATGGTAAAATGCATGTTCTTTCCAAACAGGCGGGAGACCTGCTGAGAGGAAATCAAGCAGTCTAATTTCTACATTTCTGAATAATAATAAAAAAAAAATGTTACAATAAGACAGCCACAAGACTGGAAAGTCTCAAACACTACAGAATAGCAGAATCACATTTGCCACTGTGTCTCTCCTCAATGCTCTTCCTAGTCAAGAGCCCCATGCCCCCAGGCTCCTCGTTCCAGTTACAGGTAGCTTAGTCAGTCCCGCTTAGTGGCACGGTTTGATTTTTCCTCCTACCTGCCTGCTTCCACTGACTCAGTCAGGCACATTCTAATCTAAATCTTGCCTCATATGTATTTTAAGTTGCCTTCAAGCTTCACAAAGTTGGGAGCTTTACACTCTCTCTTGATACCTATTTCCCACCTAAAAGTAGCTTGAAAAAAATAACATTGTGGAGAAGTAATCACTCTATTTATACGCATAACAGTGAAGTTCATTACAGATGACATATCGAGAGGATTTACTAATAGAGAGCTAGAAAATCCCAGCTGAATATGAGCAAGCTTGATTTTATTTACTTGAGCCCTTGTGGTAGTTACTTCTGCCATGGAGACAGTGAAAAGCACCATCACTATTGTTGCAAGAAACACAATTGTTTGCCTAATGTGAAATCCCTCAAACTAGACAGAGGAAACTCAAACCAAGCAGCGCTGGAAGCTCTCCAAAAGATGGCTGCAGTATTTTCCTCAACAATCCCCTGTTTCAGAAACAGCTATTTTGCTGAAAGGTTTGAGCACGTTCACATTTTTCTTTTTTTTAAAGTCACCAAACTCAAACGCACATTTTCTTCTTGACATTTGTTATTTAATAAACATCTTCACAAATATGATTCTAAATGCTGGTTCACTTGTTGCTCCTATCTGCAATACATATTAATTTACTATGCTAGCACTGGAAAACGTAAGGGAAAACTTTTGAAATACTGCAAACATAAAAGTTCAAATTTTCCAGACACTACAAGACAATAGTTATATACTTATGCATAATGTTTAATACTTCTGTACATTGTTACTAGAAACACAGCACTTCCATTTATATCCTGATATGATTAATAACAAGATGTTATGTATTTTCAAGTCACATCTAATTTTCCATAAAAATGCCTTTGGCTACTTTTCTTCTAAGCTTTTTACCTGATTCTTTTGGCCATTACGTTCTCTACGCATTTTGCTATTATTGCTCTCGTTTACCTTTTCACTTGTCATTATTAAATACTTTTATTATTTTCTTCCTGGAGCCTCATGTGGAAGAATCACAAGAAGCCCTCCCTATAGAGTAAAATGCATTTCTGTGATTTTATGAAGGCAGCAGCTTCACATGGGTGATTTACTGCTCTCATTAGAATAGCAGAGCATTAGACAAACCTTGGAACAAAATTTCTTGTCAAGGATTTCAGACTATATTGATTTCACTGTGATGTGAAATTGTCCTGATTTTGACCAGGAAAGAATTAATTTTCTTCGTAGTATCTGGTATAGTGCTATGTCTTGGATTTATTATGACAGTAATGTTGGTAACACACTTGACATTTTCAGCTATTGCTCAGCAGTGTTTATAGTAAGTCAAGGACTTTTCAGCTCTGCATGCTCTACCAGCAGGGAGGTGCACAAGGCAGAGGGACAGCTGTCTCAAGCTGGCCAAAGGGATATTCCATACCATACAATCTCATGCTCAGTATATTAACCCGTGAGTTGGCCAAGAGGGTGCGATCTCATGCTCGTGGAGTGGCTGGGCATCAGTCTTTGGGTGATGAACAACTGTATTGTGCACCACTTGTTTTATATATCCTATTATTTTCTCTCCAATTTCCTGTCCTATCAAACCCATGAGTTCTACTGTTTTTTTCATTCCCCTCCCCATCCCACTGGGGAGCCGGTGGTCGGGGGAGGTAAGTCAGTGGCTGCGTATTGCTTAGCTGCTGGTTGGCCTTAAACTATGACATAAACACTGTCACGTTCACCTGGGGCTTTTCCAAAGCACTAAGGTTGTCATGCTCACCAGAGACCCAAAGCAGCCTTCAGTTTCAGTGCTGGACACATGAGGGAATGATTTCAATCGATCATGCATAGGGAGACAAGAGCTGGGGACAGAATATATTTCCCACTTATATGCGTATGTATAGATTTTCCCACAAATCTTATGCATATTCTATTACTTTCCAAGGACTAATATAAATGTTATTATGAGCTTCACAACA